>JADMLD010000176.1:1200000-1540000 GCA_017589585.1 Phylloscopus whistleri
TTGAAAAGCAGTAGTGTCTCTTCTCCAGGAGCTGATACCAGATGTCTTTAACAGTGCTTGCCTTTAGTTCCTTCTCTCTTCTCAGTACCTTGATGATTATATGTTTAAACTCAAATGGTTTTAGCCTAAGCATGGGTTAACAATTTGAACTCAGATATGCACACTCTTTCCATATTGGCTTTGAAACTCTTCCCAGCTCACAAGTGGGAATATATGAACTGCCGAAATTTTGCTGACCACACGCCGTGGGTCCAGGTGACCATTGAGGTCCCATCCCCTTGCACAGGCACCATGACCCCTCCTGCTTCAGGTCCAGTGCTGCTGCATCTCTTACATCTTTCTACAACAGCAAGGGAATATCTGAGGGATGTTAGCAAGTAGATGTAAGTAAATGCTGTGCATACACACACACTGGTTTGTTCCCCATGTCCTGTCCCCTGAGGCACTGAGCATGGCAGGATTGGCTGGGGCAGCCCTGTGTGGTGCCAGGCTGGACCTGGAGCCCGTGGCACCTGTCCAAGGAAGCATCCCATGGAAGCAGTGCTGCTGCAGTCACCCAGTCCCACTGCCCAGTGCCAACCCCTCTGTGCTGCCCTACTATCAGATGGCTGCAAGTGTGCTCAGATGCATTTTTCCACGTCTGAGCTGTAGCACACAGCTGATGAAGACCCCCAAGAGGTCAAGAGGCAGCTCTGCCCACCAACATCTGAAGTTCACCAGCCAGGGAACTGTGACATGTGGAGTTCAGAGCAGCAACATGCTGCTGCAGGAGAACACCTGAGAAGCCCAACCCAAACCCTCCCCAGCAGTGAGATGAGGAAGAGCAGCAAAGGGATGTGGAGGCACGTAGTCAAAAAGAAGCTGAAGTTAGAAGCTGTCAGCTCTTGAGAAGCTTATGGACATTTTGGGAAAGCAGGTCCCACATGGCTGCGTGTCAGTACTGCATCAGACCTCCTGGGGCAAGGTTTCACCTTGTGGCTTTTAAGAAATTCATGAGTTGTTCCATTAAAAATGTATTTTCTGCTTTAAATGTACCATGCTAATAGACAATATCAACTTGATCTATGCTGGGAGAGGTGTGGGCTTTTCTCCATCCAGGCTAATTTGCATTTGTCACAGAGACAATAATAGGTAAGTATTACGTACAGGGATGGAAAACCAGTCTGGAGTCCTTCCATGCCTTTTTGGAGACTGCAGAAAACCTCCAGGCAGTAAATCACCAGCACCTGATGCATCAGGATAATCAGCCCTCGTCCAAGGCACAGTGCTGAGTTCCAACCCCACACTGAAGCCCTGAGGGTCATGGCACGGAAAAGAAGTTTTGTGACACTACAGAGGGTGTAAAGGGTCTGCAGAAGAGCAGGGAACAGGGGGGTACAAATGATGAAAAGAACAGTAAATACAAATAACGAATAAATGCCAATAAATAAAATTTAAATAATAATTACAAAGACTGTTTACTACTAATAAAGAATAAAGGAATAGGTTGCACCTCGAGTTCTGCCTGCAGGTTTGGGCCCCTCACTTTATAAAGGACATTGAGGTGCTGGAGCGTGTCCAGTGAAAGGCACCAAGGCTCGTGAGGGGTTTAGAAAACTTATCTTGTGAGGAGTGGCTGAGGGAGCCAGGGTTGTTTGGTCTCCAGGAGCTCAGGGTGGACCTCCTTGCTCTGTACAACTCCCTGGCAGGAGCTGTAGTGAGGTGGGGCCACTCTCTTCTGCCGTGTCTAAAGCCATTCAGAGGAAATGGCCTTAAGCTGAGGCAGGAGAATCAGATTAGATATTAGAAACATATTTTTCCCTGTTCAGGAGCTCAGGCATTATCAGAACAGGTTGCCAGGGAGGTGGTGGAGGTGCTCAAAAGGCGTCTGGACCTGGTGCTGGGTGATGTGGTCTAGTGGCTTAGGGGTACAGTGGTAGCGGGTGGATGGTTGGACCGGATGGTCTGGAAGGTCTCTTGGTGACTCTGTGACTCTACTAACGACAAAAAGCCCCGTGAACAATAAAACCAGGGAACAACGACAACCCGGGGAGGGCTCGGCAGCGCCCTCGGTCCTCCGCGGCGGCAGGGGGCGCTGTGTCGCGGGCGCGGGCGGAAGCGCGGGCGGGAGGGCCGGGCCGGGGCGACGCCGTGAGCGCGGGGCGGGGGGGACGGGCCGGGCGAGCCGGGGCCGCGCCGCCTCTGCCGCAGCCGCAGCGCCGGAGCCGAGAGCCGCCAGCGGGCGGGCGGGGCCCGCCGGACGCACAGGTACTGGGGCGGCCGGGGCTGTGGGGGGCGAGAGCCGTGGGCATTGTCCGGAGCGGAGCCGGGCCGTGCCCTGCGGGCCGCGGGGAGCGCGGCCCGGCCGGTGCCCGCCGCGTTCCGGGCCCGTTTCTCCGCTGGGCGCTGGGAGGTACCGGCCGAGGCCCGCCGGCGCGGGCAGAGGGCAAGTCCGGGGATCGCAGCCGCTGCTCCGAGGGTGCAGTGCGGCACGGCCGGGCAGCCCGAGGGGAAGGGCACGGCCGGGGCCGCGCTTCCCGTGCGGCAGCGCCCCGGTCCCCGAGCTGCTGAAACCTCGAGCCCGGGGAACGATCAACGTAAAGCCGCGCACGGCTCGCCCCGGAGCGAACCGCAGCGCCCGAGCCGCTCCCGAGGAGGGCGGAGGGGCAGCGCCTGTCCCGTCCCCGGGCAGGGCCGGGCCGGGGGCGCTGCCGGCGACCACCGCTCTTTGTTCGGGCCTTGGGCGCACGGAGCGGCCGGAGGTGCGGAGCCGGCACTGCCTCGGGCGGCCTCTCGGGGTCCGGCTCCGAGGCCTCTTCCTACAATTGTTGTTCCTGTTGGTAGCCCCGATAGGCCTCCGCAGCAGTCGCTGTGCGGGCGGGCTGCTGAGAGCCTGTTCTCTTTGCAGACTGCCCTACGGACAGCTAACGCGGCGTGATCTCTCTGTTCGGTAGGATAAGAAAAGTTTTGTCATTTTTTTTTTCCCCCTGGAAATGCGTTGAATGCTACCGGTAATGAACTAGGATGTATCCGGTTTTGGTGTTTTTAAAATTTTTTGAATTTTAATTTCTGGTGAGGGATCATGTAGGTGCCTAGGATTTATTTAAAACCTATATGCTGTCTTGTGGGAATGGTGTGATTTAATTTGCATGATGAGTCAAAGATTAAATTACATGACCTAGGCTCTTCAGTTTCAGTGAGGCAAATAACAATGCGTGGAAGAACAGTTTCAGTGTAGATCAGAAATGAAATTTGGTTAACATCAAAATGTTGTGAAGTTTTGCCTGCACGTGGGGTTTTTTTTTTAGACTTACCTCTCAGAAACTCTTAATTCAAGATCATAAGCAGTGTGGTTCGTCAGGAAGTGTGTCTTCCTTTTTAGCACCTAGAGTTCATGTAGTCAAAGGAAATTTAACATCCTGAGCTTGCACTTTGGTATCAAAGCTTTTAAATAATAGATTTTTATTTAAAATACTGTGTACCCTTAATTCATAGCTATTTCTTAATATCTCTTGATGTGGGCCATGCCTTTAAGTGCAGAAGAAAAAAAAGACCACGAAATAGTTTGTGAAGCAGAATAAGTATGGTACCTGTTCTGGGCTTAGGACTAACTTGATTTTTTTTGTTGTTTTCCGTTGTCCTGTAGAAATTGGCAGCTGAGGTGATCTGTAAGTGGCACGATGGTGTCTTGATAGGTTTCTGTCTGCGGTGGCCTGGCTGCTGGAAGAATATTGTATTTCACATTTCATGGTTTTCCTGTGGTGTGAGAAACTATTGGGTCGGCCAGCTAGGAGGCATTGGCTTGAATTTTTTTGTATTTAATGTGGATCTCATTTGTAGTGTAAGGTACCTGTTGTTGGGGCTTGCCTCAGGTCAGACAGCAGCACCTCAGGACAGGAGGAGGTTGTGTCTGGTGGTGTTGGGACCAAGCAGAACAGTCTTAGAATGTGAGTTTGCACATATGGACTAGCATGCTGCTGAATTTTTCTGAATACTGATAGCATTGATTTTTTTTCTCTTTAGTTTAGTGACATCCTCTTCTTTATGTTGAGTTCTGAAGTTTTGATGTGTTCTGTGTGCGTTGAGTGCGCAGTTGTGTAGAACAGAATTTGTATTTTTTAAAATATAGGTATTTACAAATGAAGGAGACCAAATAAAAGCAGCAGTTGAGTAATACTTTGTGACAGTATGTCTTTGAGAGATAATTATGCTCTTTGGGTATTATCAAGCCCAGACAAATGTATATCCCCAGTGGGGTGTGATAATATTAAAACTGCACCTCTTGGAATTCCTTGATTGATTTATTCAGGAGGGAATGGTATCTATTTTGCATTCTGTCACGTAGCTCTTATTAATTAATGGCTGGTAGTTGAATGAGACTTGACTGTTGCTCTGTATGTGCACTTCCTAAGGTTTGTTATGGCATTTTGGTGAATATGAGAATTACTGGCCAGTGTCTTTCCTTCTGAATCATTTCTTTGTTCACTTTTTGCAGATTTTTTTACATTAATTGTTTGCAGCCTAATTTTTTGTGTAAAATATTTCTGAAAGCTCATAATCTCTGTACGTGTTTTAGAGGCTTTAGACACTTGCTAAAATAATGATTTTTTGGTGCAGTTTCAGAAAGGTGCTGTAATAGCTGGTGCTGCTTTGAGGCAGGGGGCAGGGAGAAGCCTGGTGGCCTTTTGAATTCCCTTCTGGCCCTGCTTTTCTGTACTTGTGACACTGTGTAATATGGTTTAATTACAAGAGCAGCTATTAGAGTATGATTATCTTTGTCTAATTGGAGGCATCTTGCAGTTACCTATCAAAAATAAGATTTGACTCATCTGCTCCTTCAAAATTAATAGTTCCACAACAGCCTGCAGCTATTTATGTAAATAATGTACGAAGCAAAAATGTGAGTTGAATATTTTTCAAATATTATCATTTCTGCATTCATGCATTGCCCATGTTTTCTCTCGATACCATGCTTCTGGCACCTCGAGGTGCAGAGGTTTGAGCCAAAAGGAAGCTGAGTGTCTGCAGTGAGAAGGTGAAACTTTATGCTGAGATCCCTCCCCACCCCCCAAGTGCAAACACAAAGGTTAAATTAGAAGATGAGGCTGTCTTGAATTATTTTAAAGGACTTGAGCTAGGCTGTTAAATGCACCATCGGGAGTACCTAAGGCTTACCCTGGTGTCATGTGAGTTTGGGCTTTCTTTAGCCTGAGCAGATTTATGTGCTTTCCTTACTGCACCTTGTGATAAAATAACACATTCATTTGCCCCTATTTAAATACTCCTTATAAAGGCTTGAATTCAGGATTGGTCCAAACTGGAAGCAGCCAAAATTCTGTGTGTTTACAGGAATAACTGTGGTCGTTCCTCAACAGCCTTCATGGCCTCTTTTTTTCAGACAGTGTTAATTTAGGAAGTAAATGGCTTAGGCTTAAATAAACAACTCCAATTTGCTTTCTAACTCCCTTGGTCTGAGTATTCTAGCTATGCTTGATATAATCAAAAGACACTGCAAAAAGTTCCTGACTGTTGACTTCAAATTTATTGAAAGGAAAGAGATATTCAGCCTATCCACAAGGGCATAAAATTCTGGGGGATATCACTGAATGTTGTAGCTAATCTTTCTGTTTATTGAAATTCTGCTACTTGTAGTTAAATTGTAAGTTCCTTTCTGAAGATCCGTATCCTCTGTAATCCTTCCCTCCCCTTCAAACACTCAGAGAATCCATCACCAAAAAGTTAAATATAGCAGGACAGTTCAAAAGTTGTCAAGTTATAGTGAGTAGAGAACTGTAGTATTAGTGTAAGATGTTTTTCTAAGTTCACAAACATCTTTGGATGAAGATATGTATGAGTTACTATGTAGATGTTTAAAACATTGAATATTTTAAAACATTCAGGTATACTGCCAAGTGTGGGAAATGGCTGCATCAGTGAGAAATTGCTCTGTGCTTTTGATCCTTGCCCTGTTGTGTATTTTTTTAGTCAGTCTTTATTGATAACAAATTGTTTTTTTCTTACTAAGAGAATGTAACAAATTGCTTTAACTGCAAACCCTGCAAGATTTGAAACATGAGACTTAAAAATAGCTAAAATAGAACTTGGCTATAAATTAAACAGAATTAATTTGTCAGCTTTTCAGGGAGTTGAATGTATGTGACTGTGAGAACAGTACTTATGTTCAGTCACTCGTGTGTGAAATGCCTTATCTCCTTTGAAGTTTATCTGTTAAAACACAGAGTGAAAATATGGAGAAGCGTTTCCAGAAATGTGGAATGCGTGATCTTTTTCTGGCTGCTAGAGCTGCCCAGACAAACAGCTTGACATCTGAAGAAGCACATGTCTGAAAAGTTTTCATTGTTTTATTTACTGACTTTGAGTAAAGCATGGCAGTGCACAGATTTGGGAGGAAAGGCAGCTGCACAGTTGTAGAAGGTCCCTCTGACACCCCAGGCAGCTCTTGCAGCCAGTGTTGCTTTGACTGTGAAACTTTCTCTGCCATTTTCTCTTCACTCTCTCCTGGCCAGGTGCACCTGGGAAGCTCCTCATGGATGGATATATTTTTCCAAATATTCATTCAGAGCCACAGCAGCTTCTCAGCTCATCTGCTGAGGAGATTGCTTTGAGAAAAAGTCTGTAGACACCGAGTTATGAGTGACACCCTGTATGGAGTGGTAGATGTGGGTGCTGATCACACCATTCAGAGCATCCTGCTGCAGTGGAGGCTCTGAGCTCTTCCCTTGGGTAAGCAGTTTCAGGAGGTTTTGCTACACTTGTAGAAATGAGGCAAAAGTTATTTGTGTCATTATATTTTACTTTTGACTGTTACATGTGAAGTTACTGCTCTGGCAGATGATACTCCTTTTGATAGATGTCAGAGGACTTTTTTGTTTGTTTGTTTGATGTATTGCAATAATTTATAATATTAATCACCGAATTAACCACCACATAACATTTTGACTTTATTGAATATCATGTATAGACAAAGAATAAGCAAAAGTAAAGTCTGTTCACAGAGACACAAAATTTTAGCAAAAAAAATACGGGGGGATTATTGTAGAAGAGACCTTAGTGATGCAGACATGCACTGAGTGTAACACAGGGATGCCTGAGAAGTCTCTCCCACACAATTTATGAATGCATGGTTCTTCTAACCTGTCACACCTGCTATTCAAGTCCTAAGTTTCTTCTGACTGGAGTTTGGTAGTGATGGAGAAACTTCTCAGGAGAATTTAAAGAGATACCTTGGAGGAGATCACTTGAGGCACGATTCTTGATAGAGACTTTGTATATGCTTGGTGCTGTATTAGACAAATGGTGAGAAAGCAAAGTTAATCTCTCAAAAATTATCAGATATCCCAAACCTTGCCTCGTTTATACCGATTTGGTACAAAAACCTTACGTGATTGTTTCCAGGTTTTTTCATCTTGGTGCACATAACCTCCTTTGAATGTACTTGTTCAGTTGCAGTGTCTTTGGTCTTTTGCCTTACTGCAAAAGAAGACAGTAGGATCCAGGTCCTTGGGGGTTTTTCTTTGATTCACAGATACTCACGACAGTACATTTCAGAGTGTTCTTCAGCAGCGTGGTGCTTCTCCCCACTTTTTTTCAGGGAATGATGCTTAAGCACAGAGAATTTCCTCCTCTCTTTGAGTGTGTGATGCTTGTCTGGTGGAGCAATTGAGAAACACACACTTCCTAAACCTTTTTTCCAGTGACACCCATTTGTGATGTGAAATTCAGTTGCCTAAACATAGATATCTAGTTTTATTTTAGATACTCGATGGCGCCTGCCCAGGAGGATTGTGATTTTCTGAAAGGGCAGTTGGAGAGCAGCTGTGCTGTTTCAGAGCATTCACAGTGGTGTTCATCCATCAGGCACCTGAGTTGATACTGTGATATTGGTTGTTAGCCTTGGAATCTCATTTTGGCTTTCCAGAAGAGGATGAGCACTGAAGCAGTGACCACGTTATGGGCACAATGAGAAAGGAAGATTTGGGATCAAATTCTTTTGCCTGAGGCAGTACTTTGGAGTCTTGTCCAAGAGACCTGGTTTTGCTGCTCTCTGCCTCGTTGCCTGCTTTCCAGCTTTAAAAAAGGAAGAGTTCCTGTGGAAATGTTCCTTTTTGTAGTCTAGTATAGTGTGTCAGTGGAATGAGTGAAGGCTTCTCTTAAGAAAGTACAACTGAGGAAAACTAGAATAATCAAGATAATTGGAAAACCTTAAATCAGGTGTTGGCTGTTGGATTTGGGGGTTCAAATATGAACCTGATAAGTTCAACTTGTCTTAAAATATGATTGAAAGCAAACACCAGCTCCAGTCACCAGGGCAAATAGTTTTTTTCCATGAATTACAGGGGTAATTACTGACAGCAAAGACAGCTTCTTGAAAATAGTCTGTGTTGGCTAAACAAGCGCTGTTCTGGAGGTGATTATTTAGATTTGTAATCTCTAAGAAAAGCAGTAGATTGACTCATCAGAATTGACTAACATAGTTCCGTTTTATGTCTGTAATTGACATTGAGCAATATCCAAACTCTGCTAACTCTGTAATAGGGTGGAGCTGGAGTAAACAGTTTTTCTCTGAGGAGCTGCATCCATTCACAGAGCCTTTTGGGCAGAGTCCTGGCATAGCTGTGCTGTCTGACTGGTGTTGCCCTTAAGTCATGTGTTACAGTGAAGAGTTTAACATCATTAGACCCAGAAGAGCCTCTTCATTACAGCGTGATGGAATACTTTCCCAAAAAGTCACAAGAACTTCGGGGCATTTGTGTGTGCTGCAAACTTATGAATGTATTGAAGTTTTAAGTTCTGTGAGATAACTGCGTGTCAATTTTCTTCATTCTTTTAACCTGGAAAAACCAGGCAGCCTATAACTCCCCAGCTTTTTCATTTGTGATTGTACTTGTTACTTCCTGCCTGTATATACATTTTCTTTTTCTCTCAGAAAGAGAAATAAACTCTGTTTAGTGAGTTTTCCTTCTTGCTTGGGAACTTACATGTGTGTGTAGATACATAAAAATAAAAGAACCAATGTTAACAGCCATATGGGGCTGGATTTATAGTTTACACCCAACAAAGATGGGTTAGATTTTTGCTATGAGGCTGACCATGCAAGGCTCTTTGCTTCCCATAGGAGTTGTACAGGCTAAGGTCTCAGAGTTGTTGGAGTGGAGTCTGAAGAGTAGTTCTGCTCTCCCTTTAGCACCGGCAATCACTCCTCGTGTTGATGCAGGTTGAGGACTTAACACTACCAAATCTAGGAAGAAATGTCAAATCTGTGTTTCAGAAGTAGCTGTTCTTGAGCTCTTTAGTGAACAAGGAGAACGATTGTTGGCCAGAAATACAGAAGCTTTTCTCTCGAAATAGGCTGGTTTTAACTTTCAGAATTACTAGCAAGCATTGAGAAATGCTAATAACTGTAACAGAAGTTTCTACACCTTGTCTCTTGTATTCATTATGGTACTCTAACTTGTGGATTGATGCCTCTGAGATTTATACAAAAATGCTGAAAATCCAGACTTTGAGCAAGTCCCTAAATTAGATAACCAAACTAAACTGATTTAAAATTACTGTGAAGGGAAAATTAAAATCTGTATTTTAGGATCTAAAAGGGATAGTTTGAAAATCCATAAACTACAGTGCTTCTCACATAGTTTATTTAAATCTTTTTTGACTTAGTAGTGAAGAATTGTTTTAATAGATTTCGGTACATCCGAATTCTGTGAAATCTCCTTATTTACTTCTGTTTCTAATGGATGGTTGGTCAGATTGCAAAATTGTCTTTGCATGCCTTTTTTTTTTTTTTTTTTTTGTAATTTTTGGGGAATGTAACGGTTGCATTTACTGCTTATGGGCTGCATCACAAGCAGAGGGGGCAGCAGGCGAGGGAGGGAATTTTGATTTCTTGACCATTTCATCATTTGATTCAAGAGCTCTTGTTTGATTGAACCCTCCTAGTGATATAGAAAGTGATAATATTGTACTGTTGTAAACTTCTATTTAAGTAATTTTTGTAATCCCTAATTAAATAAAATTCTGTTAAGCTGGTGCATCAGTTAATAATTTCAAGAATTGTGGGGCTTTTGTTTTGTTTTTTCCACGTAGCCCTAAGGATACTGACAGGATACTGACATAGCTGAAATAAGTAAAAATGCACAATATTAGGATTATAGGTATCAGCTAAAATGCAAATAGTTCCACCTGAGCTTGGTGTCAGCCCTTTAGAAGAACTACTGTCCTGCAGAATGTTTTTTTCAGTAATTTCAGATATGATGTGTGATCATTCCTTGGGTAAACTTACAGAGATGGAAACTTCTTTTGTAGTGTTCAAGTTTCTCTTGGTATCATTGCGCAGTAGCTGTATTAGAGGAAAATAGGGAGTGCTTATTTTAGTATTGTGAGACAATTTGATAGTTCCCTTTTCCAGTCCAGCTCTTCTTAGCAGATTAATTAAGGGAACTGTCCCTCAGAGGTGCTTCCCACCATGTTAATTGACCTAATATTAGTCACATCAGCCACTTCTTTGTTCCAAACCTTGTTTTTCACGTGCTGTCTGTAGCCAGGTAGTTCTCAGCCAGTTTTTCATTCATGGCCTGTGTGTTTCAGGGGAGGTGCTGACTGTATAAGGGATATATCATGACTGCTGGATTGTGACATTTCTGAACCCTCAGGGCTCTTCTGCCTTGGAGAGTCGCATCTACAGCAGCTATTGCAAGTTGCTTTGAAGTCAAATCAGTTGGGAAGTCTTTCTTTTGGAAGGGTGGCTTTGTGCTGTGGTGTTCCCTCCAGACTCCTTTTTCTTTAAATGCGAACATGCTTGTAGAAACTTTTGGTCAACAGCAAGCAGGAACTGCAAGGTACTGTATTGTGAGTTTGGGCTGGAATAAATTTAGATGTTAAACTTTTTATGAGGAATTTCAACCTGTTCTGTTTCAAGGTGGTTATTTTCTTGTGTTTGTTACTCTCATGGAAGCAGAGAGCTTTGCTTAACATGATGTGCTCTACCTGGAAAGACAACTCCAGTGTCCCCCAAAAAAGACAGACAGATGAAAAGTAGCATGTATCAGCACAGACATCTGACACATTGTTTAGCTTCCATTTTCATTAATATACAATAACTCTGAGTAACTGAAACTCTCAGGTGGTGTCAGGAGGGAAAACCTGCCCTGAGTTTTTCAGGAATGGCTGGCTTTTCAGAGTGCGTATGCTGAAGCATCCTGCAGTAACAGATCTTTGGACTGGTGTCTTGTGAGTCATCAGAAGGACTCTTAATTAGGTTGCCATGGCAAGAGCTTGAGCACATTTTGGGAGCAATCTAGATAATTCCCCCTTTTTGATTCCTGTGCTGCAGAGAATTTTATAACATGAAGTGGAGTTCATGGGTTAGCTGAAACTCTCTGCCTCTGCGTCAAAATCTATAAAAGTAAAATATAATGCCATGGTGTTAAATGTTATGGCTCTCACCTCGTCCCTCCTGAAGGTCTGTGACTTGGATAGTTCTCTTAATCCTGGGATGCATCCCCTCTGCCTTTGAATGTATCTTTCTATGCTCTATGTTGCCCCAAAGGAGCACAGCTATCGTGGCAGTTGTGTGGTTTATGTATCAGGAATTGAATTCCATTAGTGACTTTGAAGATTCAGACCAAACATTTAAACTGGCAGAAGAAAGAGAGGTGATTTAGGGGAACTGTGCAAAGTACACTTTTCTACAGCCACTTAAGGAATATTGTGATGTTGAAATTATTTATGTGAAATTTCTGTATTGCAATGGCTGGTTCTTTTCTTGGGAGAACAAAGTGAATTATTCTTTAAGGGCTAGGGTTTTTTGCTTGCTTGTTTATTGTTTTGGCACAAAATCTGTTCACTTATTCAGTAATGGTTTGTTGTTTAGTTTTAAAGGGAGATAATTTTATTGTAGAGTCATTGAACGGTTTGGATTGGGAAAGGACCTTAAAGACTGTCCAGCTCCAGCGCCCCTGCCATGGGCAGGGACAGCTTTCACCAGACCAGGTCGCTCAGAGCCCCATCCGGCCTGGCTTTGGACACTTCCAGGGATGGGGCATCCACAGCTTCTCTGGGCACCCTGTGCCAGGGCCTCTCCACCCTCACAGGGAAGAATTAATTCCTACTATCTAATCCAACCCAGAGTGCTCTCAGTTTGAAGCCATTACCCCTTGTCAGAAGCCTTTCTGCAGATCTCTTGTAGCCCCTTTAGGGACTGGAAGGTACTTAAAGGCCTCCCTAGAGCCTTCTCTTCTCCAGGCTGAGCAGCCCCAGCTCTCTCATCCTGTCTCCATTGTGGGGTGCTCCAGCCCTCTGCTCATCTTTATGGCCTCCTCTGGACTCACTTCAGCAGGTCCATGTTCCTCATAGGCCGGGGGCCCAGAGCTGGGGGCAGCTCTGCAGGTGGGTCAGCAGGGTGGGTAGAGGGGCAGAATCCCCTCCCTGGCCCTGCTGGCCACACTGCTCGTGATGCTGCCCAGGACATGGGGGCTTTCTGGGCTACAGTGCACATTGCCATGTCATGTTGGGCTTCTCACCAATCACCACCCCTGAGCCCTTCTGGGCAGGAATGCTCTCAATCCATTCTCTGCCCAGACTCTGCTCCTGCTTGGGATTGCCCTGTCCCACAGGCAGGACCTTGCAGTTGCTGTGCTTGTTCAGCTTCATAAGGTTTGCATTAGCCCACATCTCACTCCTGTGCATCCCTGTGGATGGCATCCCTTCCCTGCTGTGTGCTGCCTGCACCACACAGCCTGGTGTGATCAGCAGCCCTTGCTGAGGTTGTGCTCTGTCCCACTGTCCCTGTTGCTGCCACATATCTGAACAGTGCCAGTCCCGTTGTGACCTCTGAGGAACACCACTCCTTGTGGGGGATAATACATTAACAAAGTGTTTTCTCTCTCTTGAACCCTGGAAATTAGGCTGGATTTTATCCAGCTGCTTCTCATGAGTTTATTTCTCACTCTGATGTCTTGGTAGCAATGAGATAGATGTGCACCTGAATATCACAAATGTGTTGTGTCCTGTAATGCATTGATTTTTTTTTTTTTTTTTTACTTTTGTCTTTCAAGTGATTCCCATGAAATTAATTCTTGGTCTTGAGTAACTAGGGGAAAAATTTCTCCTGGCTAGCCTCTGATTTTGCTGTTCTTTGTGATGTATTCCTCCTTTGCAACATTGTCCTTGGTACAGCATACCCAAGAGGAAGCAGGGAGTTTTGTCTGAAGATGAGCTGTGTGCGAGTTCTAAAGTACTAAAAGGCACCTCCACACAGCTAACTTGGGAAAATTGGACACTTGATTGATGGTGTACTGATGCTGGCTGGCAGTGTGAAGGAAAGAGCACTCTTTATAAAAGTACTTAACCAGTAAAGCTCTAGCACAGTTGCAGTTATCGTGGTTAGAGGTTGTGTTTTTTTCTAATCTAAGCTGTATCTGCACTGGTAGGATTTGCTAACAGAGCTGTGTCAGTAAACCCTTTGTATTGTCATCAAAACTGTCTTTTAAGTTCCAGGGACCATGGGGGAAAAAAATAAATAGTGTGACAGAAAGCAAGTTTGTCAGATGGATCAGCACAGATATTGCCTGTGCTTCAGCTCCTAGTACTAGGTAAGAGATAATTTAAGGGAAAAAGCCCTGAACAGCTCTATTCCTTCACAGAATGAGGATGTAATGAACTGGAAGGAAAAGATTCCCAGTAATGGTGGTGTCATGATTCTCAGTCATTTATTGATTGCTCTCATGCTTTCTCTGTGAGTCAGTACATAACTCCTGTAGGATATTTGTTAGGAACTTCCTTTTGTAGAGGAGGTATGGATCACTGGATCATGCACCAATTGTCTAGGCTTCATGTGGCAAGAATCAGCTGGGATTCATGAGAATTGATCTCCCAGTGATTTACATTTTAATCTCTGTGTCACACTACTGAGATCTCGCAGTAGAGGTGATGGTGGCAGAATCGAGGAGTCAGCTGTGGTCTCAGCCCCCTCTGTGGAGAGTGACCAGCTCCTTGCAGCGCAGCTTGCTGTGCTTGTTGGGTTTCAGTTTCAGCCCTGCTTCTGCCCAGCTGACGCACAGAAGTGAACCCAATTAGTTAAGCTATGCTTGATTGCCTGTCATCCCAGCTGGTTTGTAAAGCTTGTGCAACTGAGGTGAACTCCACAGTATCTAACATAAAGAGTCTTTAATTGTGAGCTCCCAAATGGATTATGTTGGAAGGGAAGCATTCACACGTAGAGTGGGACAAAGCAGAGGTGGATGGAGTTCATTCCATGCTGCCTATGGCAGGAGCCAGTAGTAATCACTGTGGGAAGAGGGGACTTCCTGGTGTCTTCCCAGTTCCTAAGTCAAGGTTTTTAGGATGTTCCTGAGCTATGTCAAGGTCACGGTTCTACTGCTTATAATCTTAATGCTTTAATGTTGTTGTTCTTTAAGGGGTCTTAAGTCTTTCGTAGGTTATGTTTGTTAAAAATTTGTTGACCTTAAGGTAAATTAGATAAAGAGCTATGTTGTGTTGAACTTTGATAAACTTAGGTTGAGCATTAGAAGTTACTAGCAGGCCACAGAATATGGTCTCCGAAGAAAGTAAAGAAACTATGGGAAAAATATTGTTGAATTTCTTTAAAATTAGTTTTAGAAGTTATACACTTCTTGCTGAAATTGTATTTGGGTAAATACTTTATTAATTTTGATTTTTTTCCCCTCTAGCTTTGTTATTTGTGCTACTAGAGAATGGTTTTACTGAGAGTAGATTTTTGTTTGAGAGAATGTTCTCTAAAGAAAACTGTGTCTTAGAGGACTGTGGCTGGAGCAGTCCCAGATCCATTCTTACAGTTTAATTGTTCTCAACTTCTGTTCAAAACAAAACGCCCTGAAAGTGCACGTGCACTTCCCTTGTGCTGGTATTTGGGATTCTCATCCTCCTTCCTTACGTCACCAGCTCGTGTGTAAAGTGATGCTTTCCCCCTGCCCATTGCACCAGCTTTCTGCTTTGGGCTCAGTGCTGATGTTGTGGTGCTGGTGGGGTTTCCTGTCCTTCACCTGGGTGGTTTCTCACACTCAGACACCTGATTTGAGTTCTTTGAGTGTGAACTCTAGGCTGTATTTCATGATGTGAAATAAATCAGAAATGAAACTGCTGTGTCCTTCTGCCTCCACTTTTGCCACTACTTCACTCTCAAAATTGACCCTTAGATGTATATCAGAAAATCTGGTACAAAGTGAAACTCTGGAAAGGAATGGGAATAATATATGCAAAGGACTAGAAATAGTTACAAAGGAGACTCTTGCTTTGCATTTTTGCTTCCAAGGGTGGATAGAATGGCACATACAGAATTGCAGCATTTTTTGTCATGTAACAAATATTCTGGGGTTTGTGATGATGCAGTACGGGCAACTGAGCCAACAGGGGATTGACTGTAATACCAGGTTAGGAGAAAACTGTTTCAGCTTCTACCTGGGCAGAAGTGGGCATATTGACTGACAGCTTCTCTGGGTTTTTGTGCACACTGTGCTAGAGATAGCAGTCGCTTTTTGTGATGAAATGTAGGACTACTATTGTTTTTATTAAATTTTAAATACACTTCCCAAGGAATGGGTGAGGCATTCACATGCCTGTCTGTATACCATATTGCAGTATAGCAGTAAGGTTCGTGGGGAAATGGATGGGTGGGGTAACTCTGAACAGCACACCAGGGAAAGAAGCTGAGTCATAAGATTTCCTTCAACATGGAGACAGGCTGGGATCTCACATTCTAAGCTTTAGTATTAACAAGCTTTTCTTCTTATGCTGGATCTCTGAAACCCCTTAAAAGCAGCAGTACTATTTAAAATCAGTGCCTGCTTAATGTTTCTGTAGTTGTGTGTTAAACTGGAATTTCTATAATAATGTACAAGTCACAGGGTATAATGTAGTTTTAGGGGGCTGCAGTCAGCTAGTGGAGCCCAGTGGCAGTAGCTGCCCTTTTCTTTGTCCAGCGTGGTGCAGGTGTCTGCTGGAGAAGGAGGCTCTTGAGGAGGCAGAAGGATCAGGAAATTAATTGAATGGCAAGAGAGAAGCCTGCTTAATGAAAGGAATCAGATGGCATTTGGTGCTAAAGAAACAAGCAGGGCTATGAACTGCCAGGGTTTTAATTGCTTGGAAATTTTCAGACAGTAAGAAGCTATGTGACATTATTAATTTCATTTTTATGTAGAAATTTATTTTCCAATTTTACCCTTTTTTCCTGAATCCATTGCATTAATTTTTTGTTCACTGTTACAGGAGGGAATTTCTTTCTTAATGATTTTCATTTTTCCCTGAATTAAGTTGCCATTTTTAAAGAGGGGATTTTTTTCCATTTTAATCTTTAAGTGGGTCACACCACAAATAATTCTGTGATGCAGAGTTGTGAAACTGCATTTGAATCACATTAAAGCTTTTTGTGTGCTGCAGACTTGATAGAAGAAGTCAGTAGTGAATTTTAAGAAAGATGCTAGTGCTCCATGCTGGGTGGGACATACCAAGTATGAGATGAACATGCCTGTCCTTCAAGAAAATTTGCACGTGTGAATTATATTCCTCACAAAATTATCACAACAGATCCAAACAGATCATTGGTACAATTCTTTTACCCACATTTTAAAGTTATGTTGAAAGAAATACTGAGAAGGTGTGGGGCAGTATGTAGAGGATAGCAAAAATGCCTTAGACTTGGACTATACCCTTAAATTTTGCCAGTAATTACCATTTATAAGCACTGCCATGGGAAGCCATGGTTACACTGAGCAGTTCATGCTGGAGCCCTGAAATACATTATGGTGTAGCTCCTGCTCTTTATCAGTTTCATTTCCTTTGTGATAGGAAGGCTTTGCAGGTGAGCTTGTATTAATAATCTGTGTCACTTACACACTTATTTTGGATGCGAGGCTGTTGTGTTTCAATTTGTTTAATGTATCCAAAAGAAAAGAACTGCTTTGGTACAACACTGAAACTCTGGAAAATCTTTTAATCTAGTGGGAAACCATATCCAGAATGAGGATACTGAAAGATGGAGTAGAAGATGGCAGGTGAAAAATGTGCAAGAATGTTTTAATGAGGAGTGTGAGTGCTCAGTTTAAATAACACACTGAAGGAAATGATGGATGCTGCCCTCGGTCACTCCACTTGTGCAATCAGAAGTGGTAAGGCCTTTCAGGAAGATGTGCTGCAGGCAGGAATTTGCAGTGGTGAGCTGGCAGCAATATTCCAGATGCTTCCCAGTGGCACCTGGCTGCTGTCCTGCCATGCTGCTGCTGCTGCACGTGTCTGGGACAAACCACACTCACAGAAAGTACAGGCAGGAACTTCATCTGCCTAAATACTCTGATAACTGGTGACATTTCATAATCTTGTACAAGAGGGTTGAATAGCTAATAAGGTGCCGCTTCTGGCTTTGAAGTACTCCAATTTTTTTTTTTTCCCAAGGAGCATGGTAGCTCACATAAAAAGTGGTTCTTGGATCAAAGGCATGGCTGTCAGTCTTCCTTTGGGGTGCTGGGCATGTCTGAGAGTGAGACAGTGCCTTTAAAAATGCATAGTTTCTCAATCTGTTTCTGGTGTTATCATTCCAACCAGGCTTCAGAGTGGTGAATTGCAGCGGAGCTAACAGCCGCTTGTAACAATTACACCTGAAGAAAACTGGTTTATGTTATTGTTTTCAATACTGGCTTAAGGATCCTTGTTAATCCAAGAAGCATGCAGCAAAAGAGTGAGTTCTGAGGGAAATTGGGTCTATCAAGACAAACGTGAGCTTGCTGCATTATATTTTTTTAATAACAGCGTGCCCCTTTTTAGCAAGATGCAACATGTTGTGTCAGTAATAGGCTGATGAATTATCAATTAAAAATCCACATGCAGTGCAGCCCCAACTGTTTATTGTGAAACTAGGTATTTTGCCTTTGTAGACTCATTAGTTTAAGTGTATTTGCTTAAGCCATTCTCCTATGTGTTATTAGCACTGTGAAGGTAATTGATACATGATATGATTTCAGTACAGAAGCTGGCAGCTTCCCTCTGCCTTGGAGGAGGAGGAGAAGCTGGTGTGCTCTTCCCTCTTGACTGCCTCAGCCCTCTCCTCCTCCCTTCCTTGGGCTGGGTTTGACTCACAGCTCAGGGTGCCTTGTACTGGTTTGTCTTAAGAATTTTTATTTTTATTGATTGTCTCTGATTTTTTTTGGCTTTATCTTCTGCCATTTTGGTTGGTTCAGTCAGCACACTGGGCACTCAGACAAATATCAGGCTTCTCAAAATAACTGATGGAAAGTGACCTTGCCCCTCCAGCCTGCTGTTGATTCAGCTCCAGCCTTACCATGAAGTGCTCTTCTGGCGAGATTGGGAGCTGAGGGAGCTGACTGACAGCTACTTGCTGCTCAAAGGGATGTTATTTCTACACTCCCTACACTACTCATTGTTTGTTTTCCTTTTACACGTTAGTTTTCTGGTACCCTGGTGAGTGGCTGAGCTCACGGATGGGTCAGCCTGCCCTGGCATAAAACAGGGAAGGGATCAGTGGTGCTGGGAGCAGAGGGGGAATTGGACCTCCCCATCAGCATGGCCAGCTTTGGGCTTGGCTCACCTGCTGTGGGGAACTTTACTGCTAATTATTTGGCCTTACTAAAATTGTGTTGGTTTTGTTTGATCTGCAGCAGTTTTCTTCTTATGTGCACATTAAATGGATGTTACATGAGCTTTCTCACTAGGCTTGGATTTTTTGAACATGTGCAGTTGCAGCCAGGAGATAGCTGAAGGGTTTTTTCCTCCTCTTTTCCTCATTAGGAGCTTGCAAAAGGAGTCACCTTAAGCTCTTGGTGTGTATAAACAAGGTTGCAAGATGCAGCTGAGGACTTAATATAGTGCAGTTAAATGGTGAGGGCCATAACAGAATAAGGATTGAGTTTATTGCACCTGTTTGTTTCACAAAATTGGAAATTTAGGTGCTTTGTACATTAGTTAAGTAGCATTTTGCATGGGGATAGGTGGTGGCTTGCTCTCTGGAGCTGGAATATGTGTGAATACTTAAATAATGATTTATTTATGGATTATACTTCTGTGCAGAGAAAAAATGTTTAAACCTTATGTTCTGGTAAATTCATGGTATGTCTAAAGTAGAAAGGCTTGAGTTTGCCTTTGTGTCCTTGCTTATGCTGCTGGGATGGCTTTCCATTCAATTTAATCCCTTTTCCTTCTTCCCTTTAAAAGTCTGTGCTGGTGAGACTTTGGTGCCACAAATTCATTTGTCTGTGGAGTAACTCTACACATGTTAGTGCAGTCAGGAGTGTAATTGTACCATTTCTTGTACCAATATTGTTCTGAAAATAATAGTGCAGGCATCTCACAGTAACAGAAACATGCTTCCTACAACAGAAAAAACCACTTCTGCTAGTAAGTAATCAGGTGTTCAAACGGTGGCACACACTTTTGTTATAGAGGTAGCATATTTTCTGACCCTTCAAATAAAAAAAAGCTCAACTTCATGACAGACCATAGTCCAAACTAATGTATCTATTCTTTAGAGAATTTAAATTAAAGGAAAGGAATTTGTTTATCATGCTTCTGTATTTTTTCCTGTGGCTTTCTTGTTTCTGCAGGAGGGTTGTCTTCACAGAGAAATGCTGGTTTTTTTAACTCACTTTAAAATCTTACATATGGAATGCATTAAATTGGACATTATTGATTGTGTGGTCAATCCAGTGAATAAAAAACACAAAGCCTTACAGATAAAGCAAACTGCATGCATGCCTGGTGCATTGACAGAGCTGGAAGTTATCTACTGTCTGAAACAGTGGGGTACTATCTGTGGTTATCACAAAAGCCCAAATGTCCCAGTGTGCCTGAGTGTGTCAGTGGAACTTCAATCTCTGGGTGTTTGGCCGTGTGCCATGTTGTTGTTTGATGGTCCACTGGGATTGATAACATCACTTCAGGTTTCTAATTGTGGCTTTGACCCCTATGCTTTGAGACCTTAAATTTTGTTACCTTTGGCCTGCTTGAATACTGGTGAAATGAAATGCATGCCTGAGAAAGCCTGAAGTTTGTGTAATATTGTCCATGGTCTGTTTTATCAAATGGATGAACGTGAGGTTTCTGGGAAGGGAAGATAAAGCAAAGCAGCCCAGCAGAGCACAGAGCTGTCCATGTACTTGTTGCAGTTTAACTCCTCAGGAACCCCATGATCCTTTGTTTAGCCACAATCAGCGTTTTATCCTGAATTTGCAAGGCAACCAGGTGCTAGTATTGTGAATCAGTTATCATTTGACATGATGTAAGGCCTATTCTTATTTACAGAAAATGTCATT
Organism: Phylloscopus whistleri; assembly: GCA_017589585.1. Taxonomy (NCBI): domain Eukaryota; kingdom Metazoa; phylum Chordata; class Aves; order Passeriformes; family Phylloscopidae; genus Phylloscopus; species Phylloscopus whistleri. The sequence continues at coordinate 1,220,298 of JADMLD010000176.1, forward strand.
TGATGTTGTTCCCTTTTTTCTTGTGTTGCAGATGTGGGTGGTGGCAGCTCTTTCCGATCCCACACAGATGTTGTCATTGTCTATTGTGCACAGAGTGCTGCTGGGGGTAGTTTTGCTGGGCTGAAAAAGGAACAGCCTGTCTATGTTCTCCTGCATGAAGTACAGCTTTGAGACACAAAGCAGTGCTCCTGCCTTTTTTTTTTTTTTTCTTTTTTTTAAGGATGTGGCACAGGTTTTTCAGGAACGGAATTTTGCTTCAGGGTTTGTGGGATCTTCAGTCTTGATGCCCCAGATGATATTCCCAGCAGTGCCATTGCATTCCTTCCAGTAATAAAATTGAAACGGCATGAGCAGTATATTTACTCCATTTTATATAATAAAAAAAATACCTTGAAGCAAAATGTCACCTTCAGTAATCAAGGATGTAGATTCCCTTCTTAGTCATTCCTGATTTTTCTAAATTGCTTATGAAAGGTTCGTACAGGAACTTACCTGGATTGGGGGAAAATCTTTCATATAAATGTGTGCTAGTGAGCTGTTATTAAATGGTTATTTTCTACTAGATATGCTAGTACATAGAGTGAAGCCTGGGTATGACACGAGTATGCATCTCTGTGTATCTGATTTACACAGAACCTGGAAGGTTTCAGGAATAAATCAAAGCTGTGGACTGCTGTTAATTTAAAGAAAAAATTAGGCACTGTCTAGAGGCAAATGAAATTTTGCAAAGCTAGACCTTGGGCACATACGAGGACAGTTTTTTATCAATATCCTGTATTCCATAGGTTTTGCATCATCCATGTAGTCTTTTAGACTTTAGGAGTGGCATAGTTCTGATCCAGAAAATGAGTGTGCAGAGCTGTTTTCTTTGGTTTATTTTCTTTGTATATTGCTGTCATACCAGATTTTGTGGTTCCATATGTTTTTGTTCTCTCAGCTGTTTTGATTTCTAGTGGATTTGCTTTTGTTTTAATGCATAATCCAAGGAATTAAGACTGGCAATTTCTCGAGCCAGCTCTTCTCTGTTACATGGGTATAGCCATCTTCCAGAATGAATGGGCAGAGTAGTTGTTAAATACTATTATTATCATCAGTGATGATATGCAAACATGAAAGAATCCAGATTTGTTTTCAGGGCCCGTCTTAATTTGGCAGAAGTAGTAATCAAAGGGAGAGATAAAGAGAACATTTAAAATGTTGCTGTGGTGCTCGAGGTGTGTCATCTACGTTGTGGGGAAATTGGGCTTATTTTCACACTGTCTCTTTCTAGGAAAAAAAATCCTGTGTGAAAATATAATAATTTTCCTTAAATACTGTTTTAAATGCCATTGTATTTTCATTAAATAACAGTCAGTAGTGGTGGTTTTCTTAGCTGTAGGTTTCTGTTCCACTAGATAGGATAAAGTTTGCGGCATAAAATTCTCTTGTCAAAGGAATGACCTGTGGGCATTTTTTGATCTCTTTTTATCTCCTGCATTTGTAATTTCAGTGTTACAGCCCCTTCTTTGTGCAGCCTGTGAATGAGAGATTACTATAATGACACATACTACAAAATAAATGCAACAGAAAGTCCTTGTGATCTCTTAAAGAATGGAAATGGCTGGCGGAAGGTCTTGTTTCAACCTTCCTGCTGATACTTTTATCTGGAAGCAATCTAATTAAAAATTACCTACCTTATGCTTTGTTAAGTCAGTTGCAGGCATGGAACAGTGAACGTATGATCTCTGTAACTGCTTACCTGAAATCTCTATTTATGGAAATTTACTTGGCTAAAGATCCAGGTTCTTCTGTTCTTACCCTTTAAATTGCTGCCCTTGGGCCAGCCAAACTTACTTGTTTTAAAACAAGTAAAAATAACTCAAAAATAGCATTACACTGGGATTTTTCATCCCTGATCAAAACGGCTGAAAAAGATGAGGAGTAATGTTTCAGAGTTCCTGATGGATGAACTGGTATTTTAATCAAGGAGCAAAGTGCATTGTGTCAGATAAGAAACTTTAACATGTACTGGTTAGGGTTGACTTGTTACTGACTACACAGACACTGCAGGGAGGTAGAAATTCAACTTTCAGGGTAATACTCCTTCTTTGGAATGACAATGCAGGCTCTGCTCTGCCAGCTTCAGCTGTCTTTTGTGTCTAGCAGAAGTAGCACTGTCAGCATTCTTAATGGAGGATTTCCTGTTCTTTTCTGTCTAGATTAGAGTTGTAGAAGTATGCTTTATGGAATTCACTTGTAAGAAGGTTATATTATTGTTTAAATGTGGGTGTATGTGTTTAGTAACAAAGGCTTCAGTACACTCATTAATTCAGTAGTACTTTTCTATTTTGTACACAGAAGAGAGTATATATGTATGTGTGCATAAAAGCAAATACATGTAAATGTGCAGAAGAATAAATGAATTTGGATTCAAGAGCCAGATATTTTTAGGGAGGAAACTTTCTCCTGTAAGACACGTTTTATCTTTTTGAGAAAGATGCATGTCAGGTGCTGGTTTTAATGTTTTCAAATGCTGCATGTATCCCTGCTAGGTGTCAAATTTTATTTCCCATAAAATGTGTGAGGGTGAGACAATTTCAGTATTATTATGGATAGGAAAATGCCAGAACATGCCAGGTGTCTTGACAGGAAGAGGTTGCTGCCTGTAGCCTCGCCTGCTTCATGTTCGTAGGTCCTGCACTAAGGTGCAGACTTTGGAGTCTGCTTTGCATTTGCAAATTCATTATGGAATGAATCTGGGTAAAAGCATGTACCTGGGCAGTCATTGCAGAGCCCTGAGACACGAGGAGCTGTGTGTCAAACACCTCATGTGAGAAGGCATTTTGCTTGACAGCATTAATTGGAATAATTGATCCTTCTGAGTCTTTCCCATTATGGGGCATGGGGCATGTGTGCAGTATGTGACTTTGGATATAATTATTGTACTCTGTGATTTGCTCCTGAAGCACAAGATGGTGATCTTAATGTGAGTTCTTCCATTGTGTATCTTGTGTTTTAAAAGAAATAGAAATGCAAGAATTTAGCTTTGTCATGGCAAGCTCTAGTTCACCTGTCAAGGATCATTGCTCCGTGTATGAATACCTTTGCTACTCTCTCTTGATCTTTGTGTGTGTGTTATACAGAGTTCAAGTTCCTATTTTTGATGTACTTTCTTTCTCCTCCTTTTCCAGGTGAAGCAGGAGCCATAGAAGGAAGACCTTGTGGTTTGCAATCATGCCATTCCCCTTTGGCAAGTCCCACAAGTCTCCTGCAGACATAGTGAAAAACCTGAAGGAGAGCATGGCAGTTCTAGAAAAACAAGACATTTCTGACAAGAAGGCGGAAAAGGTACAGTTGTGGTGTTCCAGTTGCTAAACTTTATTTGAAAGTGGGGGAAAGGGGGAATTTACAGCTGCTGAAACGGAATCAATTAGAAATTATTTTGGTGGTTTATACTCTGATAAAGGGTAATTTATGTACCTTTGAACCAGGTGTGTGTCGTGTTGGTTGGCTTATGCCACTGGTAGCTGATAATGATATTTTAAATGATTTGAAACTGTAGGACATGACATTCTTTTAATAAGCAGCTCACAGCTGTACAATGTTCTGGTGCTTGTGACCACCACAGTGCCTTCACTACTGCACTAGTAGTTCTGTCTCTGCTTGTCCATGCAAATCTTTACACAGCAGAGTGTCTCTTACTGGAGCTGAAGGACTTTGTGTCTTCATGGATAGAGAATATATTTTGGCTTTCCTGCCTCTTTTTCAGCCCACAGTAAGATATGAGAAGTTCCTGTGCTACTGCAGTTTCCTTTAGATGGATGTCTTGTTACTTCAGGCTCTGCACCTGTCCACAGTCATTTACTTCTCAACTGGCACTCTTTACAGCTTTACAGAACTGACCTCAAAGTTCAGCCTGTGTGCAGCTGCATCCCACCTAGTGAATGGTATGGCAGAGGTTTAGATGAGCACCCTCCTTGGAGCCTCTCCCAGCATTATTTAACTATTATGTGCCATTCTTGGCATCCACAGAATCCCATATAAGAGTTAGTTACAATCTTTTCATATTCACCTATATTTTTAAGCAGAGTGTGGCCAGCTCCTCTACATTCAATTTTACCTAGATTTGGCAGTACTACTTCTAAGGGTCTTAATTCAATTGCCATGTTAGTTCTGATATTCTTTAATAATTAGCATCTTCTACCCGTTTGCCACCAATGTGGTATGTTCCAGGTATCTTGCAGTGTACCACAGTAGTTTCCTCTGATGCTTTTCCTCTCCTGTTGGAGAGAAAAATGTTACGTTCTGTTCTGCAGGCTTGTTTGAAGGCTGGAAGGATTTTCATTTGCTGCTGCTTTTCTTCTTTCTCTAAAGGAGCTTTCCACAGGAGAGGAGGGATAGGTGCGTTCTGAAGAGTCTCTGATGAGACTTGGCACTGCCTCCTTTATCTCAGCCTCATTGTTACTACCTGGAGATGTGGTCTGGTCTTAAAACCTGCTCTCTTTTGTGTCCTCTCTTTTTGCTTAGACCCCTAATGGGGAACAGAGCAGCTCATCCCACTGTGTGTAGCTGTGTACTGTAGCACATGCCTGTGTTCCTGGTGCTGTAGCTGAGGGTTGGTATGTACCATTTCTTCTTGCTGGCCTTTAGTCCCACACCTCCATCTTTTGGAAGACCTCATTTATGTGAGGCTGCTGCTGTGACAAGAAGTAATATGCTAAGCCTGTGAAGTGGCTTTTCCTGTGTCATACAGAAGGTAACATATTGTGCTTGCAGAACAAAGGCAGCCCACATTGACTGGGTTAAGTGTGAGGAAGGCTAAATCTTGACATCCAGGGGAATAAACCTGGTGTGGTAGTACTGTTCCTTGTCATCTTTGCTAATCACAAAGGAGCTGATGAATCCCAACACTCACACCACCAGTGTCCACATCTCCATGCAGAGATTCATCAGGAAGTATTTTTTTCCTTGGCAAGCTAAGATTCAGGAAGCTGACTCTGGTTGTGACTGTTTAGCCCAGATGGTTTGCTGGTTTGATAAAGTTCTTCAGTATCTTATGGACCAGTCATCAGATCTTTGAGGGCACAGCTCTGAGCAGACACCCTGAATTTGTGCCCTCTTCCTGTCCAAGGGTGTGGAAATGACTGGAGTGAATTTGGAGTTAAAAGACAGAGATCTGAGCAATAAAGAACTAACATTTCTTCATGCCTATATCTCAGTATTTAGGCATCTTTTTCTCTTTCATTATCCCCTTTATTATGATGATCCTTTCTGCAGTGTGACTTTTCAGCCTCCTTTGGAGGATTCTCTGCTGGTGGCAGGGTGGGTTTTGTGGCTAGTAGTGGAACAGAAATAGATAAACTCACTCTACATGAAGCTCAGAAATTGCAGTCTGTTACTGAAAGGGGAGGAGGATGCAAAAATGGTTCTTGTTTTTAGGACTTAATTTTATTAGAGATTAGACATGTATAAAATATGGTTTGTCACAGTAATTTTGGCATTGTTGCAGTTTAATCCAGGGGTATGCTTTTGGTACCTGTCACATATCAATGGTGTAATTTCAGTGCTGGCTCAGCATGCTAAATACTCAGTATTGGTTATAAAAGTACCCATTTGGTTAAGGGAATACCTACTTTTCTTACACGATTTTGTTTCTTATAATCTGAGTTTGCTACTACGTAGAGAATGCTCTTTAACAATTTTGTTGCACAATTGGAAATACAGATTTATAAGAAAATTATACAAATAATTTTCCCTGGAAGTTACAAGTGTAATTATGTTTGAACAGAATTCCTCATCTTTTTCAGGGCTTAGGCTGAAATTTAAAACCATTAAATGTTTTGTGAGCAGAAACAAAAAAATCAAAGGAGATAATGAAGATTTTTAAATCTTGGACAGTGTGTGTTCCTGTCCATTCTTTATAATCAAAATGGAGGATATTCTTCAAAGTAAAAGATGTAAACCAATAGTAATGTCTTGTTCAATTACAAAACATTTTGCCCTGTAATACTGGAAAATTTGTTTTATAACCAAAAATCTGAAATTCGGGTGTATCCTAGTTACATGTTAATCTACCTTTTGAGCTCTGTGAAGACTGGAGAAAAATTAACCAGGTAGTTCTCCAGGTCATTTGAAATGTCCTTTAGCGTGTGGTGCTGGTTTAGGAGCTGGGCTGGGGGAGCTGGGCTGTGCCTCACTGCTCCCATCTCCCTCGTGTGCCACAGCTCTGGTGCTTGCTGGCTGCAGTGCTGTGCTTAGCACAGAGGTCAGGCCTTGCTGTCTGTCAGTATTTTGGAAGGGAAACAAGATTGTCAAGTGCTTTAGAACTGAAATGTGTTCATCATTGATGCTGCTCATTCTCCATTGCCTGTGCTCCCTCAGAAGGGGGGGCCAAAGGGAAAGAAAAGTTAACCTCCTTTCCTGTAAGCAGGACCTACCCTTGATCTGGTCCATTAGTTAGTTAGTCTTTATTCACATCTCTTCCTCCTCTTTGGCCATCCCAGCATTTTTTTCATACTACAGTTCCCTTGGTGTGTGGCACACATTTACTGTCGTGCAGGTAAATATTTACTCATGCAATCAAGTTGTTCTTTGCTACCCTCTGACCTTGGGTTAAGCTGGTCTGGGCTGCTGGGTGGGTGATTGTTGGAGCCCTGTTGTTACCCCAGGCAGCTTGCCCCTTGCAGGCACGGTTGGCCTCTCTCCTCCTCGTCACAGCTGTGTGTGATGGCAGCACATTGAGTCATGGGGCTGCACCAAGAGCTGCTGGCTCAGCTGGCCCAGGCTGATGCTGTGCCATGTTGCCACAGGTCAGGTTTCACCCAGGGAGTTAATGCTGTCATTCAGAAAGCAGTAAAATCTCAGATTTGTTACGCATGTGTGTACAATTAATCTGTGCTTGAAAGAAGGCTAAAGGTTAAGTAATCTGCCTGGCCTCCAGTGTAGGGCTGTTACTCAAGGGGTAAAGATGAGGCTTCTTCAGGAAGCAGCAGGTGAGAGGACATGCTTCTGTTCTAAATAAACTTAGCTCTTCTGTGCTGTCTCCATGCTAAGTGTTTACTGGAAAATCATACAATCATTTTTGGCCTTTAAATGTACTACTGCACTGAGGTAGTTACTAATACATTTATGGAATTGTATGTTTTTGTAAGCATTTTGAAATCCAGCCAATTTAAATAGTTATTAAAATGATGCTTTTTACTTGTGATAGGTACTGCTCTAGAGTAGTAAAATTACTCACCCAGTACAGGCTCAAAGCTATATCAGGTTTATCTTTTTGATGGATGCTTTCATTAATAGTGCAATTTCTGTAACTGCATTTTCCATGTGTAGAGAACCCCCAGCCACTGGGATTCCATAGGCCTGGAGACTGCCAAGCTCACTGGAAATATTTCAGGACTGGCCATGTGTTCTTTATCTTTTTCTACTGTTCATAAACCCCAAATAATCCAGCTGTACAACTCTAGATAGAGTGTTGGGGGTTTGCACTGCTTGCCATTTAAGGAAATACTACATTTTATGGTATTTCACTGATCTTTCCAGAGACTGGAATAAACCATAGCTATGAAGGCGTGCAGCTATTCTGTGTAACAATCATATGTGTGACTTCATGGTGTCTGCTTTTATTTTTAAATAGTATCTTCCTGTCCTTTGTAAACATAGAGAAGTAAGTACTTCCTTTATTTTCCTTGCTTTACATTTTACTTTAATACTGTGGCTTGTCCTCAGATGGTATTGATTTTCTGGCACCATTGAATTTCAAATATGACTTGCCATGAAATTTTTCACTAAAATTCAGGTTGCTCCTTCTCAAGTGTTGAGAGCATATAAATACAGATGTTAATACTTAGAAGATATAAATTTTAACGTATAAAATATGTACTTAGAGACTATGAAATATATAGAGAGTATAGATATTTTGTATATATAAAATACATCCTGGTAATTTATTGTACTGGGATATATTTTATGTATTTATACATATGGTCTTTGATTGTTAGTTCTACTTTTGACCATGGGTTTTTGGATGAACCTCATTGTGTATTTTGATCTTTATCTCTAGAGGTATTTTTCCTCTCTTAAAAGAAAGCAGTGCATTAGGCAGTTTAGATCTCAGTACCTTAGAAAATCCTGCAAGTAATGCTAGCCAACCTTGTCTTATCTTTCTTGATTTTATTTGTTTACAGTGGTTCTTTACTTGGCTCTTCACACCGATATTTAACGTAACATTATATTTCTCAGTGTAACTATCTAAATTCCATTCTGCATCTGAAATGGCAAAAATAGATCTGCACATCTTGTATTTGGAATATGTTTGAGAGTTCATGGAGTATAGAAGAGTAAAGAGGTTCTAGACATTTGTCAGAGTTTACTTCTAGTCCTTTTGATGTTGAACTTTAGAGTAGAAGAAACACAGTATAAGATGTTATATTTTATGAAAGTGTAGTGTGCATCAAAAGACATTGCTTACTGATACAACACTTCCAGAAAACTTTCTATTTCCAGAAGATACCCAGAAATGATAGCTGGAGTGATGCAAGGCAGATGCTTTGATGCTACAGGTGGTCAGACACTGGTACAGGTTTCCTGGAGAGGTGGTGGAGTGTCCATCCATGGGGCAGTTGGGAGCATGGTTGGCGATCAGCCTGGTCAGCTTGGCAGGACTGAGGTGGCCCTGCCTCGAGCAGGTGGCTGCATCCTGATGGCCTCCTGAGGCACCTTCCAGCCTAAGCTCTGCTGCTTCTTAGGGATGTGGTTTAGTGGCAGCCTTGAGCTTAAGGGTCTTTTCCAACCTCAGTGATTCTGTATCTCTAAATACTACTTCCCACTAAAGCTTCATGCCATGCCAAGTGCCAGTGAAGCACATTCGGGTGGTCTTGACAGTTGTGAAGAGCACTGAAGTCCTACTGTCTTTTCTTGAAGTTCCTGAGCTGTATGTTCATATTGGACTAGAAGGCTTTTTCATTTTTTAAAGCCCTCAGTGTTTGGAAACACTGCATTATTTTCTGCCTGGTTTGCAGGCATTTCCATTACTGGTGTCTTGGGCTGGTGGTGAGGGAGAGCCTTCAAGTGTGGTTATTGAAGTTTTGGGGTTGGGAGGCTTGTTCTCTTTCCTGGAGTTTTGGTAGGACAAATTCTCCACTCACATTCTTAATTACAGGCATGCCCTCGATACTGCCATCATTTTAGCTGAAATAGGCAGTTACTTGAGCTGCCTTTCTTCCTCTTTCATCTTACTTTCTACATCAGTGTGCAGGGACACTTTGCTTCCTCTTCCCTTGGTAGCCATGCATCAGAGATATCTCTTGGTATCTCCATGTCTGACAGATGTTCCTGTTCTGCTCCTATGAAGAACTGTTTCTTCTGAATTTCAGAGAACAATTGTGTGGTGAAATTCTGCTCCAGTATGGTGAGCTGGCGTTCCCATTTCATGTCTTGAGGAGCTGGCATGAATCAAAGTAGTCTTACTGAGCACCTGCTTCTTGCTGTCTTACTAACAGTGCACAGAAAATCCTTTGGAATTTCGATTGAGGAGGAGACAACTGGGACTAGGAGCTGAAGTTAGCAGGAAGAGGGAGGCAGCAGGGAGTGGAAAGTTGTGGAGGAGCTAAAAATGATACAGAGCCTCCTTAAAGGTCATGGAATCCTTGCTTGCATACCTGGCAAAGCTGGAATGGCTCTAGCTTGAATAGCACATGGGTCATGCTGATCTTAAACCTCTCTGGATAAAAAGCACAAATGAGAAATCTTTCTACATACCCTTTGTAAGACTGGCAATATCCAGAAAGTGGTAATTTTTTCACTTTATTAATTTCCATGAGCTATCAATCATAAATACTTTACATTAAAGTGTATGCATACTTTGTTGGCAGGTTCATCTAATTACTAAAAATCAGTGCACTTACAAACCATTCAGACTTTTTAGGCATGTGAAGAACCATTATAATTAAACTAGCTATTTATGATGATCATTTTCATCATTTTGCCCTCAAGCTCAGTAAACATATTTTTTAGTCTAATACAGCTATGTTTTGAGATTCAGAAGTGGGTGTTGAGAAGTATTCTTGTTGATTTATATTTCTTTAGTTTTACTTGTGACATAACTGTGTTTCCACTGCTAAATGCAGCTCATCATGGCAACTCAGGAATTCCTCACAAGTGACAAGTCAGACCTGTCCATCTTCTATAAAGTGGACTTCAAGCAGGGAAGGATTTTAGACCTTTAATTGTGTCCTTTTGAGTGTAGCTCTTCCTGGGTCTGTTGGTGAGGTTGTTCTTGTGTGCTGAGATAACATGAAAATTAAAGTTGGTTCTCCTTGAGGTTTTGTTTGTTGAAAAGACCTCACCCACAGTAACTGGAATGGGAGCCTAGTATTTGGCAAAACCAGAAGGGTGCAAAATCTGCAGGAGGCATCCATTCAATCTCTCTGAGCAGTCACTAGGCATGAGGCTCCATGTCATCTTCTCCAGTCTGATCCTGCATCTGTTTTACAGAATGGAAATCTTGTCAGGCTCTTTTCATCCTATTGCTGTCCTTTAGGGGATTTTTGAATGGGAAGTTAAAAGGCAGTAAAAAGGAAGAGATTTTTACCTTTGGTAACTAAATTGTGTATGTCTTGCCTCTGCTTTTTATTGTTTGGGTTTGTTTATTTATTTTTTTTTTTTAATACCAGTCTCATAACAGTCTTATTTGCAGAAAGAATATCTGGGGTTTTTTTTTTACCAGATTGTAATTTCCTGATTATTCCCCCACAATGGAAGTTTGCAGACATTAAGAATAAAGGAGTGTGCAGTTAGAAAGACAAATGGCATTGTGCTCTAACTGTATTGTTTTCCCATTTTCTTTAGGCGACGGAGGAGGTCTCAAAAAACCTTGTTGCCATGAAAGAAATCTTGTATGGCACAAATGAAAAGGAGCCCCAAACAGAAGCTGTGGCACAGCTTGCTCAGGAGCTGTACAACAGTGGTCTTCTTAGTACCCTAGTAGCTGACTTGCAGCTCATTGATTTTGAGGTAAGAAAGGAGGTTTGACATTTCTTATGTTCTGCATGTTAAAATAAACATCTGAATTCTTACCACTTTAATTGATTAAGATGTTTCAGTCTTGGGCTTTTAATCTAATTTAATTTATTAAATTTAATTAATTTAATTTAAAATTAATTTAATTTAATAACACATCCATTAGAAAGAGAACTCACTGTTCCAAACTGCATCTAGATTGAGCAACTCTAGAATATAGTTGAAATCTGTGAATTTTAGGCATATAAACAACAAAAATTTGAAGTAGATAAACCTCCAATCTGGTGGTATGGTTCTGTTGAAATTACAGAATAATTCTGAATTATTGTGTACACAGAAGGGTTAATCTCTTAGTAGTAATCTGGTAGTAATAGAATTATTGTAACATTTATGAAGAGGTTTAAATATATAATTTAAAGCTGGTAGTTTTATTAATAGTCCAGTATTTCTCTCTCTTTTTAGAAACAAGTGATGCAACCTTTTTGCTTTTCCTCGTCTTTTTTTTTTGTTTATTAAAAAAACAAACCCAAGTTTTTATTCATCAATTCAAAATAGCAATACTTACTTATATTTAAAGGTATCTCTCTGCTAGCCTCTGTAGTATTTGTCATCACATCACATGGAATAATTTACCTTCCCAGCACCATAGAGAAAAATCCTATTCAGTTACGAGATGTTGCACTACAATTGGATTTTTCTCTTTTCCCTGAGGTCTCACAAGAAGCGTGTGGTTGTCTAGGAAAGGAGCCAAAGCCATGTATCTCACTCCACAGCCTCGACCATAAAGATCATCCCACTTAAGATTGCTTAAAAATGGGATTGTTCATAAACAAGTTGCTCACAATACAAACACAACAGTTTAAAGTCCTATTGTAGTTTGACATTCCAAAAACAATGGCTTTCTTCCCTGTTCTTTCTTCTCTTCCCTCCACCCCACCCATAACTCCCTCTGATTGTGTTTAATTGTAATACAGTGGTATTTTTTCCCTACCCACACAAGTGTTTATACCATACATAAAACATTCAGGTTGCTAAATAAGCAAGGAAACCTGGGAAAGCTGAGAGGGAATGCTGAAATGGGATGGCCTTTAATTGCTGAAGAAAGGAAATCATGAAACGTCATCTGGATTCTGCTGACCTCTAGATTGCTATCAGCCTGGTGTTTACTCAGCCCAGTTATTAGCAAAGGAAACCTTCATTATCTCGTGGTAATGAGGAATGATAACGATTTGCACAGGCCTGCTCTCATTAAGGAGAACTGTGCTTTTTATTCTAAGAGGACATGGGAAGATTGTGAGTTGTTTCCTGCCTGTGGCTCTTCTGCTGCTTTGTTTCACGAGGATGTGATGGTTTCCCTTGGAGGGGGAACAAGTCATTCACTGCTTTCTAGGCTGGACCACGTCTGCTTTTATGGGTGGGAGCTGGCAGATTGTCCAGCTATTGTTGTTACCTAGAATTAATGTCAACACACCTGTGCTCCAGATGTGCTCCAGCTGTTAAAAGCCAATCAGATATCCCAAATGTCTGTGTGGGTTTACTGCATTTGAAACAATTTTTCCATTACTGATGGAAATGCATATTTGATTTAGTGGTGGTTTTTAAACTTGAAGAGTGGGTATAGAATTTTTTCTTTCTGGTTTCCCACCACAGCTGGAGGTTATTCAGTGACAAAGTAAACTTTTTTTTCATTTCAGTCTCACTTCTGAAGTTTCATTGTCGAACAGGAATAGACAGCTTATTAATAGACAGGGACCGTTCATTGTGACTCTTTAACTGTCTCAAATATACTTGAATCTAAATTGCTACGGTAAAAACAACCCATAGAAAAGTAAGAAGTAAAAACTAGAAAAATAACAAATTTGATGTTTTAATGAAGAAAAGTGTAATTGTCCAGCCCTTGCCTTGTGCCCAGGCCTGTTTAGTGTTGTCCTTCCTGGAATCTTGCTTTCCAGGAAAGCGGTCAACACAATCATCTCCTTACCAGTCTTAACACTTACCAGTTATCTCCTCGCTGGTTTGCACTGGAGGAGATGGTATCCCTGGTGAAACTGGGCTTTTTGTTCTGTTGTTTTGGGATTTTCTAATGAAGAATTAAAAAAAAAACAAAAAAAAACAAAACTGCCTTTTGCCCAGGGGAACTGAATCCTTCTGCTGAGAAGACAATACAAACACAGTGTCCCTCTCACCTCTGGCCGTCGTGACTGCTGGCACAGGGTCGGCGCCTATTGGCCGTTGTTGAGCCATGAGGTCACTTGGCAAAGCACAAAAAAGTGACAAAACCTGGCTGTGGGATTGCTGTGTGCCATGGGCAGCTCAGGGATGGGATAATAAGGAAAAGCTGTTCTTGCTGGGGACTCCGAGGCAAACGCCGTGACCAGCGCAGCACTGGCAGCGCTGCTGAATGGGAGTTGATGATTATATTATGTGGAGTTTGAGTAAAGCAATTCCTGCAAACACTGCTCTACTCATGTCAGAACAAAGAGTTCTGGTGTTGCTTTGGGCTGGCTTTCAATGGAATTGTAATTGAGAAAACAAGCGTTTACAAACAATCTCTTATGTCCTGAAAACAACACTGCAGCAAAACCGTCCATGGTAATTCACAAACATGCCATTTGTAAAACTCCAGTCCTCCTACGTTTTCATAAACATTTCATCTTTTCTCATGCAGTCTTTTTTACACTGATTAGAAAACGGAAAGTATTTTAAATAATTGATGTTGTTCTGAACATTCTTGCTAGTTAAATACACCCTGCATTTTACTCAAAAGCTTCCTGGTGTTACTCGGGAGATTTACAGCACAGCTAGAGCTTGTCAAGAAACGTTATATATGTCTGGGTTTGGTGCAGAACATTCAGGGAACCTGTAGGTGGAGTTGCTTAACAAGTCTGTATTTGCAGGTCCAAGCTTAGTACAAGCTGGCCCAGTCTTTTTCTGGAATAGATCTGATAGCACATAATCCTGAAGGTGTCTTTGTGCAGTCCAGAATGGACAGTAATTGCAGAAATCTGGCTTTTAAATGGTGCATGTGAATGGCAGTGAAAAGTGCTTATGTTTATAATCAGCTTTTTGTTAGATGTCTGTACCAGTTTGTCATATTCAGCTGTGGTCTGACAAGAAGAAATAAACAGGAGATGTGTATTTATTCAACAAAGAACATTTCCAGTTCCTTTTACACTGTCTGGTGCTATGCTTGTGCATTTTTTTATGTATAATTTGTGCTGAATTCCAGCATCCTGGTCTTATTTATACTTCTTTTGTGCCTTGAAAAATGTGAGACTTGCATTTTAGGTCCGTGGATGATTTCTGCGTGTAAATTCATTCATTTATTTATTCCACTTTCATAAGTTGCAGTTCTAAGTTGGATGTTAACACTGCAGTTGGAAATGCTCTGCACACTCTTAATGGTGGCATTGTGTCCCTAGACAAGGGGAGAGGATAATGGAATGTTGAAGAAATACACTTCCAGGCAAGAGCACAGTTAAAAACTGTTACGCTGTTAGCAAAATCAAATGTCAAATGAGCCCAGAAGATTGATGCTACACAGAAATATCTGATGAAGCGTCAGCTGGCTTATTTCTGAATGTAATTTCCCCATGATCTGGCTGCAACGTGGTGTCATGTTTTGAGTGCTTTGGCATATTTGAAATGGGCATAAAGAAAGAGAATATTGAATGTGTTCAAGATCAGAGTGTGGAGGCTGCCTGGACTGCAGAAGCCCCAGTACGGCTGCATGAGGTGATGATAGTGTTTAATTGTTAACTTGCTGAGGACTTCAATATCCTGTGTCTAACTGCTGCTGTTTTTGACAGGGCAAGAAAGATGTTGCGCAAATTTTCAACAACATTCTCAGAAGACAAATTGGTACAAGAACTCCCACAGTTGAATACATCTGCACTCAACAGAATATCTTATTCATGCTATTAAAAGGGTATGTGCACTCTGAAGCATAAATAGGCTTTTACATGAAGTAAGGGCTTTTTAAATGCCTGGAGAAGCAGTGAGTTCTGACATGTTTGTTCTTCCTTTGCAGTATGCTTGGTTTTATTTTCTTTTTTCTTGGTTTTGGGGGTCTGTAATTCCCCTAAGTAAAGGAAAAATTAAGAAATAGAACACCAGCCATCTACTTTTGCATGAAATATAACTGAAAATTGAGAACTGTTAGTGCTCTGAAATATTCTTACTGGGCTAAGAAGATGTCTTCTTTCAGTATACTATTTGAGCCTTTTTAAACTATTCTCTTGTGAACTTACTCATCAAGAATTGAAGGCTGTTCTTTTTCCTTTTAACCACAGTAATTTCCAGTTTGCTGGCCTCTCTTAAGACTTTTTAGTCAAAGTGATTTATATTGCTGTATTGACATAAACCTGACCAAAAGAAGAATGATGTGAGGCATACCATGCATGCCAAACAACTGTTTCTTCCTCTTTTCTTGTAATATCTGGTGTGCTGGATATTGGAGGGTCATGCCATACTGAGTACATGCAGCTCTCAAATGTGCAAGCATAAAATAATTGCTTTCATTTCTAGCAACATTAATTAAGAAAGTTTTGAAAATTGCAATTCCAGTGTATTATTTTGGGACAGACAAGCTCATCAAACATTAATAAACATTTTTTAAAAATACAGCTGTTTATGATTCTGGCTACAGCTGCTGGGTAAGCTTGCTGTAGTTGAGTACTTATTCTACCTACTGGGATGACTCAAGGGTGTAGGAAAGGGCCACTTATCTCAGTGGGACATTTGCCTGTTGGTAGCATAACTTGCCTGTAATGTAATTTAAATGTTAGAGGGACAAAAAATATTAATTGTGGCGTAATGCAGAAAGTATTGATTCAGTGCTTCTTCAAAATAATTTACAAAAGAAGGCAAAGATGTTTGAGGTGCAGAGATAAAACTGCTTTTTCAGCATGTTCTCAGTGGTAAGTGGTTGAGGATTACAGCACATTGGTGCTCACTTTTAGTCTGTGTTGTCACTCTTCAGAGAGCTTTATTCTCACAGGGGTTATTGCAACTCATCTTTATAAGTCAGGATGTTTGAAACGGGCATTTAGCAACTTACATGTTACATCTGGTATCCAACTCATATAAATTTATATAAAATTCATATAAATTTAAACTGTGGCATGAATTGCAAAAAGTTCAGTAGATTTCAAATCTCCGTGACAGGTTGAATGAGAGAGTATTGCAGGATTTAATGAAAATTATTTCAATTTTTTTTTAGGGTAATATAGTTAATGCTCAGTATGCACAATGATACTTTTCTCCTGAAGTTTTGGGGAATTTCTTTGGGGAATTAGCTTCCACTGGTTCAGGAGGGAGGCTGTGACTGCTCCAGAAGCTGGAACCCCATGATGTGCAGTGCAGCCAGTGATGCTGAAAAATGGTTAAATGAGAGAGGAGATCTGAATTTATGTCCAGTATTGTTAACCCTTCATGCTCAAATGGGAAGTTTTATGTAAACTGCTGTCATGTTTAAGCGAGCAGCTTTCAAGGCAAATCATTTACTGCTTTTCCAGATGTCTGCAATGCCACCAATATGGAACAAGAAAACTGATTTTGAGAGCAAAGAAAGTATTTTTATTTAGTCTTGTTTCCCAGTTTGTGAAAGTCCTTTGAATTGGCTATAATTGTAACTGGCAGCTATTTCAGCAGTATTTTGTAGCAGTGTTTAAAAATGGAGTTTAATGCAGGAATAAGTACCTCTAATTTTTTATGGGTTTTTTTTTACTTGATAGTACTGAACACTGTAATTAGCAATGTGGTGCTGCAGTGCTAATTTGTGCAAGTTCATAAACTTATAAAGCATCTTCGTTGGGTTTTTTTAATAGGTACGAATCTCCAGAAATTGCTCTAAATTGTGGGATAATGCTTAGAGAATGCATCCGGCATGAGCCACTAGCTAAAATCATCTTGTGGTCAGAACAATTCTACGACTTCTTCAGATACGTGGAGATGTCAACGTTTGACATCGCTTCTGATGCATTTGCCACCTTCAAGGTAATTTCCTCACAGCCTTGGAATTGTTGCTTCTGTACTTCTCTGCTTTGTGAACCCACTGCTGGGTGTGATGTTCTTGGCAAAACAAGCCTTGGGAGAGGGGTGGAAAACAGGTGTGATGCAGATGGGTAAGCTGGACACTGTTCTTCCTTGTTTCTCAGAGTGCAAGCCACATGTGAAAATACGTAGTTTATATTTGCTCCCCAAAATTTTGTTCTGGAGAGTAAGCTGTATCATGCATTACCTGAATGCATGGTGTACTCCCATGGCAGGGGCTTTAAATCTGGTTTTGCAGCTTCTCTGAGGATATTTGCTGCTGTTGCTTTGTCTGGGGAAATTTTTTGTGGCCCAGTTTTTGTGTCCCTAAAACAATGAGTTATGGGGACAATAAGCATAATATTGATTAATATTAAATGGTGGGTCTTAACCTCAGTGGTATGTAGCTGTGTGCAGAGTATAGCCTTGATCCATAAGTAGCACTCTTCAGTGAGAATTTCACAGGCTGTTTCTCTGTGAATTAAAGTAACTCACCACAGATCTTTCCTAAGTGATGCCATGATCCTGAGCAGTGTCCAGGTAATTGCATTCATGTCCTAAATTGGTGTGTTTAATGAAATAGCAGAGTTTTGGATTAAGTGTCTTAGGTGTGGGAGAATGGCTTCGTACTGTTAAAATCCTTACAGTGACAGTCCTGGGTTTGTGCTTTCTTACAGGATTTGCTTACAAGACACAAGTTGTTAAGTGCAGAATTTTTGGAACAACATTACGATAGGGTGAGCAGACACCTTTTCATATATAGAGCTCTCTGGTGATGTGTATCTTATTTGAAGAAATGGGTGGGTTTATTATTTGTTTAGCTCTGATTTTGGGGATTTCCACACAATATTAAGTCAACTGAACTTAGGGTTCAGTTTCACCCCCTAGAGTTAGAGTGTTTCATTTATCCCAATATTTTCAGCAACATGACTTCAATCCTTTTGTCTTTCAACAACTGTTCAGAACCAGTTCCACAAAGATATTTAAGTGTTTAAATCTCACTCTGATTAAAACTTCCAGACTTCCCAGGCAATTAAAAAAAAACAAAAACAAAAAAACCCAAAACCAACAAACAAACTTAGAATCACATTGATTTCTTAAAGGTTTGTCTCCAGGCATGTTCACTAAATCACAAATACCTCCTCTGAGTAACTCAGCTTTAAACAGGAGACAAAAATTATTATTCCCTTTTTGACTACTTTCTTTAGCCCTGAAATATCTATTGAATAATTCTTTAGGCACCAATTAAGAGGCTCTGAGAAATCAGATGTTAGAGTTGATACTTAGCTGACCTCGTCATCTACTTCAGAGCAAAGTTCTTCTTGCTGTGAGATTGTATCTGAAACATTAAGAGATTTTGATCAAGGTATTTTTTAAAAAAGTAACAGTGCAACTGTACTTAACAGTGCTACAGCTATGAAACATAACTACTCATGAATAGTAAAACTTGACAATATTAAAAAAACTACAGAGTGTGCAAGGTAAATGTTTATTTTAGTCCTGTCTGATTCAGTGATGTCATCAGGTTTTGACGCACTGAATGGCAACTCCAGTTGGTCACTTTGTCCTTTGTTAAAACCCTGCACCAAGTTGAAAATCAGCTTGATCTGCTGAGTGCAAGACATCCAAATCTTACACTGAGTGTGGTCCTGTGGGAGCCAGGCCTGGCTTCTCCTCCAGAGGGAGCCCGTGCCGTGCTTTCCAGGCTGTCCCTGGGAATGTGGGAATGGAGGAGCAGTGCCCAGGGCAGGAGCTGTCACCTCAGACATCCCCTCATCCCAACCCTCTGCCATGGGTGCCAACAACAGATGGCTCACAGCTCCATCCAACCTGGCCTGGGACACTTCAGGGATGGGGCAGCCACAGATTCTCTGGGCAACCCATTTCTAAAAGGAATAATGAGGAAACTCCTTCTACTACTCTGTAATCTAAACATTCAAGTCTCTTGAAAGAGTAAATATGTGTTTTTCAAAGCATATTCAATGTTTAACTTTGTATATGCTTTAAAAGTGTAAGTAGTGGCAATGTAGTGATTTGCAGGAATGCACTGAGATTTCAGATTTAGTTTGGTTTTGTTAGGGACTTGCATCTCCTCCACTTTGTTGCAATAATTTGGAAGAAGATGCTTATGACACTTGACAAATCCTAACCCTTCTCTTTATTCTGTGTTTAGTTCTTCAGTGAATACGAGAAGTTGCTTCATTCAGAAAATTACGTGACAAAGAGACAGTCACTTAAGGTAAGGCAATTTTATTTTCTTCTTAAATGCAAAGAGATTCCCTTTATTTTCAAGGTGAGTTAACTTTGTTTGAAATGGCTTCTGTAACAGCCTTGAATAGTATTTACTTCAATTCTCCATACATTTTAATTCTTGGGATCAGCTACTTTTTTTTAGTCCAATTCTTACATTATTTAGTGTCCAGCACAGACCAAAGTAATTTCTCTCCCTGTGAAGAAATGGGTCCTCAAGTTCCTTTATTTTTGTTGATTTTTTCCCTTCAACAAGTCTGATTACATTTAAATAATTTAACAAGATTCATAAGATGTGCCTGAAGCAATACTGATCTTACATTCAATAGGTAAGAAATAATGAACATAAATGTAATACAGAGCTTGCAGCAAAGGTGATCCTTGTGGGGAAAATCCTTTTAAACCCTTTAGGTACCAAAGAAGTGTCAATATTTCATTTGATGTCCTAACCTGTTTTATTGGGGTTTTGGTTTTTTTTAAGGCATTCTTTCCATGCTGAATAGCTGCTGTATAAGTGAAAAAAATAATGAAATTGTGGGGGAAAAAATGAGAGACTTCTCTTTCCTTTCCAATTCATAACAAGGGGGAACAAGTGTGATTTTTCACTTTCTAAGGAAAAGGAGAAACTTCATTGAGATAAGAGGAAAATGCACCTGCACTTTGAAATTTAAGTTCTGTTGTTACTTTATCTACTGACCACTGGTACTGCATTCACAGAGCACCACACCACTTCAGGGGAATTGAAAGCATTTATAAACAAATTGATTCTTATGTCCAGTGTTAGTAATTTTTTCATTTGGGTTTCTTTTCTGCCTTCAGCTTCTTGGGGAATTGTTACTGGACAGACACAACTTCACAATTATGACGAAGTACATCAGTAAACCTGAAAATCTTAAACTAATGATGAACCTTCTACGAGACAAGAGTCGTAACATTCAGTTCGAGGCCTTCCATGTGTTCAAGGTATGTTACAAAACCCCACCATGAAACAGAAAGAATCTGACCAGAAGTTGTTTGATTGACTAAACTGTTTAGCTGAGCCTAAATGGAGCTTATCTTAATGTCTGCTAAGTGATTAAATAAAGGGAGCACTGATGTTTGCTCTATTATGATCCATCTTTACAAATAGATATCTTACTTATCTTTTGAAAACTGTTTAGAAACCACTTAGGGACTTCATGTGATTGTCAGAGTAACATCTCTTAGAAACTTCTGGAATTCAATGCAATAAGATAAGGAGGAATGCATGATTCCATATAAAATCATGGGGTTCAAAAGTGGTTTTATCACACTGCATGATCTCTGAAGGACAGCAGTATTTCAGTCAGGTTACCTGAATTGTAATTTGAACATTATAACAGATGGCTTCTGACTTTGCAGCAGACAGGCAGCTAAGAGTTATTACTTGAGGTCTAAAACTTTGCAGTGAGGTGTGAGATACCCATCAGGTGCTGCACATGATACGAAACCATAAATTTGCTATAGAATTTAACCATAAAATGTCTTCAGTGGTTTCTGCAGAGGCCATTGTGGCTGGTCACCTCCCACAGACTAAATTTACTTGGGTACTGCTGTTCAGCTTATGTCCTGATTAAAAAAAAAAAGTAATTTTATTTAAAAACTTGCATTTACCCCATTATT
This sequence comes from Phylloscopus whistleri, assembly GCA_017589585.1. NCBI lineage: Eukaryota > Metazoa > Chordata > Aves > Passeriformes > Phylloscopidae > Phylloscopus > Phylloscopus whistleri. Next base: position 1,241,220 of record JADMLD010000176.1, read on the forward strand.
CTTTTCTGTGGGATACTGGAATAACTAAAACATAGTTTTAATTTATCATCATCAGTATTTTGTTAGATAATTTTCTTTAACTTAACCTTCTGTTTCTCACTGTTGTGCTCAATGCCTTTTGTTGTCTTGCAGGTGTTTGTAGCCAATCCTAACAAGACACAGCCTATATTAGACATCCTTCTAAAGAACCAGACCAAACTTATTGAGTTCCTCAGCAAGTTTCAGAATGACAGGACCGAGGATGAACAATTTAATGATGAGAAGACCTATTTAGTTAAACAGATCAGGGATTTGAAGAGACCAGCGCAGCAAGAAGCTTAAACTCCAATAAACCTTTAAAATATTAAACCCAAATTCAGCATTTGCTGTTAGATATTCAGCATCAGGCACTCTTATCGATTCATGAGGAACATTACTGCTAATCTGCTGTTCAGTGAACGGTTTTTGTTTTTCTCTTTTCATTTTTAGTCCAAGTTGAGAAACATAGCTGCTGCTTTCTTGCACAATGTGGACTTTCTTGATATTTGTGTCATTTCAGAATTCAAAGACACTGCTTGTTTTAGGAGTCCTGAAAAGAAAGATTCTAGGTTCGTGAAAGCAAACATATAGATACTAGTTTGGTCTAGGAGAGAAGGTATTCATGTAGTTAAGTAACAGGTTGCATGCTTGCAAATCTGAATAAATCTGTATGTTTGCACTTACCTTGTTTGAGATAATGAGCACAATGTGACCTGTGCATACCTGGCACCATAGTATAAGATTATATGCCTTGATTAAAAAAAAAAAAATGTGCAGTGCTTTATTTGTAATCAAAGGGGAAATGTATCTAAGATGTGAGCTTATTGGGATAAACAGTTGTCTTGCAAATAAACTGATACTGAAACTTAGCAACTTTTAAAAGAGTGAAATCTCAAGGTTCATAAGGAAAATGTATATATGCCTTTCACTGCTTTATAGAATTTTTTTCGACATGATTTGGTTTTTCTGAGACTTGACTTGTAAACTTGGAAATATGTTCTAAGGGTTTTTGTTAACTTTACTTTAAAGGTATTTCAGACAGTAGACCTAGCAGTGACATTTTGCATTTCATTTCAACAATGCTTGCTGGTTTCTTTTGTATATAACTCCTAGGCTGCTCATTTCTTTAAAATATGATTTAATTTGTACAGCAGAGGAATGTTATTGTATTAGTCTGTAACTATTACCTAATATTGAGTTTTGCAAAATGAATGCTCATATGTAATTGAATACTTCAGATCACATGGAAATGCTGATTTAACAATCTCAAGTACTGCAGCATTTAAAAGGAAACAAAACCCCAAACCCAAACAAATTCTTTGTATTCACTTATCTAATGAGGTGCCATCCATTAGGGTAGGCTGAAACAGAGAACTGGAACCCTTTCTGCTACGTTCTTACCAGATAATATTGGCCTTATTTAATTAAACCAGCATTGTGCTCACCAGCTCTGCAAATGGCAAGGATTATGCTCAATTAATATCGATTCCTCTGACTTCTGGGGAGCCTGCAGTGCGTCATTTCTTACAGTAAATAACTCAGTCCAGTAGTTGTGTGAGTGACTTAATTCCCTCCGACCTCAAGAAACAATTTCATAGGTGTCCTAGGATAACAAAACGATCTAATTTTTTGTTGATTTTGTTCTTTAATGCTGCAAACTATCAGTATTTATGAAAACAGAAAACCCAACTGATTTTGCACCATGTTTTTGTTACTGTGACCATACAAAAGGAATCTACTAAATATAGCTAAATGATGTTATTAAAATTGTATCTATCCATCATATAGTAACGCTAAGATCAAAACCAAGCAAAAACTCGTGGATTGGGGTCTGAAAGTTCCAATTCTGCATGACTGAATGATTGCGAATGCTACAGGAAATGTTTGTTGCTTCCTATCCTCTTCCCATTTGAAATACTTCGCAATCAGTGATGTTTGAGCTGATTTGAAAGCCTTCACAAAGGAAATCCGAGAGCTCCAGCAAACTGAGTGTTTTCACTCGGTCGGTTTAAACTGCTCATAACATTGAAATTGGTCTTCTAAAGGTTCTTAACGTGTCCTTTGCAAACAGAATCATTTTGCTTACAGGAAAGAAAATAGTTGACTCTTCCCAGAGATGCCAGGCAAAGCTGGCACTGAGGTGGTGTTGTAGTTCAGTACTAACAGTCTGTTATATTTTGGTTTATCATAGCTTAGTGGAGGAAAACATTATTTGCCAAGTTACTCACCATAACATGTAAGGCTTCCTCTTTAGAAAGACGTAGACGTGCTAAAGATTTCTCTGTGTAAAGAAGTGAAATCATTTTGGACTGGGATAGAGGTTTCTCTATATTAGGCCTTGGAATCAATGGCTATGGTGACTTTTTTAATATGTGGAAACATTTGAATGTTGGCTTTCGAAAAGAAGTTGTATTTAAATTAAAGCTCCTTCGATGTGCTGTTCATATTAAAAAAAACTTGTTCTGGAAGTGGTTTCTTATCTGCTTGAAGGCTTAAGGGTATTACTAAAATATATTTAAATGCAAGCGGTTTTCGTTTGGCTTTTTTTTTTTTTTTTTTTTTTTTTTTTTTTTTTTTAAATAAGAGATGTACACAATTGTAATTCTATTTCCATGGTAGCATTTCATTTCTCCTGAGGAAAATGCATTTCGTATCCAAAAAAATCTGGCTGGCCCCATAATTTAAATTAAAATAAAATTTTGAAGAAAAATGTGTGTTCTTTACTGTGTTACTGAAGAGGATCAGTTTCTTGTGGATGCGTATCAGGTCTCCCTTATTGCCTTAGAGTGGCTCAGCTTTCTCCCTTTTAAGTATGAAATCATTTTAAATCATGGAAACCTCTGGCTTGCCCAAACATTTTTAAAGAATTAAGACAAAGTATTAAAGATGCAATCATTTTAATTAATTGTTGGTAGCCTCCCTTGCCTCGTAGTACTATTGCTGATTCTGTTTCTTTTTGGCACGGCCAAAGGCAAAGAGGAGATCCTATTTCCTGCATCATGGCTGGAGACAGGACCTGATAGGGTTGGTTGATGAATTTTTTCTTCCTCCACTTCTCTCTGATTTTCAGGAGCTGAGTCTGTAATTGGTCACTGAAGTCTCCTTGCTGCCTCTGGAGCTGCTGTCACAGGTAACCCCCCAGCTGATGCAGTGTGGTGAACATCAGGAGAGTGTTATGTGTTCAACAACATTCAGGAGCTTTTGATGCAGATTCTGCAGATGGTTTTGTTCAGCCACATGACTGATCAAAAAGTTGCCCTTCAGGGACATAATTACTTTGCAAGACAAAAATATTTGGTCTTTGATAGCCCCCACTAGAGACCACACCTCTCTGAGCCTCTGGAAAATGTTGACATTTCTCTAACTCACAGACAGGAAGATCACATATTACAGGGGGAAGGAATAATTTGTACTGGTAGTCAGACAAATGGCAAATTTAATTGAGTGGACAAACTGGGCCCTTGACAAGGTGTTTGAAACAGCCCTGGTGGGAGGAAGCGCACGAAATTCAAGGAAGTGTTGCCCTGACTTGTTAAAATTTGCTTTCCCCACAGAGCTGATGAGCAGGACCTGCCTTCTGAGCTGCCACCTCCAGGAACCCCAGCAGGAGCTGTCCTTGGAGCCGTGGGATCAGCTTGTGGACAAAGCTGTTTTCAGTAAGTCTCCCTCTGTTCATGGCCTGCCAGGTCATTCCCAGCAGGCAACTTCATCAGCTCTCCTTTTGCTTCTTTCCCCTTTTCCCCTCCTTGTTTTAGACTTTTGCTGGTTGCTGTGTTGAATTATTTCCCTGTCCTGTGCTGCTTTTCTTCCCATGGCTGTTCACTGGTGCCATCCCTTCGGGTGCAGTGCCTTTATTTTCTGTCACCTTTGTGGCTATTTCTCATGATACATCTGTGTTCCTTTCTCCAAAGGTTTTGGCCTTTGTCAGGCAGTTTTCAGTGCTGTTTCTTTCAGCTTTCCAGCACACTGCAATTCAAGGTGATGGTTAATATCATAATGTGGAAAACATTATCCTGTTCTTTTACATGTTACCTCTTTAAATCAGTGTTCAGCTTAATCTGAGCACACTGCACTTGTGAAGAGTTGTCTCTCACATATATCATCTCTATTTACAAGTGTACCAGGGCAGATCCAGTTTAAATCCCACGTGACTAGAGACAGGTCAAAACATCCAAAAAATCACAACCTGGAAAAAAGCTGGAAGGAGGGAGCAGTGGTGTGCATCAATATATTGCATTCTTTGAAGGAAATTGACTCTTTCATGAGAGAAAAATGATGGAGAGAGACTACATGCAAGAGCATGGAGTGACAGGACAAAGGGGAGTAGCTTTAAACTGAGGGCAGGTTTGGATTAGATATTAGGAAAAAAACTTTTACTGTAAGGGTGGTGAGGCAGTGGAATAGGTTGCCCAGGGAAGCTGTGGATGTCCCATCCCTGGATGGGGCCTTGAGCAACCTGGACTAATGGAAGGTGTTCCTGCCCATGTGGGGGGCTGGAATGAGATGATCTTTGAAGTCCCTTCCAGCCCAGACCATTCTGTGATCCTGTGTTCTGCTTCCTATTTTGAAATATCTGTTGATGCACCTCTGTTTAAAGAACGCCACCACAAACCCCCAAGTTACACAGCCAACACAGATTTTTGGTGAGTGTACTGTATTCACAGCAAAAAATAAAGGCAGGCCCTTTTTTAGAGGGTTCCTACTGCGGATTCTGATTTGCACAAGTAAGGATGTTTTGTTTCCTTGCTCAGAAATGCCCTGGCCAGAGCTGACCCTCTCACTTTCCATAAAGGGACCCTTAAGGTTAAAGGTTTTCCACTGCAGGAGAGTTTTCCAGCTTTGTTGTGGTGGGCTGTGTAATTCCAGTATGCAGGATTATGTCCACCAAGGGAGGGTGTCCCACAGCTGGAGGTGATATCACCTGGGTGACACTGGCCTTAGGTGTTCCCAACTGCAGAATTTATCAACAGGGCATGTTTGGAATGAAGGAACATAAACTGTGTGCAGTAATATAAAGATACAATTTAGATATGCTTTAGTGGGAGTGATATGTTTGGAAAAAACAAGATAAATGACTGCAGTTGTCTGTTCTCCTTGCCTGAAATTAAATCATCAGTAGGTGTTTCTCCATTTCTTCCCTAGCAAAGCTCCTTGTACTGAGCTGTTATGGAGAATCCCATTAAGAGCTTTTTCTTCCTCTTGTGGCAGCCTTTGGGAATGTGCCTCACATCCCACCAAGGAGAAACTTAGAGTAATAAAAATGTGGATGTTGCTTAACAAGGTTCTACAATTAAAAGATGTTGAACTGAATTTAATATGCTTAGTGTTATTCAGACATTTGAAGGAAGGATTAGGTTTGTATTTATTTGAGCATAAAACAAGAATAAAAGCTGTATAGGTATCTTAGATCTGTTTCAAGTTTAAGAATGTTGTGTATTGTAACATTAATAAATAAGCCTTTGTAACTATGGTTCAGGGCCTCTAAATAAGGCATGCAGTGTTGAACAGTGTTTAAAACAACAGGTGTGAGCCAGCCAAGCATTTGGCCTCAGATCTTTAACAGCATCTCCAGATTGTATAGAAATAAAAGAAAAAGTGTCAGTTTGAGAAGTCAGACTGTAATTCAGATTTCTGGGCATCTAGACAGATTGAGAAATACAGTCTGCAGAGACTAAAAGGTGCAAAGGTTCACCTGGCTGTAAAACTTCAGATTGCAGCTGCTGAATCTCCTCACCTTCCATCTCTGGAATTACAGAGTGCTGGGTCGTGCCAGCTAATATCCAAATTACATGAAAACAGCATTTAAGGATTTACAATAATACTCCTTTTGTAGAACATACTTCTCCCTAGGAATTGTGTTTTGAAGTAGGAGAACAATTTCACAAACCCAGTGTATGAGCAGAGCAGGGTTTCCATGTTTCTTCAGGCTGTTGGAGCAGCAGGGAAATCCTTTGGGCTGGAGTTGGTGATGCTGCACACGCTGCAGGTTTGAGGAACCCTTGCAACACACAGAGCTACAGGTTAGGGCTGAGTCTTGGCTGTAAGTCATATCAGAGGGGTGTGGTAGAAGGAAAAAAAAAAGTACAGATAAAGCACACATAGTGGGATTAGTTACAGACTTAAGGAAATGTGTAAGGTGAATTCACTGGAGCTTGTGAATAGCTTGAAAATACCTATTATGTCATTTAAAAGGTGATTTTTCTTGCCATACTAGGGTCTAGGCCATCCAAATGTAATATATGTAATATGCTACACATTATACAGGCAGGCTTGGAATTTTGGCTTCACTTTATCTAATATAAAAACCAGGTCCTTGACTGTTGTCTGGGTTTTTGCTGTTCTCCTCTGTCTCTTTAAGGAGTTTTCTAAAGTTCCATTTTTAGCCTTCTGTGTTTACCTTTTGCAATGGAGTCAGACACCATTTTACATAAACAACCTTTCTTGTTATTGTACCCATCTCACAATGTTTACATCCTTATCATAAGGAGGAGACTGTTGATGGACTGTTGGGTTGCCCAGTGTGGTTGAAGAGGAAGATTTTCTTCCTCCAATCCACGGTCACTGCTGGAATTCGATAAATGTTGAAGCTTGTAAATAAACTGACTCTTTTCTACCTTGGACATCTCAGTGTGTGAGTGTCATTTCTTTGTGTCGTGTGCAACACTTGACAAGGACCAAGGTGTGAAAAGGCTACAATGGGCAGATGCTGAAAGTGTTCTTGCTTCTTGGTGTTATTTGAGAAGCAGGGAGCCAGCTCTCACATTTCTCTTGTGTGTTCACCAAGCTTGGGTGAAACCTGCAGGTGGAAGGGGAGAGACATGGTGACAAAAATGAAAATATTAAAATACTACACAAGTCATTCCTTACTGCTGCTTTGCAATTTAAAAAAGGTTTTCTCTTTATATCTTTGATACAAGAATAACCTGAAAGCTAACGTTGGGATAATTTAAATTTTTGTGCAGAAACTTTTAAGAGAGCATTAAGTTATGAGTTATTTCTTTTAGCTGAGTGTTTCTTCTAAGCAATGCTTTTTCTGTCAGCCTTGACTGGTGTAAATTAAATTTCCCTTGACTGTACATGGCAGGTTGGTAATTAGTAACACATGAATGCAGTGCACAGTTGGTGTCATGTTTGTGGGGTGCTCTGGTGTGAGGTTCATATGGGAAAATTCAAGTAGACTAAATTCATGCCTACAGTGAGTTATTGTCAATTTTAGACATCTCAGTTTCAAAAAGAAAGTCTTATTTTACTAATAAAGGTGTGCAAAACCCAGGAATTGATAATGATTGCATTGGTCTGTTGCCTGATGGTTCTTCACAATGAACAGTAAACTCTAGTTTTGAAAAATACCTGTCAGGCAGGTAAGAGCCCAGGTGCCACATCATTGTGTGGCCTGTGGTTTTGGCTCATCCCCACCAGCTGTGGAGGCTCTGCCAGCTCCCAGGAAGAGAATGTTGGCTCTGCTGCTGCTCCAGCTGCCCCTTGCTGTGCAGGCAGCTCTTTGCAGGCTCCTGGCTGACCTGATGGCTCTTGCTCATCCCACAGATGAGCTTAAAACTCCAGGAAAAAGAGCCTGGAGCAGGATAGGGCAGTGAAGCACGGGTTCAGAAAAGATGCAGTTTTGCAGCAGAGCTGCTGGTGACACAGCAGAGCAGTGAACAGCAGCTTTGTGTTCCCTGTCCTTGACCCAGGTAACTGTGTGTGCTCAGCCTCATGAGCTGTGGGGATGTAAGATGGTTTAAATCTTCTTTTTCTCTTTTGCTGCTCCCACTCCTTGCTTCTGAACTTCCAAGTCCATAAAGGATATTTTCTGCACTTCTGTTTTCTATTAGTTAATCTCTCTCCTACTGATTCTACACTTACAAAATCCCAATCCTCTTGGCAAATCATGTCTTTCACTCTTGCCCTTCCCTTCTGATTTCTGCCAGTTCCCTTTTCAGCTCATTTTCCAAGGGGCTCTTTGTATTCTTGGGAAACTATTCTGTAATTGCACGTAAGAAGTGCAGTCATTTGTCTGATGATTTTTATTCTGGGTGTAAAGAGTTTATCATCCATTGCTGCAGATAACATGATTTCCTTTAGGAAACACTACTTGTGTATTATCAGAAAGCAGAGAACAGAGTGAGAGTGGATCCCAGGTATTGCATGTAAGGGGCTCAGCACTGTTTGGCACATGAGGATGTTGCTGGGGGTGTGGAGTGGGATGGGAGCAGCAGTTGCACAGTCTGACCAGAGTGACCCTTGCTTGGAGAGGCCACAGGTTTGGAGTGTGGTTGGTGGCCAGTGCCACCAGTGCCCAGTGCTGGGCAGCCAGGTGCTCTCAACACCCACACAGCTGTGTGGGGCAGTCAGTACCTGCAGCTGATAACAGATTTATAAAGCAGCCAGTGCTTTAGAAACCTCTGCTTTCAAAATGCTGCCCTGTGTGTGTGAACACTCTGCTTTGGGTTTCTGGTGGCAGGGATGGGCTCTGTCAGTGAGATCTGCAATCTGTCCTGTCCCTTCTGGGCTGTAGGTGGGTGGCTGGGGCAGTCTACCCCTGATCTCAGGCTGGCTGGCAGGATCAAACACTGCATGCAGCAGAGATCAGATCTTTGGTTCCTATTCTCTCAGTCCATTAGTTCTAAAAGACTTCTGCTGCAGCTGTTGGATGCAGTGTGCTGCCACCAGGAGTGACAGCTCAGAGTGACCTCTGCCCCTCGTGCCCCTGTTCAGACTGGCCCTTGCAATTTCCATGCAGCACCAGTGCAGCAGCCAGACGCTGCTCCCCTGCAGTGCTGCGTGCCTGATGGATCAGCACTGGCATGGGGAGAAAAGGCAATTGCAAATCCAACAGCATTTGAGTTGGTACAGCAGAGGGACAAATGAGCTCCAAAAGTTACCCGAACAGTGGCTTCATGGCCTGACACAAAAGCTGTTCCCAGGACTGGCCTGCAGCCTCTCCTGGAGAGCACTGGGGGGTGACAGCTGTGTCACTGTTACCTGCTGCTGTTACCTGCTGCAAACCATAGAACCTGCTTTGGTGCCAGCATGTCCACACCTCTCCAGCCTTACCCTCTGGCACAGCTTAGAGGTGTCTGAAGGCTGCTGGAGATAAGTGCTGTCCAGAAAACTCTGCTTCCTTCAGGTCCTTCCTGTAGCTGCTGAACAGGTGTGGTCTGCTTCTGAGAGGTCTGCAGTGTCTACAGGGTTACATTCATGGTACAGGGAGGTTTTGCATTATTGGGAGGGGAAAGAAGAAAGAAGTTCATAGACCAAGGGACAAAAGTCCATTGACAGCCAGAATATATTAATTTGAATGTCCTTATCTTACTGTAACTTCTGGGGGCAGAAGGTGAGTGAGGAGGTCTCTACCAAGACAGAGTACTGGTAGCTCTGGTCTGAGGTTCTCCACACTTCAGAGAAGGCTCCAAAGTGGGCAGTTTTTCATGCAAAGCCACAGAACCAGATCCGAGCCATGCACTGGTTGTTCATGGTGACATCAGTTTCAGGCTTGGGATCTGGTTTCCTTGGTGTTTATCTGCATACTGTGGCCTGAGCCAGAGCCCATTGAAACAGGAAAAAAAGATTCCTGCTGGCTTGACAGTCCAGACACTCCAGATCTCAGGGCATTCCTGATGAGTGCTGGGAGGTCAGAGGAGGGGCCTCCTTATGGACAAGTATGAGAGGTTGAAACTGCGCCTGATAGCGTCAGCCCTCTGCCTCGTGGCAGGAGCCTTCGCCTGTCCCCGGCCAGCCCTGGCGACAGTTCCAGATGACAGGTACGGCTCAGTAGGCTGGCCAACCGAGCCGATCCTGTGGGCTCTTTCAGCCCAGCCTCCTGATGGTGGTCGCGACGATGGCGAGGAAAGAAGGAGGACTCCGCTGAGGGGTTCCACAGGAGTTTATTGAGGGTTCACGGGGAACAGCCTCACTCCAGGGAGATCTGCCTCAGCAGAGTGCAGTCTATCCCGTGTGGCTGGTTTTATTCAGAGGAGGAGTCAGGGGAGGTAACAGGGAAACAACCAATAGGGAACGAACAGGGAGTGGTTATCAGGATGAAGGATTCCTCCGAGAACCAATCTCGGTTAGGAGGGGCGGACTCCCTCGGACCTTGTCCAGTCACTCGACGCCCCTCTCAGAACTTTCCAGATTCTGGGAGAGGCCCCGAGTAGACAGACAGGTCCTCGGGGGCAGGGAACAGAAGACTGACAACTTGGGTTAAACCAAGCGGGGATTAAACAAGGGGTACATGGAACAAACCAACATAATAAACTTAAAACTTGAACACACCACTACATCTCCCCCTTTTCTTTTTAATAAAAGGTGGTGGATTGTGCAGGAGGTGAGAAATATTCTGAGTCCATGTAACTGTCCTCAGGCCAAGCTTGCTGCATAGACCACATCTGGTAGTCTTCTTCCTCTTCAGGAGCCGTTGGCACGGTTACATGATTCACCTCTGGAGAGGTAGTGATGCCTGCGATAAGTCTGTAAATCATTCGTCGAATAACTCCGAACGCAATCAAAACGATAATAATAACCTACAAGAGGTGGTGTGGTTTTGTTTTTAGAACAAAAATGAAAACCAACCTTTGGGAGCATTTTCAGCTGTAGGAGAAACTTCTGCTGAAGGGTCAAAGGACTGGAGAGCATCAATGGATTTGTCTCCCATTTGTGTTCCTGGTGGGAAGCAGCATGGAGCTCTACATGTGTGAGTGGCAGAGTTTGTGCCTCTGTGGGGTGAGGGAAGCCAAGGAGGCAGGATGGGGAGGAGGAGGCAGCCCCAGTGAATGCCAGTGGAGCTGCTGAGGGCAGCAGCAGCAGGTGTGTTAGTGTGGAGTGGCACTTGGGATATGGGGGGTGAGGAAAGGAGAATGGGAGCTGATAGGGATTGGGAAGTGGAAGAAGTGGTTCCAGCAGAGAGGAAAGGATGTGGAGGTGGAAATGCTAGCTCAGAAAGCATCTGGGGATTATTGGGAAGGGCATCCTCCCTCACTGGAAAACCTGTCTGGGTCTGTGTCCTGCTGCTGGAGATCCCTGCATGGGGCTGCTGTAACCCTGCTGTGTAACTGGGGCATTGTTGACCCCCAGCCCTGCCCTGCCCAGCAGGCACGTGTGACACTTGTGGCTGTCAGGAATGAGCAGTCACACTGGGCCATCTGAAAATTGTCTTCACAGCCCCCACTTGATCTGAGGCCGGGCTCTGGCTGGGCTGTCTCCATCAGAAAGTATCCAAAATTCACGTGAATCATCTGGGGCATTGTGCAGTTTGGTTAGTCCAGGTCAATTCAAAATGAAATGAAATATTATCTGTTGATCCTCTTTACAAACAAACCTTTTCAAATTTTTTTGGCAGAAACAACCCTTTTTTTCCCCTCATGGAAAATTCCTGTTTTCTCAGAAACAGAAAATCTCCCCTATGGAAAATTTCCAATGAGCTCCAATTCTAAACCTTGATGCCAGAAAACATCTAGCAGGCATTAGCAGAGGGTGACTCAGGGTGTAATGTATCATTTAATTCTGACTAGGGCAACATAGCCACAGGAATTTGAGAACACGAGCAGGCTCTCAGCATCCCTAACTCAATATTCAGTCGGCAATCCACCAAAACCACATATGCAGAACAGGGAAAAAGTGTTACAATACCACTTCAGTTTTGAAAGCTCAGATCTACCCTGAGAAAGAAACTGGGGAAATGTCATCAGATGCACCACCTCTGCTTCCTCCTGCTGACTTCCAAACCCAACGTGTTGTGTTGCAAGAAGATGCTTTACGGTCTGAGAGGTTTCCTGCTCTTACAAGCAGTGGAGAAAATTATCTGGCATTTTGTAGGCACAACAGACTTGAAGTCTGTTCTGTTGTTGCACAAGAAATAGTCTCCAGTCCTTCTCCAACAGCTCTGCTGCTGCTTTCCTACTCAGAAGAGAGACCAGCTGGCTGAGAAAGTATTTTCCCTTCAGCAGAAAAAGGGTGTGGGATACAAGTCTGTTTCAAAAGGTAACTTAGAGCCTATTCACCACGACACAAAGGCAATGAAAAGGCATTTTATTTATCACTAATTTCACTTTGAGTATGAAGGACAGGGGTTTTTTTGCCCAAACGCAACCATGAATTTTTGGGGGCACGTAATTTTCTTTAAAGTTAAACCATTAGTAATTTAAAGATGTTAATTTTTTACTATTCTAAAAGTCTTTGTTGCAGCTGAACTAAATTTGGGTTGGTTTTTGAATCTTCAAATTTGTTGACTTTTATCTGCAACTTTAAGAATCCAGTGGAAGATGGGCACTACCCAAATGTCCTTTCCAATGTCCTTGATCCTGACTTGTGCATGTCTTTGATGCTGTTTGCCTCAGAGCTTTCTATTCAAGGCAAGACTTGAATTTTTAATGTAAAAGAGAAGCAGGAACCAAAAAAAAAAAAAATCCTTTTAGAATAAGAACTACTGAAAAACCTCTTTCATGTCCTCTATGCATTATAAAAAGGGAAGGAAAAAAGTAATCCAAAGGTTCTTTGCCCCCTTCCTTTGAAGGTCTCCTTTCATGATCTCTTCAAGCAGTTCTCTCCTGATTTTTTGGGTTTTCTCTGCTGTGAGTCTTCCCCACAAAGAAACAGATGAATAAAGTTTCTCTTGTTTGTCATTATATAAAATACAAAGCTTTACATTCCTACCTCTCAGGTGCTGTCTTGAGCTGCTCTTTGCACCAACAGACAAAGTCCTCCTGCCTTTTCCTGTTGCAGTCTTGGTTTTGAGAGTGATAAAAATGAAAATCAAAATGGGATTAGAGCATTTAGGGCACTTTTTGTTTCTCAGAGGCATGGAGTTGGAAACACTGAGCATTTCATTGCTCCTGCAGGAAAGACCCAACGAGATGTTTCGTGAAGGAAGTTTCGTTTGAGCATAATGGCAACATTTCCACCTGGGCAGCTGTTGGCAGTTCTGTTCACTTACCCTGTTATCTTTCCTAAAGATATAAATATAAATAGGAATTGAGAAAGAAAAAAAGGCAAAAAGTAATAGGAAGTTAAGTCATGCAGGATGATAGGCAAGCTCGGAGTGTTCCTTGTTTATCTTGTATCTCTACACTGAGTGCACTATTGCATAATGTCACAAGGGCTGGATATTTTCTGCAGTGTAGAGATGCATTTTAATTAAATTCACTCGTTAAAGTGGAGTTATTCATTAAAGGTACCCAGCTGTCCTGAAAGGCATGCTGACCTTGGATATCTGATCTTCTGAAGAGAACTGTTAGCGACAATGAAATAAATAAACATGATTTCATATAATTCACAGACAAAAAACATGGAGAGCTTCTTGAGCAGTTGGCTGCATCCATGTGTTCTGTTCACCTTGCTAGTCCCTCTGAAAGTTTCCAAGTCACACTGTTTCCCACCTGACATCAGCAAATCAAGGCAGGTATGTCCTCCTCACACAGAGTCTGGACTTTGGCTCTTGTGCTGGGGCTGAACCTCAGCTCCCTAGGCAGCTCTAGCCTCTCCAGGGGCAGGATGGGAGCCCGTGGGCACTCCTGGATCACCTCTGAAGGGCATTTTCATGAGGGAAACAAGCAGATAAAAAAATTCAAAATTCAAGCTGCAGTTGTCAACAACAAAGAATGTACAGTTCTCAGCTAACAATAAAACATTTATTCATTTCCATGCTCCTGGTTTTTTGTTTTCCACTGCTCAAGTGTTCTCTGTGTTGAGGTGGAATCTTCCGGGCCCCTGTAGATGTCTTCCCTAGAACAGAGAGGCTCTGTTTTTTCCTAGAATTTTCTGCCCTTGTCTAGCTTCAGTGTAGAATAATCCTTTGCTGCAGAAATGTGTTCCTTGTTTCTCTCACCTGCTCAAGGTTCCTTTCTTTCTGAATTTTTTCTTTTATCTTCTCAGATCCAGCACTATGACTTTGATCTTGTTTTCTTTTGCTGATGTTATCCCATCATCAGCCAGTGAGAGACAGACAAGAAAACTGGCTTTATCAAGAAGACAGTTATTCTTTTGTTCTCCAGGATTACAAAGGGCTTGGCTTCTAAGGGTCTTTACTCAATCTGTGCATGGATAAGCAGGTAAAAGACACCACTGTTTTTACTGAGCACAAGGAAAGGGGGCAGCAGGCAGGGAAAGATGGGTGAAAGACAAGGAGGCAAACAGTTAGGTTTCAAACTAATAAATTTGACTGAAGGAGTTTCCCCACATCCAGAAGTGTCAATGAAGCTGTAACAGCTCAGTCTGCTTTGAAAATTTAAACTGCAGCCCCAAATCTGAGTGTGCTTCAATAAGGGTAAAGGCTTGGACAGGCATGACATGCTTTTTTGGCTCTGGCAAGATAATGTAATCTCCTGCTGTCTAGGAAGTGGTGATCAAAGCAAGGCTGTCTTGGGGGGTTGCAGGTGTGTGCTGGGTGAGTGAAGTGAGGGCTGTGCAAAGGTCAGAGCGCTCTGTTGATAAGGGGATGCGCTGAAGGGGCAGCAGAACCACAGAGGGCTTCCTGTGTCATCACAGCAGGTGCTGTATGGAGCTGAGAGAATAGCTGAACAAAGCAAACCACTAGGATGGCAGGATATTTAAGGCAAAATGGGGAAATAATGAGTCATCCCTATTTATCAAAGTGCAGGAAAAGAGATTTCTGTCTCAGTTAATTTCTCGATGGGATATAAAGGCAGCCTTTAACAAAAGGGGGAAAAAATCTAAATTCCATTTAATTTCCCAAGCAACCAAAATCCCTTTAGACTACAGAAGCTACCAATTATGTAACATTGTTACAAAAAACCCAGTATTTTCCAGGAGTCTGAAGTTGCATCTGGCCCTGTAATCAGAGCGATGTGTTGCTTGGTTGTAAACAAACACATCTGTACTCAGGAGTGTTCCTCAGATACCCAGAGTTAAACGGCATCACTGAATCATTAGAGAAACATCTTATTTGGCCTTACTTGGAACAGATCATTCCCATGGAATAGGTAAGGTATTGATTTAGGAGTTTACTGGATTTGGTGTTCCTTGTTCAAAGTTTGGCTTCCCAAAAATGATGGTTCCTGGGGGGAAGACCTTGCCAACGCCTCAAGACCTTCTCTCTGTTTTGTGTGGATTTATGCTTCAGACCCTCTGCTATGTTAAGTGGACTCTTTGGCCATCAGAAGCTTTTCCAAAGAGCTTCCAGGCAAGTTGCTACTTATTATTCTGGTAGTAAACCAGGTTGCACATGTTGGTTGCCTCAAGTGCCCAGCACTTCCACAGGTGGTGCTGTCGGAAATAATCCTCCTTAGCAAGGCAGGCTGGTGCTGTGAGGAAAGCTCACCCCTCCTGGAGACTGTCCATATGCTCTGTTACTGTCCATCTGTTGGTATGAAGAGAAACTTCCAAGAAATGGAAGGCTGATAATGTGCACAGTGTGAGGTTGTGTGTAGGGATAGGTTAATGTTGGTATCACTGGTGCTTGGTCACCTAGGTGATGGATCTGGCTGCCATAGTAACCTGCAGGCTGCATTGCTCATCAAATAGGATTTTTTACAAATAGGATTGTTTTAAGGTGCTGTTGCCCTGTCTGTTGTCCTTTTAAAATCTTTATGTGAATTGTAAGATGAGACTTTGGAGTACGGGTTTTATTCTCTCTTTTTTCCTTGGAATTTTGTCCTGGAAAACACATGATGCTTATTCCCAAACATTGAACTTAGGATAGAGATGTTTGAAAAAACCCCATGCTATTGCTTCTCACCTTCTGAAGTCTTGCCTCTTAGGCCCATCTTTCACTGTGGAAGATGATGTTTTAGAGGAGTTAGAGCCAATTCAAGATATTCATCCCAGGTATCCACGTGGACTGCTCCCATTCTTGTGCCATCATGCAAACCTGCAGCCATGTGCTGTGCCAGGGTCATGTCTGCATCCTGGATATTCTGTGTATGGCTTGTGGTGCATTGTGGGGCACTGCAGTGTCTCTCTTGACCCAGAAAAGAAGGAATTTTAACCCATGCAGTGCTTTCAGCTCATGAATAGTGTATGTTCATCCAGGGATCCACCTGATATGCTGCTGGGTGGGAGATTTTCACGGGTTCATACAGCAGCACATTATGGGGTGTCTCACTGATGTCACTGAAAGATGGGTCAGCAGTCACGAGGGCACAGAGCAGGAGAGCAGCTCATAGGAGTATGGATTTTTCTTGTTTATCACTATAAAAGGGTTGGCTGTGTGTTTTCAGGAGTCCCACAGTGTGTTATCTTTTCTACTTGGACAATATTGGTAGTAGGAGATTTTTAAATTCCTATTTAAAATATATATATTTATTATATATATTTAATTCCTATATATTTTTAGTTCCTTAAATCAAGAGATTTTTAAGTTCCTCTGGGCAGAGCAGGATGGGACAAGGGGGTGTGGGTGTATGTCATGATGACTCGTGGAGGGACAAACTGGCATATCCTTCACAATGTGACCTGACTGAACAGATTTTCTGCTTTCTGGAAAATTTTACAAAGCATAAATAAAAATCTGGAAAACCACCGATGAAATCAAACCCACAAGTGATTAAAAATGAGACTGCCAACTCTCTGTCTCACACAGGGCACTGCAGGTTTACCACGAAGGCAGAGCAGGGTCAACACGTGCACCCCAGGACTACACCAAGACAAATCTCACTATAAATGGGGAGCCACAACATACAGCAGCCCATTTCTGAGAAGCAAATTTGTGGCAGTACCCCGAAGTAACCCCAGTCATGCTTGGAACATTCAGGAGGGTGTTCTGGTGTCCCACCCTACAGTACTGAAACTGCTTTGCCTGCCATTGGCACAACCAACTGTGCAGCTGTTGATGCAGCTGTGTTGGGTGTTTTGAAAAAGCATGAGAGGAATATATGTTCATGGCACTCCAGCTGAAATATCAACCTGAAAATATTGCCTCTGGGCAATGACAAGACTTTAAACTGCTCTACAGACCAGCATCTTTGCTGGCAGAACAGGCACAAGCTCTGTCCACGTCATCTGCCAGCTGATGGTTTCTCCCGTGTGGGATTGAAGTAGAATACACATTCCCAGGAGCAGGGGTGGTTGGTGGGCAGGGATACAGTTTGGTAGGCCTTGAAGATAAAAACACAGGGCAATGGAAGCTGCCATTAAAGGATGCTCTGTGCATGAAGTCAACTGGGTTTGCTATGCCCACACTCCAAAGAGAGGGTGGCTAGAGAAAGATTGTGGTGTAGTTTGGGCATTTACTGGTGAACTGGGGCATCTACTTCTGATTTGGGTTGCCCTCTTTCCTGGGCAGAAAGGTGTCAAGCAGTGTAGGGGACAAGAAGAGAGTGTAGGAAGATTGTTTCAGCTGTGTGAATATTGGGCCCACGTAATCAGCTGCATTACAACTAATCCAAGTATATTTTTCATTGGCACTATTGACTTCTAAATGTGCTGGAGTCCAGTTGACCCCACGAGCCTCTTCACATCAGTGGGCAGCTCTCCTCCAGATCACATGCCAGTTTTCAAGGAAACAACATCATTGAACATCATCATAGATGTCATCTTCATTCCCTTGTCCCCAGGACCTTCTGAACAGGAGCGTGGCAATTACTGGATGTAGTTTAATTTGCTTGCTTTGGCTTTTATTTCATTTGGACTGCGAAGCAGAGGATTCTTACATAGCAAGGTTAGATCAATACTGCCAGTTGTTGACTCCAAGCTTGCTTGAATTTGTATAATTTGTGCTGATGCTGTAAACAGGAGTGGTTCTGTCTCTTGCTGCAAACTCTTCGTCAGCCATGCGATACTGAGCTTTTGTTTGGTATTAACTGAGTTATGGGTTTGATAGGATGTCAGATGTTGCTGGGGGGTTGGCAGGTTCCTTCCATGTGACCTGATCTGCAGCAGTTTTGGCTGTGACAAGCCAGGTGTCTGAACAAAAGAATTGTTCACTGAGTCACCCTGCCAAAGAAGTCAAAACTGAGGATGTCCAAGCAGGTCTTTGCCTTGCACACTTCAGTCTGCACCTCTGTTGAACATGCTGGCTGTGGCTTTGTTGTTCTTGTTTTCTCTCATCTTCTTGGTGTGTGTTTTCAGGAGTGCATTCAGGCAAGACACTGAAGTACCAAATCTAAGAACCAGAGCAAGCAGGAGGGTGCCTGCTGTGCAAATATTTTGGGCAATGATGAGGCATCTCACAGAAATTTCAAAAGAGATGGAAAAAGTGACAGAGGGCAGAGGAAATTCAGGCTCTTCCTTTCACAGTCCTGCACCTGGTTAACATGAAAGTCTCTGTCTCCTAAGGATTATTAGTATTGTTACACTGTCCTGTGATCCCTCTTGGGTTCAAGGTAATAATAGTTCTCTAGGAGTGTAACATAAAATCCTGAGATGTTCATGGAGACGTGCTATTTAAAAGACAGCAGACTCACTCAGAGGATGTGGCTGTCATGGAACACCACAGTTATTCTATCTGAGCTTTCAAAGCAGTTCTTCAACAGTCAAACTGCTGGCAAGAGATGACACTTTCTTTCCTCCTTCCCAGCCTAAACTCTGCTGGAGAGCTGGTGCTGGTTTTCAGTGTCATGTTCCTTTCCCTTCAGTGCGTTCTGCTCTTGTCAGAAAGCATTTTATTCAGGCTGAGTGTGGTCACTCACTCTTAACAAATCCTGAATCATAGGGTGGTGTGGGTTGGAAGGGACCTTAAACATCATCTCGTTCCAACCCCATTAACATGGCAGGGACACCTTCCAATGGACCACAGCTTCATCCAGCCTGGCCTTAAACACTGCCAGGGATGGGTCATCCAGAGTTCCTCTGAGTAATCTGTTCCAATGCCTTACCATCCTCACAGTAAAGAATTCCTTCCTAATACCTACTCTAAACCTGTCCTCTGTCCATTTGAAGCCATTCTGTGTCCTGTCACTCCACACACTTGTAAATAGTCCCTGTTGAAGAAGAGATACACTGAGAAATAAGGAAAAGGTGGGGCCTATGCTCATAGAAGGTTACTTGCCCATGATGGATGGGCATGAGCTGGTGAAAACTGAGGGCTGCTGGTGTAAGCTAATACCTCCTCAAAATCTCTGGCTTTTCTGTAGGTGGCTAAAACATGCACTGTGCTCAGAACTGTAACTGCAGGCACATCGTCTTGGGGCCAGGCACCCGACAGCACAGAAACTGAAGGCAGTGGTGCTTCACTCCCCACATCTGAGGTTGGTACTGTGCTGCCTCTGCACTAAGCAGCCTCCCACGATGATTCTGTTGGTTCAGACACTGCTCTGGCAGAGCTCATGGTGAGGGAAAACTTGCCTGCACCTGCCAGAAGATGGGTTTTGCCAGACCTAATGACTTTGAGACAATAGCCCTTATGGTAAGGGGAGCACAAGCCAGCCTCCCCAAATCCCCTCCCACACTTCTGGTCTGCAGGCCCCTGGCAGGCAGGATGGGGGCTTTGGTTCAGTCTGTGGTTTTCCACATTTTTTGCTTCTCTCAATGTCAGACAAGCAGAGGATTTCAAGGTTGGTGCAGGTACAGCAAAAGCCCATTTCTGGTTCTTGAGTACAGAACTAGAAATGAGGTGACTGAAGGGAAAGGGGCAGGGAGAGCTCAGGTTACATCTTCTACCTGGGGCTCTGTCCCTCGCTGGGGCTCTTGGGGAATGGGGCACAAATGCACCTGAATTCTGTGGGGCTGAGACTTCACACCCACTTTCTCCAGCAACTACTTAAATCTAGCCCCAGCCTTTTATCCTAAACCAGCATCTCCCCTACATTCCCTTCCCCACCTTGTGCCTAAGCTGTGTTTGGACACTTGCATTTATGTGTAAAGGTAGGAAATCGGGCCCTTCCCACTTCCTGGGCTTTCTTGGCTTTTAGGTTTGTATCCTGTTCTTTTCACTAGTGCTTCCCGACCAACTAGAATGCCCTCCCTGCTGGTTCCAGAAATTATGTAAGGTTGAAGTATTTTGATTCATGGAACCCCAAACAAGTTTCCAGGTAAATTGTGGATACTTCTATGGAAAATCTCCCTCTGAATCATGGAAAGTATAAACTATACAACAGTCCTGGTAATTTTGCTGTCTTGGGTATGCTCCCTGCTTATCCCATGACATAGAAATCCAGCTTGGGTGTTTTGGCTGCTGTCTCCAAGCCACATTTTCCCTTCCTGTTCTCACCATCCCTCCCTACTTTTTGGCACATCGTGTGAAGGGGGTTTTGGTGCCACAACAGGCAACTTAATGTTAACAAGAGCTGGCTCTGGCTTTCAGCAGTCCTGTCACCAGTGGTTAAGATGTTCATGTTCATTGAACAAAACCATTGTGCATCTGGTCTGTGCACACCTTCTGAAATGTGAATACTTTTTTTCAGCTACTGACTGAAGGATACCGAGTGTTGGCCTTTTATATACCAGAGTCTGTAAAAGAGAGAAAACCAAGGTACCTGGAGCTTGCTAGTTTGCAGGAGGGAGACTAATCCAGGATAATTTCTACTATTAGGAGAAAATTACTCTCTTTTTATTTTTGAAGTACATAATGGTAATAGTTTTCCATTTACCCTCGTAGGTAGCCCAAGGCTTCCTGCTGCTGCTGAACCATCAGGGTTGTTTTTGTTTTTTTTTTTTTTTTTTAAGAAAGGAAAAAAGGAACAAAGGATGTGGTTCCTGATAGCTGTAGCAGGGATTGACACATTGCCCCGGCTGGTGTGGCAGGTACCCAGGAGTGACAAGAAACTCAGCTCAGTTCAGCTGCAGATGAAAGCTGTAACTTTCCATGGAAACCACTGGATTGATTCTCTACCTTTGGCTACAGGTAATTGCTTTACCTCGTGCAATTATGTGTGGTAATTAGAAGTAGATTGTGTAAGGAATAGCAAAAACCATGAGTACATCCTTCGTGTTTGTGGTCTGTTCCTTTGAGAGTAATTATGATTTTTTAACAGTTCCTTTTTTTTTAGCCCAACCTGTCTCATTGTTTAGTTGATGAAGCATAAGAAGGAATAATAAAAGTGTATTTTCAGCACATTACAGAGTTCTGCTCATTTTTAGGCACACTCTCTAGTGCAAGCCCTTATTGGAACTGCAGTGGAAAAGCAGAATGATTTAAGGACTCTGAAATTCTCATTTCCTTCCAGTCTGATACAGTGAGGGACGACAGCTAAGACACCAGGCAGACCTCAGAAATAGATGCAGCTCAATACATGACACACACATTTAATATATTGGAATATATTAAAGCAGTTACCTTGTGCTCTCTCTTTAATACTGCTTTGTTTGGGCTATTTTTATGTAAGTGCTTTTTTGAAAAGTGAGAAGTGGCAAGGTAGAGGACACTTTAATAAAGGTTCATAAAGGTCCCACTTCTTCATTACTTGAGAAGTGCTATCATGCTGCTATTCTTAATGAAAGGTCAGTCAACTAAATTGTCCCTGGGATTCCACTTAATTACATTCAGTGGTGGAAACTTTG
Source organism: Phylloscopus whistleri (assembly GCA_017589585.1). Lineage (NCBI taxonomy): Eukaryota > Metazoa > Chordata > Aves > Passeriformes > Phylloscopidae > Phylloscopus > Phylloscopus whistleri. The sequence continues at coordinate 1,262,625 of JADMLD010000176.1, forward strand.
TTGTCAGAGTCTAATAAACCAGCAGATGGCTTTAAGGAAGTTGGTAAGGTGGCAGTTTTAAATAGAAACTTGCTTGCTTAAAAATAGAAAAGATAGCAGATTTGAGCAAGATGTTCTGTAAGCAGCATGTCACTTCTCTACTGCAGGGCAAGAGACATGGATTTAAACTGTGTTAGAAATGTTGAGTTCATTGTCAGTGTTTATCCTCTAAGCCTCTGACTGAAGGGCCTGGAGCTGGAGATATCTTCCTGAGAAATCCTTTAGTTTGAAATTTGGCCTGTGATAACTTGGGTGATTTCTCTTAATGCTTGCAAAGCCATTTATCCAGGAATGTAATTGAAATCCGGAGATGCCACAGAATGCCGTGGCTGTGAGTGAGACCCAATCTTGAAATGTTAAATAAATAAAGATGCTTAATGGTTTACACCCTTAATGTGACCCATTTTACAATTATTTTGTTGTTTTCCTTTATTTGTTTTGGGTTCATTGTTATGCTGAGAATAACTTGCCTTCCTTGTCAGTCCTGCAGTTTTTTTATGGTACAGCAGAAGCAATATTCCAGTATTCCAGCTATGTTCACAAATACTGCAAATTCAAAGATTGTTTGAGGCACTTTGTGCATATTGCCATGTATAGAAGAAAAACTAATTTTAAAGAACACGTGAAGATGAACAGCATCCTGCAGGTTCTGTGCCCTCCTCAGGAGCAGTTCTTGCTCTGGGTGTCCTGGGGGCCGGTTTGTGCTGCACAGGGTGCTGCAGTTCAGGCTGTGCTGGGCATGAGGTGCAGAGCCTGCAGGGAGGGCAGCAGCTGCCAGGTGAGGTTTCCTGCTGGAGAACAGCCAGGCTGGCCCAGCTGTGGACAGGGGACACCCCAACACCTACACTCCAGTGTCAGTCTCACATATTTGATCAATATTTCTCCCCACTCGAAACAGGAAATCAGTTGTGCTCTGGAGACAACCCAGGCTGATTCAGCAGTTGACCTGATGCAAGAAAGGGCAGAGTCACACTGTCACTGCTGCCTGATGCTGCCTTGCTGGCTTGGCAGTGGTGTGATGCTGCCTTCCCATTTGTTTGCCTCTGAGAAAATCAATAGACTAGTTCTGTCAGGAGCCCTGGTGAACATCAAGTGCCTTGTGCTTATTTCTCTCGGTATCTGCCACAAATGACCTAAATATTAGAAGAGGATCCTTTACTCTCCTAACTGCAGAATTGTCCCACCAGTCCTGCAGACTGACTGTCTGGGGGTAGGGGGCCAGAGTCACATTAGATATAAAAGGAAAGAACAAACACTAACTTTCTTTAACTTCTGCCTTTAAACTGAAGATTTTAGTGTCAAGCTTTCTCTGACTTTATCAGACATAAGACTTTGTAATCTCTTTTCCTCAGCTGCATCCTGGCTTTGGGTTTCTCCTCTGTGACAAGAGCTGCCCAGTGGCCCACTGGGCTGAAGGAGAGGAGGTGGCACAGCGTTTGTCACACAGGGCTGTCCCTGAGGAAGAATGAGCTAAACAACCTAAAAAAAGGACAGGGCAAGGCCCAGTCTGGGCAGCAGGATAGCCTGGTGGGTTGAGAGGACACAAGGGGATTTCTGCCCTGTTGTGGTCATTTCCTTGCTCAAAGGCTACATGTGCTACAGGATAAACTTTATTAGAAGAGTTAGCATTTGCCTTGCAGCTTTAGTCAGGGAAGACCCTGGTGGGCTGTCTCCCAGTTTGTGTGTTGAGTGTGAGATGTTTGGATGTGGCTGTAAACACTCCCATTTCCATAAACTCAGGACCATCTTGTCTCAGTTTGAGCTCCTGAAATTAGAGGCTGTTGTGGAAATGCAGCTCCTTATCTCAGTGTGAGATAAAACCTGCAATCCCGTATTACCTGCAGGGTGGGGTGCTGGGAGCACCAAACAGCTCCCGATATTGAACAATGTAAGACAGCACTATGAGCAATTGTTGTGAGTCAGTGTTGAATCCTTGCCAAAGATGCCTTTTACAAATAAAATTTAGCACTAATTTATCAATGGGTTAGTTCAAAACATGATGTAAAGCACTCAGTACATAATGAACCTGTCTGGATAGAAAGAAAATGCTCATAACAACTTTATTATAATAAATACTATGTTTAAGTGGACCAAATCAATGTAAGGGTAGTGCTGTGTTTATCCACTGACAATTTCCTACTTTCCTTATTACCTGTATCTGGCAGAGAGGGTTTTGTTAATAGAGTTTGGGGGTTTTTTCCCATTTTGTTACTTAACAAAACTGTCAACATGTGCTCTTTACTCCTTGCTGTGCTACCTGCTGCTCCCCAGCCATCATCTGGTGGCACAAAAGCAACCCGTCCCTCTCCCAAATTCTCTTCTGCATGCCACACTCTGCTTCTGGCAGACAGGGCATTTTCTGGATCACTGTCCCCACGACGAAGGTAATCCATCTGCTGTGCTGCCCAGAGCTGATCCTGGGGGAAGGGCCACCCGAGTGCTCTGCTCCTCCACGGATTCTGTTCTGTGGCCTCCAAGCGAAGAGCGGCTGGGTTCTCCCAGCTTTCCCCAGAGTAACCCCTGCTCTCCGTGCACATCTGCCGCAGGCTGATGCATCTTCAGGATCGGGGCTTGTTCAGCTTTGGTTTGTTCTCTTGTTTCCCCTTTGCTGACCCGGTGTCAGCAGTGCCGGGGGCAGCACTGACCGTGCCGTACCCCAAGATCCCGGGGGTGCCGCTGCCCCCGCTCCGTGTCCCGCGGCCCAGCCGGTCAAAGCGGGGCCGGACGGTGCTGCCGGCAGCCAGGTCCCCGCGGGGCTGCTCTGAGGGGAGCGGGGCCCGCCCGGTGCCCGCGGGCGGCTCTGAGGGGAGCGGGGCCCGCCCGGTGCCCGTGGCGGGTTCGGTGCGTGAGGGCGGGCGCGGCGCGGCCCCTCCCCGGGGCGGTGCCGGGGCCGGCGGCGGCGGCGAAGCGGGGCCATGGTGAAGATCGGCGTCCAGCAGCCGCCCGCGGCGCTCAAGCCGGACAAGGAGAAGGAGAAGGCGGCGGGGGGCGATGGGGCGGCGGGCGCCGTGCTGCTGCCCCCGGGCGCCGTGAGTGGGGCGGGGGCGAGGGACGGCGGGAGACGAGGGGTGCGGGGGTGCGGTGCCGCTTCGGACAGGCACCGGCAGAAGTGTCCGGCTTTACCGGCGGCTTCGGGGGCTTGGTGGGCACCCGAAGTTTGGGGAAGCGGGGAGGGGATGGGGCAGGGCAGCGGCGCCGTGGCTCGAGCAGCCGTCCCTGGGCACGGGAGTGAAATGTCCAGCGCACACAGCGGCAGCAGAACTCATCCCTTTGGGTGGTTTAGCCTGCGGGAATGTAATTTCGGATTGGTCATACATGGGTGGATTTCAAATCCGAACATCTCTGAAGCCTTCGGGTTGGCATGGGGAAGAGGCAGGAGGAGGAAAACAGATGGTGCCGAAGCAAGATGAGAAGCAAAGGGCTAAGAGCACACGGCTCTAGATGCTTTGCAGGTGGGAGTTGATGTGGAGTTGCTCTGCTGGCTTCAGGTGATGGGTAGCACAGGGGAACAAGTACTCGTGCCTGCAGGGGTTGGGGTCGCTCCAGGCACAAGGGGAACGAAGGTACTGGAACATGCACAGCGGATACAGAGCCGGGGCTGGGGCTGTGTGGAGTTGCGTGGGTCGCTCCCGGACGGTGTGAGCCGTGGCCAGGCGCTGGGACGGCCAGTGCCCCCCTCCAGTACGGACAGTGAACCAGGCACTGTTGTGTTTGGCAGGCGTGGGGTGTTTCTGCCCTCGCTGCGAGGGTGGACCTGAATTCCACGCTGTGTAGTGTGAGGGTGTTGTCCTGAGCTGGGCCTGACCCACGGCATCAACTCTGCATTTTTACAGCACTTCCATTGCAGAGGAGAAGTCCTAAATGGCATTTCTGTATTCCTCACAAATCCCTAGGCTGTGCATGTGGTCTGATCATTTACTGCACCTTAGTGTCTCTCTGACTCAAAAAATGATGTGGGAGCTGTGGTTTTGCTCTGTTCCGGAAGCGTTGCAGGGTGTTCCTCCTCGTGTACCTCACCAAACAAGTGGGCATTGCCCTGCAGAAGTGCTTTGCAGCAGAGGCTTCGGGAGACTGCTGTGCTCTGCAGAGTTCAGGGAGTCACACCATGGTGATCTCTCCCATCACACACGATGTGCTCGCAGCTCTCGGCTGTGCTGCCAGGGTCTGGCTGTGCTCAGTCTGTCGTGATTGCATCTGTTAATCTCACACCAAGGAGCTCTGCAGAGACCTGGGGGAACGTGGCTGACTGTGACCTCTCGGTGATTTCCTGACTGTATTTCCTAATTACAAACTAGGGTGCTAGTTTTCTTCCTGCCTCTGATGTCCAGCCCTGGAAGCTGACTATCCCACTGGACTTCCAGCTCATCCTGCATTAAACCAGCTTTCCAAAGCCAGAAATGCAGTTCTTCTGTTGATCCTGCATGAATTCAGGCAGGATCCATAATTTCTCATGAGCACTGTGAGAAAAGGAATTTAAAAAGTAATAAAGTAACAGAAGCTTCTTTTTATCGTTAGTGCTGCCAGATCCCAGCAATCAAAATTCTTCTGATTCAGGTCCTGCCAGGTGTATGAAATTGGCTTAGGTAGCAACTAATAAATTTTGAGGGTTTTTACGTTGCCTTGGGCCTTTCTCTGACTCCTGGGAGGCATGGTGGTGTTCTTTAAAGCCCACCTTTGTGAGCTACAAAGGAACTTAAAAACATGAATTTAGAACAAAGACTCTTCAACAGTCTCTTGATTCCAGCAGACAGACATGTAAGAACATCAGCATGAGACTCATGAAATAAGGGCAGCAGTGGGTTACAGTCAGTCTGTGTGGCACGAGGATGTCTGGGGAGCAGCACATCCACTGACATCAGGTGGCCTTTTCCTGATGATGTTTTTCAGACCATGCCAGTGGATTCTTTGGTGTGCTTGGGCTTAGCTGGACCTTTACCTTTGTAAAACACCCAGCCTGTGGCGTTGGTCTTTCCACAGCCAGGTTTTCTTGCCATACTCCTGCTCCTGCTGCCAATAATTTCTGTCTGTATGTGTCTCTCTCTAGCTGCCTCGCAGCAAAATGGCATTGGTGACATGCAAACAAGATGCTCTGCATTCCTTTCCTCTTTGATCTCATAACTTCAATCCCAGTGATAGGAGCCAGAGCTGGGAAATGATTCAGCTTCCGCAACCTGTGAATTTTGGCAGGTGCTCGGTGAATGCAAAGATGCAGCAGGCAGGAAGATGTCTGTGATGCTAATGTGTCCTGAAAAGTAGTAGGTGAGGAGTCATGACAGCAAGGTTGCATGTGCTGAGCCTTGTTTCTCCCCTGCACAACTTGGCTTGAATCAGGAAGAATATGCAATTTAAACTCGTGTCAGAAATATCCACATGATTTTGAGACTGTTGCAAGACTTTAACAGCTTATAGAAGAAAGAGTCTCATCGTTGGTAGGAACTGTGGGGAGGTAGCAGCCTTGAGCAGAAGGCAGCTTGAGGTTATGCAGCCAGTAAAACAGTCCGTTGTGTTCACTGGAAAATATTTTTTCAGATGCAAAATAGTATTCAGTGGGTTTTAATTGAACTTTGTATTTGCAGTCTGAAATGGAAACAAATACATAGGCTGTGTCTGGGAAATACTCTCCTTGTGATTGTGATGGATATTGAAATCCACAGGAACCAAATAAAACTGATGGCTGGAGCTCTTTAGTCAAAACATACCTTAGGGTTTTTGGGTTTGTTTTTTTGATCTCTCGTGCACCCCACTAATAATTGCTCATTATTTGGCAGAGACAGCACAAGAGCCAGAGGAGAAGGGGTTTCATTAAAATCTTCTGCCTCACCTGGTATAGATGAAAGTACTGGAGGGCAGAAGCACCTCTCAGCCCTCTCTCTGTCCAGAGTGGACTTTGGCTGTGCCCAGCACTTGGTGCTGCTGGCTGGGGAATTGTGCCTTACAGCCAACACTGCAGCACAGGCTGCTGTCTGGGGGACAGGGGCTTTGCAGGCAGTGGGAGCACATCTGTGTGATCCAGGGGCTGCTTTCACAGAAACCTGTTGTCCTGCCTCTGGGAGAGGAAACAGCTCCTGCAGTCCTGTTTGTCTCTGGAAGGATGAGCGTGGAAGGCAGGGCAGTGTTTGCTCAGGTCTGGCTGATGGGAGGGAAGGGCTTTACGGGCCAAGCAGGACTGGGAGAGCTCTCTCCATATCCACAGGCCTGGAGAGCCTGCTGGAAACACCTTGGCAGCGGCTCACAGGCCCAGGGGCTGCGAGGGGCTTTCCAGGGTGCACACAATGGTGTCTGCAGGGCGTGACTGATGTTTTGCTCTTGGTTGGTTGCAGTAATAACTAGGCTTTGATTTTGTGCCTCTCATCCCATCTGCATTCCCAAAGTCTTGACAAGACTCAGTGGTCTTTGGATCACACCCTTCGTGGTTGTGTGGAGAAGTTTCCCACAAGGAGCTGCTTGCTGCCTGGCACGGGATCCATCCAACCCTGCTGTGTCTATGTGGTCTCTTTGTAGCTGCACCTCAGGACCTCTGTCTGGTGGGTGCCTCAGCTCCTGGCTGATGGCTGAGCTGCCCCAGCCTACTCCTTGTTGCCACAGCTCCGACACTCAGCGTGGTTGCCCTGTTTGGCAGAAATAGTGGGGCAAAGCCTGGAAACACATGAGGAGCAGGTTCCCTGAGGGCCCCTCTGGTGCCCAGGAAGCTCTATTCCCTGTGACTGCACATCTCCCCAGTGAAGAGCAAGTCTGCTGTGGATGTGGAGCTCTTAAGCAGGCAGATAACGCCTCACTGCTGGGGCTGGTGCTGTGTCCCTGCCCTCCTGCCTTTCCTGATGGGCATGGTGAGCTGGGAATGCTTTGCATTTGCCCGAGCAAGCCCAAGAGGATCAGCGCTGCATGGTGGCAGCAGGACAGCAATGCCACATCTGGCTCTCAGGGGTTTGGTGCATCACTTGAGTAGCGATGCTCCAGAGCTGGGTCCCAGCAGTGGCAGGAGCAGTGGCTCTTGGGGCACACAGAGCAGAGTCACCGTGGGCTCTGCTGTGCCACTGCCATGTTGGGTTTTGTGAACGATGACTTTGCAGAATGTTGTGAGGTGGGAGACAGATGGCGAGGGCAGGGCATGTGAGGAAGGGTCTTTTAAAGAGGCTTTTTCACAAAGCAAGCTGTAAATTCAGAGAGAGGAAGGGAAAACTTGCTGGCAGCAGCGTGGATTGATTGTGCTCATTGACATGTTTGCAGGCTCGAGTCCAGGCTTGAGGCTCTCGAGCTGTGGGGGCTCTCACCATGTTCAGGCTTAGGGAGCTGAATGTGGTCGATCCCAATTTTAAGAAGCAGCCTCCTGTAAAAGAAGGTTATTCCTGGTCTTTGCCCAACCCTCTTATAACCACGTGGGCTGAAGTGATGACTTCTTCTTGTGGCCTGTATGGAGTTGTCAGCTTAAAGAGAAGCACTGTCATTTGATTTTGGTTCTCTGTGGTTTGGGGATGCCTTGGAAGCAGAGGAAAAGGTCTAAATTGGAAAAAAAAAATGGTCTCTGGACCCATGCAGGATCTGCTCTAATGAAATACTAGACTTCTGTGTCTTATTGGACTCTGGACATGAATATTTGATATTCCAGCTGAGCATGACAAAGGATCTGGCTAAAACTGGCAGAGAGATTAGGACAGAGAGTGTCTATTCCAAGCAGAAACGTTATAAATGCAACCGAAATTTGAAACATGTAGCTGTCTTTCACCAAAGAGACAGAGGAACTGGAAATATCTGTCCAGAGCTGTGTGTTCTCCCAAAGCTGGGGGAGAGCTGGAGCCAGCCCAGCTTTGCATGGAGGAGCTTCCACCTGGGAAAAGCTTGTTGCATTTACCTGCTTTGGGCACCGTGGTTTTGGTGAGGGTTGGGGTTTATTTCTTTGGCAAAACACAGAAAACGAAGAAATACCTTTAAAAAGAAAAGTTTCAAAGGGAACATATGAAGCAAAAGTAAGTATGGGACAGAATCCCAGAGGAAGGGAGCTGCATCCAGCAGAGCACTGCAGCCAGGTCTGGAGAGATGGAGGATGAGGTGTCCTTGTGCGCCACTCTGCAGTTCCTGATTTTGTGCTACCCAATGTTTGCTCTTTACAAGGTTTACAGGAGATGGAAAAGGCATTTGCACTTGTAGACACGTATTTTCTTCCCAAGTGATGTGTGAGAACCTAGGAATGTTTGGGTTGTTTGTTTTTATTTAACGCTAGTGTTACCATTTGAGAGAGGACAGTGTGAGGGTGCTGGGTTTTTTCACTTGTCTCTCTGCACTTGCTTTTCAGTGTTGTCTTCCTTGGTGCCATGCCCTACCTTTGAAGTCAGTTTGAACAACAAAGAGAAGGGTAAATTTGCCTCCTCTCTCTTGCTGTTAAATTAGACATCTTTTCTTTGTGGTGAATTTTCAAGTGTAGGATTGACTGTTTTGAGTTTTCCTGTGCTGTTGCTGGGAGAAGAGATAATAGCTGTCAGTGTTCCAGAAGGGAGCAGTGACTTCATTTTATGGTGTGACACTGTGTAAGTCCTGATTTTCAGGGAAGAGGCAAATGCTGTAACCTGAAGTCTGGTTCCTTGAAGATGATTGAACTTGCCCTCCAGGAGATGCTGGACTCTGCCCCTCTGCTCGGAGTGATTGGTGCAAGTTTCTGCCTGTGACTGCCCCTCTTGCCTGCAGAACCAGCAAAATGCAGGACCTTGGGTGTTCTTGGGCATGGCTGTGTCCTTCCTTCTGGCTTTTTGGGAATCAGTCACATCTAGAGGAAGAGTGAGGAGGGACAGTGCTGGCTTCATTGGCTATAGCCAGATCAGCAGTGCATGGCTTGCTCTTGGTGAGATCCAGAATGGCTGATTTGACCATCTCTGCCTGCCTTTACTGTGCAAGCTCCAAGGTGGGTGCTGTGACTAAATTGTACACACCCAAAAGCTCTCCAGTCTTGGAGCTTTCTGTGTGAGAGCCCAGTGGCAGTGTCCAGGTGAGTGCCCTGGGCCCAGCTCTGCTCTGGTGCTTCATTAGCATCCAAAGGCATCACTAGAGGTGAAAGACTTCAGGTGAAATCATGTGAAACCTTTTGATGTGTCTTTTCCCTGTCACATTTTCTGCTTTCAGGTGTGTTGCACCCAATCCTTCACACCTCTTGCAAAATCAGCCTCTGTCTCTCTTGGCTTGTGCCCAGGGCCAGTTGCCTGGGTTGGTAGGTGGGTTTGTTTTACATGGGAGCAGCTGTGCAGTTGCAGTCTGGGAAAAGGGGTGTGTGTCCTGAGGGACAGCTCAGCACTTTGGTGGGGACCCAGGCTCATGGCTTGCTTCTTCCAAGCCGTGCATGATGGTGGAAGCAAACAGACTGGTTTTGGTAGCAGCTTCTCTTCCCTTCACCCAGGAGGAGAAGGAAGACTCAGCTACACCAAGAGCAAGCTGAAAGCTGTTGGCATTTCCTTACCTCAGTTTCGCAGTGTTCTTGAATATTTTTGGCATTTGTGAGAGGTCTTTTAAGGAGTCAGGTGTCTGCCCACCTGCATATGTCTTTACCTTTGAGTCAAGGCTCTCTTTAAATTTGCCAACCTCTCAGTTTGAGAGCTTCCCCTATTCCCAGAGCAGCTGCTCTGCTTCGCTCTTGCTTGAGCTGCCTTCTGCCTTTCATTGCTCTGGAGAGGTTTTGAGACCCAGTGCCAAAGCTTAACCTCCACTCTTCTCCTGGGGAAAATTCCCATCCTTCCCTCCCACTTCAGGGAGTCTTTTGTAAAAAAACCCTAAACAACCCATGGCCTTCACATGGCTGTGCTGGCTCCTTCCCTCTCCCAGGTGAGGTCTGCCCAGGTGCTCCAGAGCCTTTTAGCTGTGGTGTTGGAGCTGCTCCGTGGCAGGGACTGATTTACCCCATCATTGCAGTGAGTGGCCTGGAAATCAGGCTGTGTTTATCAGAATCAGTATTTTGGCAGTCAGGCTGTTAAATGCTGGGATATTTTTTGCCACTTTGTCACAGCTGTTTATTTTCTCTCTGCCTGCCTCTCTGTTTAACATGATGCTTGGGGCTTCAGCTGTGAGCGTGGTAAGAACAGCCTTGTTTTTAGCAGGGGCTTTGTTGGCTCTGCTAATGCTCTGAATGGTTGTACTCCTGGGAAAAGGGAGAGGGAGGCTGGAATCATTCCAGCTGGAAGTTGTTGTGCCTCTGCCAAAAAAAACAAAATAAAAAAAAAAAGGAATTAATTCCTCACCCCTGTGCAAAGAAGGAGGAGAAACAGCCCCTTAGTTCCAGAAAGGGATGAAAAAAGGAGAAAAGAGGGGGTTTTATATCTCTCTTGTTGATGAGGGAGAAGAAAAATATGATCACTGAGTGCTTAGGAGCTCCCACATGCTAGGCTGCATTTTTAACATCCTGCTGTCTTTGTCATATAGCAACAAAGCTGGGGGTTTTAATTAGCCAGTGGTTGTTTTTGATATTCTAATTTCCAGCACTGTGAAGTGACTCCTGAGGCAGGTGGCTTTGTTGCTAGTCACGTGCTGTGGTGTCACTCAAAGGTGTGATTAGATTCATTTATTGCAACTTCTTTGCCTTCAGCTGTGATAGTCTATTAATTACAGGCTTGCTTTTGGGTTTTTTTGCTTCCAGGCATCTTTGTGTCCAGAAGTCATCAGTTGTGTTCTCTGTGGAATGTTGTTGGGTGGCCAGTGCAAGCACTGCTCAAGGACTGTGAGCAGGGACTTTAGTTGCCTTGGAAACTGTGTGCCATATATATATATATATATTTATTTATATGTGTGTGTGTGTTTTCCTCTCTGTTTGCATGCACGTGTTTCCTTTTCTGACCTAGAGCAGCAGAAATGCTCTTCAGCCTGGAAGGACTCTCCTTCCATGTGTGGGTTCCTTGAGACACCTCTCTTTGCTAGTGCAGAGCTTTGACCCCTCTCAGCCAGGGCAGTTCCTCAGGCAGTCTTGCCCCATGGGCTCATCTGGTATTCTCGTTTTGCTTCCTCTCCTCTCTCCAGGCATAACTGCTCTTGAGGACAGGACTCATTTTTTGTTCATCTGGCACAGGAGCCACCTTTGGAGTGTCAAGGGTGCTTTGATGGATGCCAGGATGCCTTTGCTGTGATATTTTATCTCTCTGCTCCTCTCCCTCTTCTTGTCTTCCTTTGTCAGCCTTTCTCCTGTGTGTGGTCTCTCACCTCCCTTCTGCAGAGCTTGGCAGGTGCTCCAGTCTGGAGCCTGCCTGCCCACCCAGCCTCCCCTGGCCATCCCTGGGGGCTCTCCACCACTGAGCTCCTGTGGTGGAACTCCTGAGTACGGACGTCGTTGTCTTTGGGAGGCAGCTCTGGATTTCTTCACCTTACAGTTTATCCCACAAACTCTCCAGTGCTTTTCCTGGAGCAGTGGAGCAGCAATGAGTGCCAGCAGTGCCCAGCACCTGTGGGCAGTAGGGGGCTGGCAGTGGGGTGGGTTGGATGAGAGGGCTTTGCTTCACATGCAGAAGGAGCAGGCTCTTGTACAGGCACAGGGGTCACTTTCCCAAGAGGGGACACTCGAAGCTAAACCATCACATCAGAGCAGAGGTCAGTCCCTTCCAGCTTACACCTGCTGTAAGTGGCAGCACTGCCGTGTTCCAGCAACCAGCTGTGGGGTTTTTGCACTGGAAGTCAGTGGAGGTGCCACCATTGCCAGGTGTTTTGTTTTGTAAAGCAGTAGCTGATTTTGCTGTGAATATGGGGCTTGATGGGCTGGAGGTAGCGACCTTGAACTGATTTTTTTTCTTTTCCCATAGTCCATATTGGCCTTTGGCTACCAGAAATGAGTGAACAGTGAGATAAGTTAGATTGTTCTGATGAGGGTTTCTTAAGTTTGGAGCCTGTATCCTTTGAAGGAAGCCATGGCAGTGTCTGCAGTTATGTCAGTGCATCAAACATTGAGAGCTCAGGCTGCTGCTCCCTTGAACAGTGTCCCCAGGAGCAATAACATATTTTAGATGGCACTGCTCTCCAAACTGCATCCCTTTGCATTGCATTTCTCTTCTCACTTGTCAGTCATCAAAATCACATCTACTATTTTTAGTCACCCCACGCTTCTTTTCCTGTTGGGTGTGTATATTTAGACACTTGCCAATCTCTGCCCCGTTTGTCAGGTCCTGCTACACCTAAAATGAAGCATTTCAAACCCATGTGTTTCAGAAATGCAGGGAAAAGGATTTGTGGAGGACTCAGAGCTGCTTCCAAAGCTGAAGAAGCAGAAAGGGGCCGTGAGCTGAGCCCATCTCTGCCGAGGCAATATGTGACTCAGGAAGGGATCGAGGCATGACACAACACCTTTCATTTTCTCACTTCTGTCATCTTCAGCAAGACATGGGTGATGAAGGAGCAATAATGTCACATTTCTGTTTTTATAACCTTTTTCTTTTATAACCTTCCTTCTCCTATATTAATGAGAAATTCCAAAGGCAGCATCAGGTATGGTTCTTATGAACAGCTCCTCCAGTGCTGTGTCCAAAGGCTCAGTGCTGTGAAGTTGGGGAGATTGGCTCAACCACAGGTGCCTGGGAGGTTTCCCTGCTCTGACTCACTGTGGCCTTTGAACTTGATTTCCAAACCTTGGACCATACATTGTGTCCAGCCAGGCCTCTGTCCACTACCCCCTTGTAGGAGAACTGTTCCATAACCATTCAGTACCAAACAGGGGTAGCAGGACACCAGCCATTTTCATCATGTCCTCAGGAAGACCTGAAATTCCAAAGAAAATCCACAAAGACTGAATTAGGACTTTTCCCCACCCCTCAGGCTACTTTCAAGCTTCCTCTACCCCATGGTCTCTATCATGCCTCCGTCCTTTCCCATCTGGCTGTTTGCTGTTCCTGTGCTGGCCCCATGAGCTGGGAGGGCACTGAGTCATAGTGAGGAGCCTGTTCTATCTGAGGAAAGAAATTCCTTTTTCTATTCCAATATCCTGTCTGCTGCCTGGGCTGAGTGTCTGAAAGCAATCGTGCCTGCACACTGGAGCAGAGTCAGCATGTCTGGGAGCTCAGCCTTGTGCCTGGAGCTGCCTCTGCCTCTTCCCAGTGGAATGAAGGATTAGCAGCCCATGCAGGGGAAGAGCGAGCTGTGGCTTCCCCTTGGGTTGCAGAGCATAAGGAACTCTACCCATTGCCTCTTCTGAAATGGTCCACTGGAAAGGGAGCTGGCCCAGCCCTTTCTGTAGGCTCAGCAAAGTGGCACTGCCAAGGGAAATGGAGCAAAGAAGGGATCATTGTGTGAGTGGCAGTGGGGTGCTCTGCAGAGCTGTGGATGTGTCTGTACATCCTCCCCACATGCACATCTGTAGTGCCTGGACTGTGGACATGCTGCCCTTCTGCACTGCTGTTGCTTTTCCTTCTGTTCTTTCATGGAGAAGCAAATGAATGTTTGTCCTTGCTCAGCACAGGCAGGGGAGGAAGGGCCTTATGTTCATTTTTGTGTAAAGTATGCCCAGCTCTTGGAATATTGTGTTTAAAACAACAACAAGAGGAAATCCCATTTACTCACCTGAAATACCTGTCCCTGCCTCTGCCCAGGGATGGTCTTGATCCCAACCTTTCCCATTCCTCCTGGCCAAAAAAACCCCAAGCTTGATCAAGGCAGAAAATGAATAGGATGGCTTGTTGCAAGCAGTGTGTCTGGTTAATGAATTCTCTAGAATATTGTTAAACATCTGGTGAATATACAGCATTTTTGTGTGTTAATATTTTAATTTTTGTCCTTTGGAAATGCACACCTTGAAGGCATGAACTGCTCTTCAGGAAAATCCTGCTGCCAAGTCTGATTCTCCCCTTGCTGGGGAGCCAGGCATTCCTAGGCAAGAAGAGATGTGATGGATTTTCTGTTTTTTAGAGTACCCTGTTTGTAAACAATTCTGCTGGGGGGAGTGGGGGTCCTGTGGGAAAGGAGGTGTGTACGAGCAGGGCAGCAGCCTGTGAACAAGCTTCTTGGATTTTTGCAGGCTGGTGCAGCTTGGTGATGCTGGGTGAGGAGCTGTTAGAGCAGGCTGTGCACTGCTCCATCCGTAGGCTTTCAGCACTGGGGTGCCTCCAGCCCCAAGCCGAGGTGCAGACTGACACAGCTGCTTTTAATTTGTCATTTATTCACAGTGATAAAGGCTGGTGGCCTTTCCATCTGCTGGGCTGAGGGATGGACACACACATTTTTAGTCAGGTTTTTCCAGGTGGTTTTAATGCAGTGTTTTGCAGGACTGTGCTGTTCCCCTTGGCCTGGCTGGCTGCGTTTTTAACCTCACTGCCTAAATTGCTGCTCCATCAGAATAATTCCTGTTGATTTTTTTTTCCTCCCTCAGAATTTGGGGGTTTGTTTAATAACTTCTTCCAGAGCAAAGCTCTGCTTTGCTTCTCCCACCTTCTCCACAACACGAGGCTCAGGCACTTTCCCTGAAGCCAGAAATGGTTTGGCAGTGAGAGGTGGGATGTCTCACAGTGTTTTTGGTCATGCAGAGAAGATGGAGCTGCCCTAGCAAGTGGCAAACCATTGAGGGCTTATTTCCCCTCCCTGCCATTCTTCAAACACAGCTTTTCTTTTCGTGGGAGTATTTTTTTTTTGCCCTTTGAGTTGCTGTGTCCTGATGAAGCCTTTCTCCAGGCCCTCCCTGGAGTCAGCACTGGCAGGAGCAGCAGTGCATTAACCGCCACAGCAACCTGGCACCTTTTGGCTATGGTTCACTTGCAGAGCATTAAACATCTTCTCAGCCTTGCTTCAGTGTCAGGAGATCTTCTCCTTCCTCTTCACCCCTACTGTCTGCACTCTTCCTGTGATGACAAGTACCTGGGGAAAGCTGTTTTTGTGAAACACTTGACATCCAGCATGACTTTCTTGTCCTAGCAGTTCATGTCAGAGAGCCTTTAAACTTCCTCCAGTAATGTGATTTTTCATTTCCTTTTTTTCTGTTCTTTGTGGCTTGTCAGAGTTGCTGCCCATTGTGTGCAGAAGGAGAGGAAAAATGTGATATTTTTCAGCTTGCTTATCCCTTTATTTGCTGGAGGAGCAGCAGCAAACTGATTACAGTGATCCTTCAGTGCAGGGAGCTGGTGGTGAATCGAGGTGCTGTGGGTCTTTCAGCACCTGGGATAAGGGAGAAATAAATGTAGATTAATTTCTCCTGGAGCTGTGCTGGAATTATAGCTCCCCCAAAGCAATTTGGTCTTGGCAGTTGTCAGGCTGAATGTGGCTGGGAATAAAAAAGGCAGTGTCTGTAGGAGCCCCCGTTGGCTGGGGGTGGAGCAGGTAGGAGAGGGGCTGCAGCCTCCTGGCTCTGCCACTGATCCTGCATCTCAGTGGAGGTCAGGTGAATGCCCACCTGGCTGGGTCCCTAGGGTTTCCTCAGTGATGCTGAGAAGAGCTTTGCTCTCACAAGGGCTGCTCCAAGGTAAGGAAGGGGGTGCTTGCTGCCAGCTGGGTTGGGCAGAGCTGGTTTGATACCACCACAGGGTGGCAGGTGCCCAGGGGCCTCTCCTGTTGGGGCTTCAGCACTGGCACCACCCTGTGGGTTTTGGCCACATTATCCTGGAGAAACATCTCCTCCTTTGAGAAGTGAGGAACCTTAGAAATGAGAGGCTGATGTTTGCTTTTCAGTCTGTTCCTCCCGTTCGTAGCAGTCTCCAAGTAGCTGTGGAGAGAGGGTCTGCCTAGTCAAACACATCAGATCACAAACTGCACAGAGGGAGTTAATCTGCAAGAGCCCTCTCTGGTGCCTCTCCCCTGCCTGCCTGCTCAGCTGAGGGCAGCTTTCAGCCCTTCTGTGTGGAAACTGGGGCATCTCTGAACCAGCTTCTTTCATCTGCTTCTGAAAGGCCTTACATTGTCCTGCTTAACGTTTTGAAGGGTTATTTTGGTGGTAAAAACAAGAGCATCATAGGTTGGGATGAGCTGTCTCTGGGAGGTAACCCTGCTTTTCCACTGCCCTCTGTTTTCAGGGCTGTGACAAGGTGAGCTGGTTGCTGTCTGTATAGATTGGGCAGCACTCTGAAAAGGACAGGTATGTTTTCTTTTGATGCTCTGGCCGTTTTCCTGGGAGCTGTGCTGCTATGTGCTTGAAAATGAAGTTGAGATCAGCACATCTATTTGTGTCAGCTCACCCCAGCAGGGCCAGGAGGTATCTCTCTGGTACCTCTCCCATCACAAAAATTTCCAATGAGTGGCAGCACTTCAACAAAGAAAAATTGACTGTAAATACATAAATGCTGTTACATTCAGTAGCCAGAAGCTCTTAGTTCCTGATTTTATTTTTTATTTTTCCTGATTTTATTATTTATTTTTTCGATTCAGTCTTTCTCACCCACTGAAAACAAGGCTGCTCTTTGTTCTGAACAATTGGTGGGAAGCTGATGATACATATCTGTGTATGTTCACACACACACACTTTTTGTTCCAATACATATAAATACATATGTATATAATGTATGTAGTTTATGTGTCTGGGGTAAGGGAGGCAAAATGCACAAGAAGTGTTTAGAACACTGTTGCCAGGTGTGAAATAGCTTTGCAGGGCAGTGCCTGCCCTGTTCATTGCACAGCACAACCTCTTTGGATGGAACAGCAGGTTGCTGGTGCCCTGGAGCACCCATGGGATGGAGCAGCAGGTTGCTGGTGCCCTGGAGCACCCATGGGATGGAGGGGCAGGTTGCTGGTGCCCTGGAGCACCCATGGGATGGAGGGGCAGGTTGCTGGTGCCCTGGAGCACCCCTGGGATGGAGGGGCAGGTTGCTGGTGCCCTGGAGCACCCCTGGGATGGAGGGGCAGGTTGCTGGTGCCCTGGAGCACCCATGGGATGGAGCAGCAGGTTGCTGGTGCCCTGGAGCACCCATGGGATGGAGCAGCAGGTTGCTGGTGCCCTGGAGCACCCTTTGGATGGAACAGCAGGTTGCTGGTGCCCTGGAGCACCCCGGGGATGGAGCAGCAGGTTGCTGGTGCCCTGGAGCACCCTTTGGATGGAACAGCAGGTTGCTGGTGCCCTGGAGCACCCCGGGGATGGAGCAGCAGGTTGCTGGTGCCCTGGAGCACCCCTGGGATGGAACAGCAGGTTGCTGGTGCCCTGGAGCACCCATGGGATGGAGCAGCAGGTTGCTGGTGCCCTGGAGCACCCATGGGATGGAAGGGCAGGTTGCTGGTGCCCTGGAGCACCCCGGGGATGGAGGGGCAGGTTGCTGGTGCCCTGGAGCACCCCTGGGATGGAGGGGCAGGTTGCTGGTGCCCTGGAGCACCCCTGGGATGGAGGGGCAGGTTGCTGGTGCCCTGGAGCACCCCGGGGATGGAGCAGCAGGTTGCTGGTGCCCTGGAGCACCCCTGGGATGGAACAGCAGGTTGCTGGTGCCCTGGAGCACCCATGGGATGGAGGGGCAGGTTGCTGGTGCCCTGGAGCACCCATGGGATGGAGCAGCAGGTTGCTGGTGCCCTGGAGCACCCATGGGATGGAAGGGCAGGTTGCTGGTGCCCTGGAGCACCCCTGGGATGGAGGGGCAGGTTGCTGGTGCCCTGGAGCACCCCGGGGATGGAGGGGCAGGTTGCTGGTGCCCTGGAGCACCCCTGGGATGGAGGGGCAGGTTGCTGGTGCCCTGGAGCACCCCTGGGATGGAGGGGCAGGTTGCTGGTGCCCTGGAGCACCCCTGGGATGGAAGGGCAGGTTGCTGGTGCCCTGGAGCACCCCTGGGATGGAAGGGCAGGTTGCTGGTGCCCTGGAGCACCCTTTGGATGGAACAGCAGGTTGCTGGTGCCCTGGAGCACCCTTTGGATGGAACAGCAGGTTGCTGGTGCCCTGGAGCACCCCTGGGATGGAGCAGCAGGTTGCTGGTGCCCTGGAGCACCCCGGGGATGGAGCAGCAGGTTGCTGGTGCCCTGGAGCACCCATGGGATGGAGGGGCAGGTTGCTGGTGCCCCGGAGCACCCCTGGGATGGAGGGGCAGGTTGCTGGTGCCCTGGAGCACCCCTGGGATGGAGCAGCAGGTTGCTGGTGCCCTGGAGCACCCATGGGATGGAGGGGCAGGTTGCTGGTGCCCTGGAGCACCCCTGGGATGGAAGGGCAGGTTGCTGGTGCCCTGGAGCACCCCTGGGATGGAGCAGCAGGTTGCTGGTGCCCTGGAGCACCCCTGGGATGGAGGGCCAGGTTGCTGGTGCCCTGGAGCACCCCGGGGATGGAGCAGCAGGTTGCTGGTGCCCCGGAGCACCCCTGGGATGGAAGGGCAGGTTGCTGGTGCCCTGGAGCACCCCGGGGATGCAGCAGCAGGTTGCTGGTGCCCTGGAGCACCCCGGGGATGGAGGGGCAGGTTGCTGGTGCCCTGGAGCACCCCTGGGATGGAGGGGCAGGTTGCTGGTGCCCTGGAGCACCCCGGGGATGCAGCAGCAGGTTGCTGGTGCCCCGAGCAGCAGCTGAGCAGGCTGTGTTGTGCCCCTCAGGAGGAGGCCGTCCCCGCGGCGCAGGGCCGCCGCTCGTCGCTCAGCGGGGTGTGCTACCTGACCATGGGCCTGCTGGTGCTGCTGCTGGGGCTGCTCTTTGCATCGATGTACGTGTACAGATACTTCTTCATCACCCAGGTAGGAGTGACTTGGGAAGCGCTTCTGGCTCCATCAGCCTGAGCAGCCAGGCCGCCTTCGGGAGAGGTGCTGCTGGCTTTTGTTGCCCTGCGCTGTGGTAACTCAGGAGCCAGGCTGCTGAGTTAAGAAGCATTTCTTAAGTGGTATGCTCAGGCTGACCTCCATCCCCAATGCCAGAAAGGACCTTCCAGAAACCCTCCCCTTCCCTTATGGCTTTGTTTTGCTTTAATTGCATAAAAATATCCTGTGAGTTGTACCTTCTAAACCCCACATCACTGCTGTCTGGGGTACAGCATGGCTTGTGAGGGGATAACAAGCCTGGAGAGAACAGGGGAGCAGAGGCAAAGGAACAGCTTTTTGCAGTAGGTTTTGTAGGCTCTAGAAGAGAAAAACTCTGTAGGTGTGACAAAAATAGGTGCTGCTATTAATAAAGCTAGCAGAGATGTCAGAACAAAGTGGGAGATGATGTAGAAAGTGAGCCCTCAAACTCCATTAAATTCAGCACCTTTTCTTCCATATAGTTTTTGCAAAGCCTGGCCTGTCCAACGCACTGGGCTGGCAGCACTGTGGAGGGTCAGTACACAGGGAATGAGACAGGACAGAGCTGCTTTTTAAGGAGGAAACTGCTGAGCTCTGGTTTGCTGAGTGTTTAGCCAAGAAACCCCATAGCACTGATTTGCACCAGAGCCCTTGTTGTGCTGTGGAGTGGCCATTAGTGAATGAGTTCTCTCAGGACTGCTGCTGCCTTCTTCTCTGCAGCCAGCACTTATCCACTCAGCAGAAGAGTCTTTTTTATATCCTCCTTTTGTCCATAAATTTCCTTGCTGTCAAATTAATTTGCAGTCTTTGTTTCAAGAGTCATCAGTGCTTTATTGCCTGCTGTCATTTACACCTGACCTGGAAACGCTGTGACAGCCCCAGGGCTGCTCCCCCCTCACACACAGCCCTGTCCCAGGTGAGGGTACCTGTCACAAGGCTTTTGGTGGAGGCACTTCCCTAGGAGAAGCATCCCTGGCCCTGAGGGAGGCCCTGGCAGGGAGACCTCCCAGGTTGCTCAGAGGGCAGCAGCTCCTGTTTTGCTGTGAGGTGAATCCACTTTGTTTTGCTGCACATGCCACTCCAAGCTGCAAGGGCATCTAGAAACAATGCTCTGCTCAGCCCAAGCTTCTGTGCCTCCCGTAGAAAAATGCAGTTACTGGAAGCCATGGCAATGGAGGGATGTGGACAGCCTGGTGAGGAAATCCAAGAGCTTGCAGGCTGCCTTGCTGAATTACTCCTCCTGAAAGCCAGCAGGGGATTCTTTATTCCCTGCAGATGCGTCTAGCGTGAAATGAGATGTGATCATTTCACAAGGGTAGCTTGCACTAGGTTCACCAAGAATGTCCTCTGGTAAAAAGATTGATCTTAAAATATCTTCAAGCCTGTGATGAATGTTTTACCCAGCAGGGGTACATTCCTGCCCATGTTTGCTGCAGCTGTCAGGGGTGGGTGTGTGTTGTACCCTTGCCTTGACCTGTCCCCACAGCTCCCCCGTGAGAGCGTGTTCCACTGCGGTGTCCTGTACGAAGACTCGCTGTACTCGCCCTTCAAAGGGCAGCTGGAGCTGCATGAGGATGTCAAGATCTACATTGAAGAGAACTACGAGCAAATCAATGTCCCAGTGCCCCAGTTTGGAGGGAGCGACCCTGCGGACATCATCCACGATTTCCAGCGAGTAAGGAGCTCCTGGAGGAGGGCCTTTGGGGCACAGCATGGGGCTGAGCTGGGTGCACCAGCTCTGTGTCCATGGCCTAGCACTGTTACTGTCACATGCTCTATTCCTGAGCTGTCCTCCTGCCCAAGGCCCTCTCTGGGTTTTTCCAACCCTCCCTACTTGCTTGGTAGGGAGGTTTGTTTAATAGTTTCCCATCTTCCCTGAATTTCCTCTTTTCACGGTGCCAGGTCATTGCAGAGGGTTGAGTTGTGTAACTGCTGTGCTTGGAACGCAGGGTCTGACAGCGTACCACGACATAACGCTGGACAAGTGCTACGTCATCGAGCTCAACACCACCATCGTGATGCCTCCTCGCAACCTCTGGGAGCTGCTGGTCAACGTGAAGGTACAGCTGCAGCCCTGCTTCTTCTGCAGCCTTGCCCTGAGTTGGCTCTGGGGTGCCAGCTGGCAGCTCCTGGGAAATCACAACTGCTGTCTGGGGAAGTAAGCCTTGGCCCTGAGTCTTCGTGTAGAGTGAAAGCTTCAGCAGGTTTAGCTGAAATAGTGATTGTGCAGACAGCACAGTAAGGCTGGCATGATGATCAG
Organism: Phylloscopus whistleri; assembly: GCA_017589585.1. NCBI lineage: Eukaryota > Metazoa > Chordata > Aves > Passeriformes > Phylloscopidae > Phylloscopus > Phylloscopus whistleri. The sequence continues at coordinate 1,283,521 of JADMLD010000176.1, forward strand.
CCTGACCAGGGAGACACAGAGAAGCAGCAGATTCCTTCCCTCTGGTGTTTACTGATTGTAGGATCAAGGGAAAAAAGAAAAAAATTCCTTCCTTTCACCCTCCTGTGGTTTGCACTGTGGTTTGCCAATTGCAGAGCTCTCAGTGTCCCTTGGGGAGGAACAGGCCTTCAGCATTCACCTTCTTGGGGGGAATCTCTGCTGCCCTCCCTGCTGGGCTGTAGCACCAGGCTTGGGCTCAAGCAGTTGTGCTCACAGCCAGCATTAATTGGGTTTAGTACCACTGATTTTGTTCAGTTCAGAAGCCTGTGCTGCTGAAAGCAGCCATCTTAAAATAGAATACTATTTAATCTTCTCAGCAGGAAAAAAGCACAGGATTTTTCAGACTGCAAAAAGTACATACCTGTCTCAGTCTTCTGCAGGTAAATCAAGGCACTGAGCCTACGTCTTTTATCATTCCTGTGAGGGTCTGTTTAAAAGAAAGGGGAAAAAAGACAATCTGATTCTTACTCTCTTAAATTCCCTTTGCTCACTTCCTGCTATGTGCAGTGTGCTGAACTTTGCAGCAGTTAAGCTCAGAAGCAAACACTTGTGCCTGGAGAGATGCCTGATCTCCAGTCCCTGTCACACTCCCAGTTTGTTTCCAAGCAGCCCTCACAATCCCATGCACTGTGACTGTTTGGCAAATGTGCTGGGAACCCCGCTGGGGTACAACACACATTTACTGTCACAGCTTCTGACCGTGGCAGGTGACCAGTCCCTGGGGCAGAGGGAAGGGGAAAAGGCAGGATTGCACAAGCTGAGAGAAAACAACGGAGAGATTGGGAGTGCTGGGCACATCCTAAAATAACAGATATAAACTCACAGTCAGTGAAAATTATGCATTGTCATTGAATTTAAAAAAGGGATAACAATACAATTAAAGTGGTCTTATGGGCTTGAAGAGCCCAAAGCAGGTGTGGGTTTAAATAACCTCCTGATTATTGAGATGGGTGTCCACTAGTGTCCAGTCTGTCTGTGCTTTAACCTGTACCTTAGAGACATTGTTTTAAAGTGGTTAGCTTGGTTTTGGGCTCAGAAAAAGTTTTTCACCACAAGGACAGTGAAGCAGTGGAACAGGGTTCCCAGGGAGGTTGTGCTGCCTCCTTGAAATTCTTGAAGGTTTTCAAGACCAGATGGGATAAAGTCCTGAGGTCCTTCCCCATCTGAATTAGCTGTGATCCTGTGTTCTTCATGGCCCCAATGTAGGGGGGGGGCTTGCTGGTCAGGCAGAAAGCTGAAGTTTCTTCCTGCTGCAGGGACAATCTTTATGACCTTATGACTCCCCCACTGCTCAAAAGTGCTGCTTTTTGGATTCTGGGTGAGCTTTATTGGTCCTTGGACTTGGAGACTTTTGCCTTCTCTGCATCTCTGAATGCAGTCAAGTCCTTAATGAATGAGACTAATTTTCAGCAGAAAGTTTAGTTCTGGACCTGTTCAGTGACTGCAGTCCTGTTTCTAGAATCAAATCACAGTCCAGCAAACAACACCAGTGGTTTGCTCCAGCAGATTGGGGCAGCACAGGGAGCTGGGGAACCTCCTTTGCTCTGTCCTCCTGGCTAACCTGGTGCCAGAGTGCCCCTTTGCAGAGTGGCTGCCACGTGCCCTGCCCCTGCTTCTTTCAGGCTTTATTCTGTACAGGTGTGCCAGTTCAGTGACCAGGCCTGCATCAGTGTCTGACATAAAAGGATGGAGGGATGCTCCCCCCATGCAGCAGCAGGAGACTGGAGGTGACTCAGTTAAATGATGGATGATCCACATCTCTTGCAGAACACAAGATGCTCAGAACTTTAGCTTGCTGAAAGTTCTTGGCAGAGACTTGAAGGTATTGTCCTTGTGGCACAGTCCTGCGATGGAGAAGTGGTGATTCCCCCTTCACCTGCCACAGCGATTTCAGCCTGAGACGGTGAAGAAACACTTGTGTGCTCGTCTCTGTCTCTCTGAACCTTCTCCTCCAGGCCAAGGGTACAGCACATCCTGGGCCCCAGCCCTGGCTGTCACCATGACAGCCCCTGCCAGGAACTGCTCGTGTCTCATGGCCCCCCTGCCTTCTCCCCCTGAGAATCAATAATGGAATTTCTTGCAGAACTGTTGTGTTAGTGCAGTACAAACTGGCACTAATTGTCCAATCCTGCAGTGCTAGAGGACAGCCTTATTGATCCACCTGGCTGTGCCAGCCCAGCAGCACAGCACTGAGTTAAGGTAGTGTGTTTCCAGGTGTGTCTCTGTGGAGATAACCACTCCTGGGAAACAGAAGAGGTGATATTTGAAATGGTGCTGCTATTGCTTGCTTTTCACCTTGATTATGCTTGCCTTGGCCCCAGGGTCTGACAGTTCTTTTATTTCTTTGACTCTTCTTAAGGAAAGGGGACCAGAGGTGATTCTTTGCTTCATGATCTAGTTAGCATCTACTCACAAGTGTCCCCCGACCTAAGCTGCACTTGTCACACAGCTGTTCGTTGCTACAGCGATGTCCAAACATGAAGGATGCCTTGAGCACCTGGGAATGAGCTTGCAGAGAGTCTCCAGTGCTGAACTGAACTCTTTCCCACAGGGAAAGATGTGACCTTCATCTCTGGGGGACACAGAGAAACCCCATTTTTTCCATCCCCTGGTAGCCAAGACACCTCACTCATCACCCTGGTCTTCATAGTGGCCTCTACCCCACAGCAGGGGTATCACTGCCCCAGACGTTCTTGAGGCAATGAAGGTGTGTGGAGAGCTCAGTTCTTCTCTGAATGTGGTGCCCATGGCCCATCTCTAGTCCCCATTCCTGTGGGCAGTAAGGGCAGGACATCATTGTGGCTGTGCTGAATGGACCAGAGAGGAGAGGGGAATGTTGGCATCTGAGCTGGGCTGGTGGTTTTGGGTTTAGCCTTTTGAAGTAAATGTAGAATGCATATTTCAGTGGAGTTCCTGGAATTTTGGGTAAGCTTTTATTTCACTCCAGATGGGTTTGTTGTACACTCAGAGTTACAGTTTTGGGCATCCTGCTCTAAAATTTGGGTTAGTTTATAACAGGGTTGATCCTACACTGACTTCACCCCTTATGTGAACATTCCATTTTTGGATCTAATCTGGTTTGTGTGCCCTGTGCTAGTAGCAAGGGAAGTTTCCTGCAAGGACGAGGACACATGTTAACTGGCCTCAGTAAGTGGAGCTCGAGCCTTCCAATAGCGACTGAATTTTCTGCGGTTTGGTTGTCCGTGGTGCTCTGCGTGAAACAATTGCATTCAGGGAGGAGATTGTGGCAGTGTTTGTGCCTTGTTTTGGTGGAAACCCTGTCATTACAGAAAGGGACATACCTGCCTCAGACGTACATAATCCAGGAGGAGATGATCGCCACGGAGCACGTCAGTGACATGGAGCAGCTGGGCTCCTTCATCTACCGCCTGTGCAGCGGCAAGGAGACGTACCGGCTGCGGCGGCGCGGCGCCCGCCGACGTGAGAGCCCTGCCCCACCTCCTGACCCCATCACAGCCCTGCCCCGTGCTCCTGACCCCATCACAGCCCTGCCCCACCTCCTGACCCCATCACAGCCCTGCCCCACCTCCTGACCCCATCACAGCCCTGCCCCGTGCTCCTCACCCCATCACAGCCCTGCCCCATCTCCTCACCCCCATCACAGCCCTGCCCCATCTCCTGACCCCATCACAGCCCTGCCCCATCTCCTCACCCCCATCACAGCCCTGCCCCGTGTTCCTCACCCCCATCACAGCCCTGCCCCATCTCCTCACCCCCATCACAGCCCTGCCCCATCTCCTCACCCCCATCACAGCCCTGCCCCATCTCCTCACCCCCATCACAGCCCTGCCCCGTGTTACTCACCCCCATCACAGCCCTGCCCCATCTCCTCACCCCCATCACAGCCCTGCCCCATCTCCTGACCCCCATCAGAGCCCTGCCCCATCTCCTGACCCCCATCACAGCCGTGCTGTGGCTGGTGCAGCCATGCTGGCCTCTTCATGGCCAGAGCAGGGTTTCCCTCTGGGGTTTCCCTCTGGGGTTTCCCTTGAGGTATCTCCCATCCAGTTGATCAAAACCCAGCTGCAGGATGCTGCTGCAAGTGGGTGCTGACTGCTGCATTTGTGTCGTCCATCAGCCTGATAGAAACTTTGCAAAAATGGTTGCAGGAGCCAGCAGTTCATTTACACATGGGCTCCTGGGACTGAACTAATAGCAGTGCTGTTGGGAACTGTTTGGAAGATTTCCCTAATGAAGGCACCTGATTCAGTGGCAGCTATTCAGAACAGATTAGATCTGCAAATTGCCTTTAATTAATTAAGTTCCTAGTAGTATGGAAAACGCTGTGAAGAGGGAACATTGGAGTGTGTAAAAATGATTTCATGGAAATCAGCAATATGTGCCTTCTATTGAAATTGTAACATTGCTGCAAAATACTCTTTAATACCAGTATTTGCTTTTAAGGTACACTTAAAGGCTCACCTAGAATGTGGTCCTACAGTCAGCTGGGTTTGAGTCTCTGGGGAAGCTGCAGGGTGCAGAGGTCCCCATGGCTGCAGCTGATGGTGCTCTCCCAGTGGGAGCTGCACTGACGTGAAGGAGCTGCTGGCATACACTGTTTGTGCTCCCATGGAGCCCTGGCACAGTCCTGCTTGTCATTGGGGCACCATGGGTTTGCTGTGGGGGGGAGGAGCTGCCAGCAGAGCTGCCCAGAGCTCAGGATGTGCATTTGAAGGGCATGGGGGAGTTTTACCCAAGGGGAAGCATTGCCCAAGGCTGGGGCCGCAGCAGGATCAGGCATGTAGGGATACAAACAGCCAGAGAGGAAGTGGCTATTTTAAACACTACTTGGCTGCATCCAGGGCTGTGCTCTGTACCAGCCCGTGACTTCTGCTGATTTCTTGAGGTTTTGTGGTCCCTGAGTAATGCTGAGATGCTATCAGCTGAAACCAGCTGTTTCCAGGTGACTCCTTCAGCCCATGGCAGCTCTTACTGCAGGATTATATCCTAGAGAAGATTGTTAATTCTTCCAAAGACCAGATAATGCTGCTTTCTATATGGGCTGTGTTGTCCCCACATTTCAGTGTTCAGAAGTTGCATCTCATCTGCTTTCCTTCCCCTCCTTGCTTTGGTTCTTACAGATTATCATTTGTTGATTCACCTCTCTCCTCTCTTTAAATCACTTTAGGCATCAGTCGACGTGAGGCTGGAAACTGTCATCGTATTCGTCACTTTGAAAACACTTTTGTGGTCGAAACTGTTATCTGCCAAAAGTCATGAAGCCACTCTCCAGATGTAACCTTCCTTGGCTTTGCTTGCACACACATGCACACACATGCTCTCAGCCCTCTCTTTAGACATGGTAATCTGGCTACTTTTTATACTCCCCCCAGCTTGTGCAGCTCTAACCTCTGGGGTTCTTTGTGGCCTTTTCTTCCCTGCTACCTACCCAAGACATTTGCTGGGCTTAAATTTACACAGTGCTCAAAGATAACTGGGGGTAGATGCAGCTTCTTCCACACCACAGGATGGAAATCTCTTTTGGGAGCAGGTTTGGGTAGAAGGGATGACTGAGAAATAGGAATGCTGGAAATAGGTGCTCTTTTCCTGGCTGAGCAATTTCAGGCTGGGATATGGGTTTGAGGCTGCCTTGGCACTGGGACAGAGGGTGTATGCACAAGAGGAGGATTTCCATTTTGGTGCTGATGAAATGACCTAAACCAGGTGCACTTAGGAAAGGAATAGTTGTGAGGCTACAGACAGGGCAGTTTGAGAGCTCAGCAGAGGGAAGGTGGTGTCAGCAGCAGAACTGCTAGTTCCTGGCAAGTGAAGGAGCAGGTTTTTCAAAGCTTTTAACAGTGTGTATTCTTGTGTAACTCCTCCAGTGAAAGCTGTTCTGATAGTAATCACTGTAATCCAGCTGTGTATCACATTATCTGCAGGCACCAGTGGAGTTCAGATACTGATACAATTCAAGATTCAGCTGATCAATATGCTGCAGAGAAATTGTTTGAACAAAACTGCATTTCTATTGATCATCAGACAGAAGAATTGCAGAGTAATTAAATATTCTTCCCTCTGTTCCATAAATATAGTTAAAACTAATGAGGTTCTTGAAATGCAGGCAGTTTTTTGGCTTGAAAGAATGGGGTGAGTTTCAACTTGGCACATTCGTGCTAATTGGTTTCCAGCAAATCTGGACTTGTTCACCATCTGTTGAAATGAGCTTGTTGTTTTGAAAGAGGAAGGATAAAGTAAATGCAAGTACAATCATTAACTCAGCAGAACCAAAAAGCAAAGTTAATATATTTTAAACTTTTGAGTGTTAATTCTATGAGTTCATTATGTGAAAACAAAACAGGATCTCAGGATGGTCATGTAATGCAATAGGAATCAGTATATCCTTAGAGGCTGAGTATTTATTATTTTATATAAACATAGTTCTAAACACTAATTCTGTCAAGTAGAGGAGGATACTTTGGTTTAATTCTGCTTTAGGCTTGATGTAAAATGAAGAATTACGTGCACTTCTTGCAGTTTGGTGTGGAAAGTTTCCCACTGCCAGATGGGTATTTACTTTCTAGCATTGTGTTTTCCCAGCAATAACTTGCTGCTAGCCCCAGCCTTTAATTGCTGAGAGGATGATAATAAGCGGGTCAGAGAATTGATTCACTTAATGGAAGTAACTGGTAAATTTAAGCCCTGTGTTCCTCTTCATTTCTAGAAGCCTGAGCCTGCACTCAGGTGACCATCCAGGCCTCTTGCCCTCCCCTCTGGTACTGCATGATTTAACTGGTCATTGGATATGCTAACTGTGCAATCCCGCAGCTGTAGGGACAAACCTTGCTTCTTTGGGGTAACTAGCGTGGTCACTGTTCATAGGATGAGAATGCCTTGTCTAGAAAGAAAACATAAGATGCTTTGTATATTTTGTCTGGTGGGAATCTTACTTCTTAGGAAAAACCCATGGGATAATAAAGTCTTTTACCTCTGATCTGTGTGTGTTTGTTTGGAATGGGAAGCACATGCCCTCCACAAAGCTGGTGCTGATGGCAGGCAGCAGCTGGGGGTCCAGCCCCGTGGGGTGCAGGAGCTGGGCAGTAGGAGGATGCTGCAGTGGGGAGGCCTTTCCCAAGGTGATGGGAGAGCTGTGGGGGTGTGGCTGACCCACTGGGGAGCTGCCCATGCCTGCAGGCTCTGGAGGCCCTTCCCCTCTCCCTGCACATCCCTGGGACACCCAAGGGCAGCCTGTGTGGGGGAGTTGCCCAGCTGATGTCTGTGAAGCAGCCAGATATCTCTGCTGCATGGGTGGCTCATGGGCATTGGATCTTTGTGCTCAGCCTTGCTTCTCCAGCTGCTGGATTTCTACACAGAAATGTGTCCAGTGTGACCTAAGCCTGCAGTTGCCTTCTGGCTGGCTCTGCAGGGCCAGCTTTGGGGCTTTTCCTTTCCTCACTACACACAGTAAAGGGGGTCCCTTGGTGCCCTCCCAGGCTTTCTCCCCCTGTTTCATCGTGGTGGAGAAGTATCAGAATATTTTTCTTGAACTTGACTGTTCCTCTTTCCACAGTTAGTCTCTGGTCAATTGGGGAGGAAGTTCATGTTTTACTAGATACAGACATTTTTGCTGTATTTTGCATTAACTCTTCAGTGTATGGGTGCTCTTTCCATCGCTGGGGTTCTGAAGGGAGCTGCACCTTGCAGTAACTGTGTTTGCCAAAGCCTCTTCTCCCAGGCTGGCCCAGCCAGCTCTGCCGTCTTCCATCAGCTCTGGGCTGAGGAAGCAACTCTGCACCACTCTGTGGGAAACCTGAACCTTTCAGACACGCCTTTTGAAGGCTGAAATGCTGATATTAAGAATGTGATTGATGCGTTTCAGTAAATCCAGTTAGCAGTGAGTCAGCCAACTGAGGCTTGTCCCCTGCAAAGAAAACCAGCTTGTGAAAATTGGCATTTTCAAAATTTCCCTCTTGGTTCAGTTTTTCATTTTCTGAGGTTGTATTTGTTGCCCCTTGCTCTTAGGAGAACTTAAGTCAGTTCTACTTCCTAATCTTGCTCACACTCTGGCAGAAGGTTGCTTTATTTGATTGAACAGTGGCACATATAAAAGCTTGGCAATAAAACTTGCTTTAGGAAGACTGGCAGAGATGCAGTTGAAACCCTAAAATATGGGTCACTGTGATAATGGCTGGCATCTAATAGAATTTACTTTCTAATACTTGCACATTGCAGCATGGCTCAGGCAGTTGTTTAGCTCTGCCAGACAGTGCACAGTAAGTTGGTCTAACTGTAGGAGCATCCACTTCCAAACTCTGGGGTGGGTTTTTTTGTTTGGTTGGTTGGCTTTTTGTTTTGTTTTGTTTTGTTTGCTTGTTTTTGTTTGTTTTTAGTTTTTGTTTGTTTGGGTTTGTTTTTGTTTTTTTAATAAAACTGCTGGAAACCCATTAACTTAGCAGTCGAGGGGCAGTAGCTCAGTGTTTCCCATAAAACATAAATGACTTTTTTATTTGTTACAAGCTCTCTGCAGTTGCATTTACAGTCCAGCCCCATGCCATGATGTGCAGCCCTTTGGGATCTCTTGGGACGAGGAATATTCAGGCCATGATGGACCACGTAGGTGCTCCAGAAAGGAGCTCAACAGGAACAGCTCTCTGGTGTATTGTGGTTCCAAGCTACTGAAAGCCTGTTCTCTCTCCTGTACCTGCTCATGTGTGTGCCTTGGGATGTGCAAATTGTTCCCAAAGCATTTTGCTGCTCTCGTTCTGAATTCCACCTGAAATGTTATAAGAACAAGTATTGTGGAAAAAGGCATGTTTGGACAGCTATGTGATCAACAAAAATAACTGCCCAGGTCACAGGTAAATGCCTGTTTCTTGCTCTTTTGGCAAGTACAGTTCCTGATGTCCCAGTGAAATCACTGAGGTGCTGCAGCTCCGTCGCAGGGAATGTTTTCTGGATTAAATGAACAAAAAGCAGAGTGTGAGGGAACAGAGTCTCTAACAAATATGGGTTGAGCTTTAGTGAATATTTCCAGCTAGAAAAAAAAAAAAAAGTCATAGCATAAAAAGGGGTGGAAGCTTCCTGATATTAAGCTAAAGTATTCAACATTTTGGTAATTAAATTATTGTTTCTTGTTTCAAAATAATTTTTATCCAAAAACACTGAATTAAAATGGTGAAGTTACATATGAATAAATGAAACACTGTTCATTTTGTGTTAAAAGAATCATTTATGTTTACAAAAATGTCTACAAAACAGTGTCCAGCCTTACTTGCCAGTGGAGTCCTAGGAGACTGGGAAGGGAACTGGAGCTTGAAGCAACATTTGGACCATCCAACTTGTCATACTTAATTTAGGAGTCTTTGTTTCTGGAGGGTAAGGACATCTCTAGAGGATGCCTTTGACTGCTCAGTTGAGGAATTCCTGCATACCTGAGTCTCTTAAGTTGGACAATGTGAACACCCTTGTGTGTCAGATAATTCTAACGAGTAGCATTTTTTAACACAAGACTGACTTTAGGACAGGGTGACACTGGCTGTTGCTTTTCCTGGCTGCTGTGCACGAGCCCTTCTTGTGTTTCTCTGCTTTCTCAGGAGCACAGCTGGCTCTGACTTGCTGTGTCTGCAGGTAAGCAGGTGGGTGCTGAGCAGAAATGGGCATCCCTGCATGACTGCTACTTTTGGTCTCTATTAAATGAAAGGAAAACCTCTTGATTTAGGTTGGAGTTACCTCCACAGCAGGTTCAGCTGATCACTGTGGCCCTCCCCATCATCTCCCTTCACACACTGTTCCCTTTCCCAAGGGGTGCTCACAGCTCACAGGTGGGACTCACACGGCAGAGCTCTCCCCACAGCCCCAGTTCAGGGGAAGATCTGGAGCAGACTCGGGTGGTGCAGCACATCCCCGAGCCTCAGCCCCTGCCCTGAGCCTATCTGTCACTGGCTGTGACTGATGTGCTGCTGGAGGCAGCAGGAGGATGCTGCAGAGGTGACACAACGAGCAAGGCAGCCTTGGCACCAAGACTGATTGTACAGGCTTGGGCACCTCTGGTGTTGGCAGCTCACAACAGAGGAGAGGCTGGAGCTGGTACGTCAGGCAGGAAGAGCAGAGGGGCTGCTCATCAATTACCAATTAACTCCTTTCTTATTAAAATCTTTGAAGAAGTGGGTGGGCTGAAGAATCAAGAATCGGCTGTCTCCTCAAGTTTGCTGAGAAAATTTGCTCTGGGAATATTATTATTCATGCTGGATATAGAAGGTGTTTGTGCCAGCTCTAATTAACTGTTCTCGCTAGCACAAAGATGTTCTCCAGTGAAAGCCAGTGTGTTACTCTATTCATTTGGATTAATTAATGTGAAAAGGCCAAGTATGTAATTTAGTACTTGAACTTTTAGATCTGTATTTGAATTGAAATCACATTATGCAATGATTGAATATTCTCCTGGTCTGACTGGGGAAAGAAGTTTCCAAAAAGAAGACAACTTTATGTTGAAGAAAGCCTCTGAAATTAAAACTTGTTTTCTTTTCAAGAGACTTCTCTAGAATGTCACGTTGTTACCCCAATTGTTATTCATGTAGTGACTTGTTCTCCCTGAAGTAACAGGAAAGGCTTTGGATCAGGCCCCATCTCATTTCTCCCGGTTTTCAGATGGTTGTTATGTGGTTGCCACTGCCAGAACGACAGTCAATCCCCTAAGTCATTCTCCCTTCTCCAAAAATTGTTTCAAGTAAAAGTCAAAGCAGCAGCTATCAGCTGACTTGCCCTGGTACTGTGGATACCCAGAGCTGCCATCTGAAAATGCCCCAGTGTCAGCAGTGTTGTGAGAGCAATACCTTCTGCAGAAGTTTTGGGAGCTGCAGCCTGGCCCCGGCCCTTAGGTACCTTCTCCTGCAGTGTGCCTGGTGGAACTGAGGAGGCCTGGGAAGCACCTGTGGGCAGGTGGGCAGTGGCTTTGCAATGCACAAAGAGATTTGGCAAGCTGGATTTGAAAAAGGAAGGATTTACAGCTCAGTAATTTTGAATGTACAGGAACCTTTGAGGCAATTAAACCAGCAGCACCATGTTAATGGTCTCTGGGGGGTGTGTAGGAAAGTACAGGCCAATGCAGTTACCCTTTAGAGAAAGGCTTGGACCTGACACAGCTGTGGGTTTGGGTTTTAAAGGCTGAAAGTAGTAATGTGAGACAGCATTTTATGACTTGGCTGAGCTCAGCTTGGTCTTCAAATTAGACTGATCATTTTGTAGGTCAAATATTTGGGAGCAGCCTAGTAAACTGCTGTATTGTTGTTATACAAGCTAAGAATAAACACTGGAGATCACTGCATAAACATCCAGGAAAAAAAAAAAAGGCCCAGGATGGAATAAGCCCTGCACAGACACCCACATCTACAGGCTGGATTTGCATGGCCATCTGCAGCCACAGCTCCTAGGGAGGGAAGCAGGGGAGGCTGTGTGGGTTGGCAGCCCCATGTTCCTGTTGCAGGCTGTGCAGCTGATTGTTTTTGGTTTTGTAATGGCTTTAGCAAGACCTTGGAGTGAGATAAGCTGGCCGACCAGCTGTGGGGACAGGGAGCAGGAGGGGGGCTCAGTGTGTTGGGTTGGATGCTGTCTCCAAATTCCTGAAAGGACTCCCCATCCCTGGCCTTCTCCAGTGCTACTGAAGAGTCCCTGGATTGTAAGGAGCTTTATACATATCCCAGATGGCCCTTTGCTGTGGCACAGTCTGCACACGCTTGTCGTGGGGCACACACACTGAAGGGCTGCAGCAGCTGCCTCTGAGGCTGCTCACTGAGGTATGAGAGGCTAACACAACATCCTCCTTAAAAACCAACAGCACACCCAGTTATTGAGCAATGTTGGAAAGATCCCATGGCACCACATGCAGCACCTGCAGTGTGAATGTGGCAGACAATGAATGGCAGGCAATGAATGTGGCTGGGAATAGCAAACAGGTGATTCCCCACCCTAGCCCTGGCAGGAGCTGTTTAAACGTGCTGTGTTTCCCTTTGTGGGCAGTGAGGTTGGGAATCTGTCCCCTGGTCAGGGACAGGGGCATTGTGGTTAGCCCCAAGGAGGGAGCTCTTTGGATGGCCAGGAGAATGGCAGCTGTTTTGGGGCACATGAGCACTGAGCTCCATCCCATGCCCCCAGGCCTTGGCTGTCTCTGTGCTCCCTCCCTGGCCTGCCAGCCACAGACACTGCCCTAAGTAGGTCCTTATCAAGCTCTTGTATTTTGGGGACAGCTGCCTGTTTGAAGGGTCACAGCCGTCAGTCTTGCCTTGGCTTGAGCTCAGGACTTGGGAAGGAAATGAGGGCCAATTAAGTGTATTCTGTCTGCTGCCCTATTTTGGTCTCAGTTCTCAGCTGAAGACATCCAGGTCCCTGGCACTGCAAGGAGGGGCTCCTCTCTTGGCAGCAGCAGGCTGGGGAAAAATAATTGCCTGATCAGAGTGCTTTGAGAAGCATTTTGCTGTGTTTGGAAAGGAGGTGCTTAGAACTGACACTCATCCCCCTCTCCAAGAAAAATGAATGCTGCAGAAGTACAGACAATTGCAATGTAGCTTGAGCCCCTCTGAAGCATGAAGCAGGTTTGCAATAAGCCTTTTGGACCATTTCTTTCTGTGCTTTATAACAGCTTTTAAAAAAGTTTCAATTAAGATGTCATGGATGGAAATGCTCGCTTTTTCTCCCTGACCCAGTATTTTAGTGTTTTAGCCCATGAAATGTGTGAGCCAACAATAAGCAAACTCAAACCGAGTTGCCTTTATAACAGAAGCTGCCAAACATCAAATGGCTGGCTGAAATGCTAAGTGGGGAGACGAAAGCATGACAATTCTCTAAGAAGGTTTGCAAAGGAAACACACTTTGCTTTCATTCAGTGCTTTTGATGAGTTGCTTAATTGCACTAAAAGGTAAATATTTGGTATTAATCTCCTTGGCAATTCGAGTTCATCTGGTGTAGCTGTTCCTGAAGCACTGCCTCTGCCAGAGCAGCGTGTTGTGCTCACCCATACAAAGACCTGGTAGGGCATTACATCTTCAGCTTGTCTCTTTCCCTAGATTTTTCATTAACAGCCACTGTTCTTACACTCTGAATGCTGGAAGGGCAGCATCGTGTGGGGCTGTTTGCAGGAGCTATAAAACTGATTCAGGCCTTCTAACATTTATGCATCTCAGCACATTCAGTTGTGTGCTGTGACACATGTGGGCAGGGTAATCTCAGCACCACGCAGCTGTAGTGGTATACCCTGGCACTGCTTACATCCACCTGCATGGCCAAAAAGAGTGGTTTTCCAGGTGAGGAGAAGGTTCTGTGTCTGCTTGATGCCTTGGGGTGGCTGCCTAGGACAGAGGCTAGACAAAGTTAAGAGGATGAAGTGGGTGTTTATTAAAGGCCTTCAACAGATACACCTTGGGCAGTCAGAGCCTCCCAGAGGCTGCACCCAACGTGGATAATGGTCATGAGTTTCTCAGACAGAAATAAGTTTGGTCCATTTGCACATCAGGGGTTAATTCTGCAATTACAGCTTCAGGTAATGAAGTCATTTACCCCCAGTTTGCTCCCCCCAATTCACTTTTGTTTATACTTTTCAGGGCCTGAGACTGTAGGGTGTCCTTGAGTTCCAGGCCCAGAAGGATTTTTTTGTGTCACCAAAGTGTGAAGACAGTAGCTAACACTTTATATGAAGTTCAGAGTTATGCACTAATGCAGCACAGGATTTGAAAAATATAAATGCTAAAACCTTAAGGCATCATGCTGCCTGCTCCTGAGGCTGTGGTGGCTGCTGCCATCGTGGCCCCAAGGCCTCCTCGGCCAGTGGGGCCAGGGGCTGCCCAGCCCCTGTGCCAGAGAGTGTGCGGGGTTCCTGCTGGAATTACCATGTTGTTATCTCATCCATGGACCCCCTCACGGCAGGTTTGTGGCCATGCTGCTGCCACTCACCCCAGCTGGGCAATGGAGGTGCTGGGTGGTGGCCGAGGGTGGCCATGCTGAGGGGAGGTGGGAGCAGGCTGGGACCTGCACGCCCTCCCTCCCCCTCACACGGGGCTCCCTCTCACTGGCCGTGTCCTGGCTCTCACCCAAACACACAGGAAGAGTCAAAAGCTTAAATTAATATTTTAATGTCCAAACTCGTGTTTTTCCCTCACAGAGATGAGGCACCAGGAGGCAGCACTTTGTCTCCACTGCTGTGAGTGTTTCTGTGCAAAATCCTCCCTGGGCACGGGGATGTTTAAAAGTAACACTACTTTTATGAGCAAAACTGTTTCTGAATTTGGCAAATGGCTTTGAGGAGAAAGAAGTTAAATATCTTTTGCTGTCTGTGTTTGATATAAACTCTCGTGCTGCTGCATTGAGGCACGGTCTGCCAGCAGCCAGGAGTGCCCTCATGGTCCCCTGGGCTCCTGGGTCATTGCAAAACAGGACCCTGGGACACCCTGGGGAGGCAGAAAATCCTGAATGTGGTGGTGTATTTAGGAAAGTATTGTTTTGTTTTGTTTTGGTTTTTTTTCTTGATTTTTTCAAACCAAACAAACCAGCTGCATGTGATGACTCACCCTTAAGGGGAAGGATGCACCTTGAGGGTGGCTTGTCACACCATGGTGGGACAAGGAGGAGGAGAAAGGGCTGAGGCTGCAGATAGCACTCAGGGATGTGTGGCACCATGAAGGGTGGCATTGTAATTGCTTTGTCATTTCAAAAGATGTGGTAAAGGTGACTGGCATGGTTGGAGTCAAATGCTGGGCAGCAGTGAGCCCTTCACGTGTTGGATGTGATGTGCTCTTGGTGTGCTCTGGTGGCAATGGAGCAAAAAAACGACAACAAACCAAACCAAAAAGAAAAAAAAAAAAATTGTCTTCTGTCACCAGGGCTTAGCATGGAAAGATTTACAAAACAATACATGATTTATCATGATTTATTCTAAGAACTATCACTGTATATACATTTTCCTGGCACTTTCCCTCTGTGACAGTTGAAGCCTGGAGTTTCCCCAGGGATGTAGCAGTGCTGCAGGTGTCACCCCGTGCTGTCCCACTGCTTGTCAGCTCTCTGTGCCTGTGCTGAGGGGCTCCCTTAGCCCTCCCTTGTCTCCCACCACCCCCTTTCCTGGCACTCACTCACCTTGGGCCCAGGGTGCTGCTGCCAAGACCTTCCAAAGGAGCCCCTTTCACAGCCAGCACCTGCCAAGGGGAGCTGTTGGCATTGCCACCGTTCTGCTTTTTATGGCATTTTTCTTTCCTGCTTTTTTTATTCTTTCTTCCTCCTTCAGAAGTTTGGTAAGAGATGTTGAAATTTGTTCCCATCTGAGGGTGTGAATAGGACCTCGGGGACAAAAACAAAGCAAATTGGACACTTGCTTTTGGTTGCGTCTATCAACTCCCACTCAGGGATGCAAAAACAAATACAAAACCCCTCAGAAATCTTGTTAATAGTTTAAGGAGCAGCTGATACCTCCTAAAAACCTTCAGACCACAAGGATTCTGTTGCTTTGTCTGACTTTTCTTTACTTCTCCTTCATTGTTCTTCCTAGTGAATGCTATTTGCATGAAAATGGGAACCTTTGTGTTTCTGGAGAGCTGATCCATCCCTGCTACTTATTCCTCATTTGGACACTGACCATTGGAGCCTGAGTCTGTCCAGAGAGTGCAATTAACTCGGATCCTCCAGACTCTAATCCTCTGGGATACTGGGCTCATTTCCACAGCATCTGACTGTGATGTAGAAAAGGGTTTCTCACTTCAGGTGGATTTAGTATGCAGCAGAGGTTGAGCGAACGTGGCTGTAATGGAGAGTGGGGAGCACAAATGTAAGTTCTATCAGTGGCAGTCATACCCTTCTGACAGGAATTTCCCCAGAGTCCTCCAAGGGCCAAATGTAGCTGTTAAAGAAATGAAATTTTCATGTGTTGTTTCCAGCTGTGTTTGAAACTCCCCCCTTTTCCCGGGGGGCTGAGAATCCTGGAGCTGCAGGGGCCTGATCTGCTGCCCCTTTGTTCCAGTGGGCCACCTGCAATGTGGCTCCCTGGCTGATTTGTCACCTGCAATTGGCTTCTGGTGCTGCTGCTTCATCTTCTTCGATTGGAGAAACTTGCCTGATGGTTCTTTGTGCTGTCTTCATTAACACTCAAAACATCACAAGACTTCCCAGGTGTCCTTGAGCTGACCAGCAAAGTCCTTCCTTCCTCTTGGCTCCCTGACAGAAAGACATTCAATGCTGTTTTGACATTTTGTATATAACCAAGAAAATAATATTGTTTATCCTGAGCAATTTTACCAAAACTTTAATAAGAGAGATGGTGACCTACGTGATTCTCTGTGCATCTGTGTTTAAAGAACATGAGCTGGGACCTGGATTGTAAAACTGTAATGTGACTAGGGAGAATGTTAGGAATAAGATTCTTGGACACATGCAGTGGGGTTCTAGATAAACAAATGCTTCATCTAATGCAAACAAAATAGTTTTCAGTACGTGAGTCTGGCTGCTGTGGTGTTCAAGTTAAACAATCTGATAGTCTGATAGTTAGAATGGGTGTATTTACCCACAGGATTGGATTTTTGATTGGCAAATGTCGGAGAGAGATTTGGGACATCTTCTAAAGATGTTTTGTGACAGGTGTATGTGGGCATCCCAAGGCAAATGACACAGGCTAATTTGAGAGAGCAATAACCCATAATAGCATAGAGCATAAAAATTATCTGAATGGTGTGATTGTGTGCAGCAATGAAATCTGGGATAAGAGTCAGTGATACTGCTTGGTTTCTGCCCAGTTTTTCCAAACCAAGGTAACACATTGCAGCCTCAGTATTTTGTGTCACAAAGGAGAGAGGCATTAAAGGTCTCACTATTGCTGCTGAGTGTCATGTTGAGCTTTTTCTTACCATTATAGCATGCAGTGGGTTACAAATGCAAATGTGTCCATGGCATTGCTTTACCTCCTCCCTTTCCTGATAGCCTACAGTGGTTTTTCTGAGTAATCATAAGGACACGTGTGTCGGGCTGTGGGTTTGAATTAGGGGTTATCTCTCTCCTTTTGTGTGATTTGTGCCGTGAGAGATGGGCGGAAGTGAGATGGAGCAGGAATAGCCCATCCCTGCTCAATTCCACATTGGAGGCTAGGTGGGATACCACAGGGCAGCTCAAAAGGGAACAAACACCCCTCATGACACAGCAGGGTCCCACCCCAAGGTCTTTGTGCAGTCACAGGCAGGAGCAGCAGCAAGAGCTGAGCTCAGAGCGAAACAGAGTGTTTTATCCCTCAGGCTTCCTTTGGTCTTCTCACCACTCAAACAAAAAGGTCTAAATAGCATGTTTATTATTAATACCAAGTTATTTTGCTCTGTGTGAGGGAAACAAACCAATCTGCAGGGCTTTTACTGCTACACCAAGCTAGGTCTGGCAAAAGTCACAATCCTTTTATTCTGCCCCCTTCCAGCTGCAACTTTTTCAAACCACACCACTCCCTATCAGTATGAATGAAGTCAATCAGGTCTCTGCTGTCTGCAACATCTTGTGTTTTCTTTCTTAAGCTCTTTTTTAAACTGATAAAAGCTGTGTCAGACAGTATCCTTCACTGTCTCAGTAGTGATGGCAGGCCAAGTAGGCCCAGGTTAAATGCTGGGCTCTGGGAGGTGGCTTTACTTGTAGTCACAAAGTTAATACTTACCCAGGAATGGTTGGGATTCTTGTGGTGTACTCCAAAGTGTAATCTAAATTGGATTTCCTGGATTTGTAATGCTTAGTTTTGGATTTACAATTGCCCACCAGTGTTTATCGCTCTAAACCGCTGATGCTTGCTCTCAAACATAGTCCCAGCTTAATGCTCTTTTTGTCTTGGAATAGAGAGAAGCATCAATAGGAATCTGTAGCATACAGCAGATGTGAGGTTTTACATCGCTTGATATCTGCAAATGGCACTGATTCAGCTCTTCTTCCAGGGACACATATCTGATTCCTCATAAATTTTTTCATTTTAACACTGTCCCACAGCAACATCAGAAGACATGGTAAATGCCATTCTTCTGAAGTGACAGTGTATAAAACCAGAGTAATAAGAATAAACAAAATGAAGGAGGCTGTAGGCGTCCTTTGCATTTCCCAGGAGCTAAAGACACTGATTCATTAGTTTGTTGCTATGGTAGACCTTTCTCAGTAGCAAGAAACCCAATGGAGGGAGAAGTGTCAGCTTTGCTAAAGGGTTCAGTGCCTCCCGAGAGCTGAAGGCAGAGGCTTGTGAAAGGGAAGGAAAGATGAGGACAGGGGTTGATAAGGCAAGCTGGAGCACCTCATTGTGCTGTGGCTTTGCACTGGCCAGCTGCAAATCAAGGAGCAAACGGCACAGGTCGGGTGTGAGATCAGTGTCCTCCCTCCAAAACTGGAGCCACGTCTGCGTGTCCCTGGCTGTGGGAATTCTCCACCTTGTGGGTCCACTTAGGACATTTTTACCTCTTTGTGAGACTTCCAGCAGTAAATGCAGCAGATGGAAAGAGCATGCAAGCAGCTTTGCTCTGCGGGGAAATAGCTGTGAATGGAGCTGGGGCGTGATTTCTGCCTCTGCCTCTCTGCAGCGCTTCACTTTCACAGCAAAATTAACTATTTCACTTTTCAGAGGGCTTCTGCCTAGCATCTACACTGCTACAGATTTGTCTTTAGATCATGTTGCTGTCCTTCTGCAGAGAGAACAAAGGGCAATTTTAACCCATTTTAGCAGCGGTAAAAATGCAAAAAACATTTTGAGAGAAGTGAAACATAAGAAAATCTCTATAAAACCCTTTTTATTTCTGTTGAGAATTACTTTTCTGAAGCTTTTTCTCATTACCACTGATCACAGATGTGATATTGTTCATGGTAAATACTTTTCTCCATTCACTGTATGTGAACATCTTTTATAAAATATATAAAGTGAGACTTTTTTTACTTTTTCATTTTTTGTTTCCAAAATAGTGAAAACCCTGGAGAATTTTCTGCATGCCTGGTACAAATATTCTTTCCATCTGGGAGACAAATGCTTTGGTTGGGATTTCCATGGTTATTTGTAAATATAATTGGTGATGTTTTCTTTTAAACCTTTTATTCCTTCCCAAGCCCAAACAGATACTTCCTGAGCCTGTCACATAAAATAATAGTTGTACTAGAGGACAAGAAATTTGGAAAGCAAGGGACAGATGTGCAGAGTTAATCTAAGTCTGAGCCTCACTGCTTTCCCAGGTGAGTGAGGCTGCAGGGAATAGAGCATTTGATGCTGATGCACATGCCCAGTCTCTCAGCGAAACCTGCAAGAAGTGAGTGGGAAAACTGCTTATGTGAACAGGATACAGGCTTGAATGTCTGCAACATTTGGCAAGAAATCTGGCAGCCTCAGGGTGCATTTTTGAAAGGCCTCTCAATTGAAATGCCTTGCTTGGCCCAAAGGGTGAAGTTCCCCAGCAAAGCAGCTTCATCAGCTCCCATGACCCGCTGTGCTTTCAGTGCTGGTTCAAACCTTTTGCCTTTCACTACCCAAATGCAAAGCCAAGTGCAAGTAGAAAACATGCTCTATAGCAGCTCTCTAGCCCCCACTGCATTTTTTTTGGAATAAACTAATGATTTTAAGCTAAGAACTGTATGTGTTAGGAATGAGTCCTTGGTTCTTGGGGGCAAATGGTTTCCAAACAAACCCTTGGGTTGGCTTTCTTTCTCTTCATATAAATTTCAGGTTTTCAGATTTTTTTTTCCTTTTATTTCTTAGCATCTACATCTTTTAATATTCTCTTGGTGATACCCCATGCCATGGTTTATGCATGCCTGCCAATGAACAAGCTGCAGCAGTTACCCACCTGAGCGAAGAAGGGATCAGACAACACCACATATGACCTGGACAGTGAATGTTCAGAGGCCCAGAAACAGTAAGATCCAGCAGGGAACTTCTGGGTAAAAAGTGTTGCCTTTACAAAATTCTAATTTCTCCTAGGAGTGCAGAATGAAGGTTGTTAGTGTGCCCTGGTCATTGCTGCTCTCTTAGAGCTGGCAGAGGCACCGTGGGCCATGTGGAGAGGCAGGGAGCTCAGACCATGCTTGGCTGTACCCTGTCCATGGACAGGTACTTGCTCTTCCACACCTCAGCCTGTTTGCTTCTAGAAAAATCACTGGCCAGAATCACTGGAGAAACACAGAGGAGATGCTCAGGAGAAGAAGAAATGCCTCAAGCATTTTTAACTTGTCCTTTGTACAATGTTAACAATGCTTAATCTGGTCAACATCCCAGCCCCTTCTAAGCAGTGTGTTATTGCTGAGGAAGGTAGCCTAGAAGCCCCAAATCCCTGCATTTAATGTTCATCTCCCTGCTGTCTACCAGCACTCTAAATTAAATTACAGTGCAAGTTCCTTTATGATCTGTGGGACCAAGGACAGCAGGGTAACAAAACAAAGAACAGGCATACTCGGAAAAAAGCAGAGCAACAGAGGAATAAAACTACAGGTGAGCTTCTAGTCTCAGTTATTGCAGTGTAAGCCCAAAGTCATGTCAGTGAAACTAATGGAGCTGCCTCAGGCTACAGAAGTGCAATTGAGACCAGTTTTCTCATACACTTTGGCATTTTCTGCCTCCTGAGGTCCTAATGCAGTCCCTGTTCCCTCTGTTCAGGTATTGTCAGTTAAACTGGAGACTCTGTTGGCATGGCCTGCTGCTCTGCTTTGAGATGTAAAATAACTCTTTTGCCTCAGCACTATTTTCTTCTATGATTTGTTAGCTCTTTTTCCAAAAGGAGCCTGAAGTTGCAATGGTAAAAGCTTTGTGTCTCCTGAAGTGTAGTTAGTTAAGAGGTGAGTTATGAGCAAGGACCCGATGAGGATTCCCTGTCTGCTGGCAGGGATATTCAGTCAGATATTCTGAAGTTCCTGAGGGCATCAGTGGAAATGGCCATTACTACAGGCAGGGAATTCTTGCTGGAGTATCCTGGTGACTTTTATTTTCAGGCACTTTTTCATAACCAGGACATAAGGTAAATACACAGTCCAAGTCTTCTCAGAAGCACAATTCATCACCTGAACACCAAAAGGACTCTGTCAACAGCAGCACGTACTTAGGTCTGTGTTGGGTCAGTGTTCCCAGCTGGAATTGGATTTCTTTGGTACAATCTCATACAGAGATTCACTTCAAAAACATTCACTTTGACAGAGTGGAGCCCCCACATGTAAATCTCCAGCTCAGGGGAGAAATCAATGCACAGTTTGCACATTATCCTTGTCAAAAGTGTGTGGAAAAGAGACAGTTCAAAGGCTGGGATTAGTATCCCTGCCTCGAAGAGGTACTGCAAGGATCCAGCTCAGCATGAATATGAAAACTCTTCGGCTTTGACTGCCAAATCAGCCTCATCCCGCAGGAAGGTGGCAGCTGATTGCTGGGGCAGGGTTGCAGGCAGCACTGGGGGTGGCTCAGAGCAGTGGGCTGCCTCTCTGCAGGCTGGCTGCTCGTTGTCTTTGGGTTTATCTGCGCCTGTGAGCACTGATAAGAAGTAACTGACTGACATGTTAGGCTCTCGCTGCTTGATTATTTTTTATTGCCTTGTTTGCTTGGGGAATGGTAGTGCTCAGCTTGCTCTGAGGTCCAAAAGGTTGTTTTCCCCCAGGGTTCTGTGTGTTTCTGGCTACTGCCTTAGGGATCAGGGCTGCTCTTATCTTATCCCCCCACAAGGTGGGGGTTGTTCCTTCAGGTTCGTGTGTTTGCCACTACATTGGACTAAGGGATTTTATTTCATGCTCTTGTTTGGTTTGGCTCTGTTCACGAAACTGTTTGTAACCAAGCAGGAAGGAACAGATGTGAAAAGCCTGCAAGTAGGAGAGGAGCTGGTGAGGAAGCCTGGAACTGGGGAGTCAGTTGATGTGTGCAGTGTGGGGATTTGAGCCAGTGGCAGCATTAGTTAGATGTGTGATGAGGTATTCACAACAGCTGTCACTAAAACAAGTGCTGCACCTTGCAGAGCAAATGGAGGAATGACATGGAGATCTTGCTATACCAATGTGAACCTAATTTAGAGTTACAATTGTGGTTTTTTTTAAGAGCATGTGCGATTCTAAACCTGACAGGCGAATGTATGTGAGGACAAGCTCACATGACCAGGACAGAGGAGGCAACAGAATTTAGCCTGAAGCTTTTTACCATGAACTTCAAGTCTTTGTTTCTTAACAGACCAAGTCTGTAGTGACTAAAGTTTTGAGGATGGTTTGCAGTTACAGTGTGGACAGGGAAGCTGAAATATGCTACATTTTTTTCTTTTCAAAGTAAAGAGGAATCACATCCAAAGACATATGCATCACCATTTATATGAATAATTAAATTTATTTTAACCCGTAAATAATAACAAGAGTCATTATGGAAAGAAATAAGAAAAGTTAGGAACAGTCTCCTAGAAATGGACTTAGTTCTGGTTTTTAGGAAATATTTTCAGCTGTGAATATTTAAAGCAAACCGCTTAGTTAAGAAGTTCAAAACCCTGTACTTTACCCAAAAGCCTCTCCACACATCATCCCAAGTAATGAACATGCAGTACATAGATCAAGGCTTTTGGGTGGCTCTTTTTTCACTGTTTTGCAATGGGTCTTCCAAGGACTCCTTTAAAACAAAATAGTAACACACCCCATCAAGACAGCAGTTCAGGTTTGCCCAGCAAAGGGTGACCTGAACAGTGTCTCGTAGCGTTTGTTGAAAACTGATGTGGATGATGTTGTTCTTCACCAAAAAGTACATGAGGTATGCCACGTGGTAAGGTGTGAAGCATACCAAAAAGGCGACCAGGTTTGTCACCACGATCCTCTCTGCTCTGGTGCTGTGTGTTTGGGGGTTGTCTGGGTTTCTGTGCCTTCTCAGGCACCGGACAGTTTGGGCAGTGCAGAAAGTCATGGCTGCCATGCTGCCGAAGAAGATGATCTCCAAGGTGCTGAGCAGGCCTGCGTTCTGCCACGTGCTCTTGGAGAAGTTGTGGAAGCAGGACGAGATGTTGTGGCCCTTTCCATGCAGTTGGAAAGTAGAGGCTGTCCCCACGGAGGTGCCCAGGCAGACGAGAGCACAGACCATGGCAGCTTTCTTGATGGACCTGAGGGTGAGGGCCACGAAAGGGAACTGGATAGCGATGTACCGGTCCACGCAGATGCACAGCGAGATGAGGATGCTGCCATACATGTTCACAAAGTAAAGGCTCTCCAAGGTGGAGCAAAACACAGACCCCAAGTTCCAGTTGTCCTGAAGGTGGTAGGAAATGATTTTAAAAGGAAGAGTAAACAACAGCAAAGTATCCAGGAATATAAGGGCTATCATGTAGACTGTAGATTCTGACAGCTTTTTAACCTTAAAAAACAGGAACCACAGAGCCATTATGTTGAACAGCAATCCCAGGATAAAAGTGGGGGTGTACACAACGAGCTGGAACAGTTCCACAGTAGCACTGATATTGCCTGTGCCATGGGTGTCATTCATATCTCCAGACATGCTGGAAGAGAAGAAAATCACCACAAGGAAAGATGAAGACCACATAGAAAAAATAGAACAAAGGCTAATAAGGTCTCTATGTGTCCACAGTCTTCGAAATACGTTTTTCCCCTCTTGGACTGCTGTGTGCTTAATTGCAGCTTCTGGTAACATGGAGCTGCTCAGTGCCAATGTTTTTGGGGCAAGGTTGTACCTCAAGGGGGGATAGGGCTTTCTGGTGTCCAAGCCTCACTTGCACTATTAGCTGTAACCCCAGACTGTGCTGTCCTGTAATTTAGGCTGGGCAGAATATGTGCCTGCAGCATCCTCTTGGAGAGATTCAATCTCTGCAGCACCAAGGTGGCAGACCCTGATTTTAGGGTTTCTTGGATCGCGAGGGTGGAAAAAATTAAGTGGATCTGGTTTTCTGCATCAAGCTATCATAAGAGATCTCAGGGAGCCAAGAACATAAGGGCCCCCCACATTTATTAATGTGGGGATCCCATACAGTCACTGCCATCCTGCACCCTCTCTCACCACCCCTGGGCCCAGAGGGAGGACTGTGAGTACTGCTGGCCCTTCTAAAAGCTGTCTAAAAGCTGCAGGCAGGAAGCTTCCAATAAGCTGTTTCTAGCAGAGGTTAAGTCTTTAGTAGAAGGATGAGATTTTGTCTAAATCAGCCAGACTTACCACAGCAGAGACAGGGCTTACAGGAAACATGCAGCTGGATTCTCCTCTGCAGAGAGGGGACTAAAATGTCGAGGCAGGCACCCTCTGAGCCGGGGTCACGAAGTAATTGTCTTCTTTAGAGGAAGGGTTCTGGCTTGATCCTGCCCTCAGACTCTCCTGATAAGGACTAGGAAGGTGCTCATTGGTTTCTGCAGTGCTGTAGTCACTTAAAAATGCAAATGCCCAGGAATACCTGATCCTTTCCTCCAGCCAGTTCCATGACAGCAAATGGAACCTGTAAATAAAGTCTGTCAGAGGTCTTTCTGTCAGCACCCAGAATTTACTTTCTCCTGCTGTTCTCTAGTTTTTACTTCAAACCAGTGTCTTTCCTACACGGGTTGCTGATTTTTAATGCTGTTCTATTTTAGATTTGTCAACTGTTTGCCAACTGAGCAGTCAAAGTTTCTGTCCTGCAGATCAAGTCACCCCCCTGAGTATTTCACAGGTAAACTCTCCCTTGCTGTGGTTTGAGAGATTAAGATCTCTTTGAGTGAGATTAAGATCAGCAAAAAGGAAGTTCAGTCTTTGCTCCTTAAGGACACAGTAATGGCAGGTAAATGAGATTCTGTAAGTTACTGGGTTAGACAGAAGTAAGAAAAGCAGCAGGAAGCACTGTGAGTCTGATTCTGGGAGTGAGCCCATCACTGAGAGCCAAAGGGAGGAAAAGTTAATTAAGGAATTTCTCAAAAGTAGTAAATACTAACAAAGTTCTTTACTTCAGTGTCTCTGTAGGAGATTTCATTACTACTTTCCTTTTTCTTCAGTCTTGTTTTTAATTTGTTTGATAGTGTGTCTAGGAAATTCTAGGTCTAGAGAAATAGAATTTCAGCCTCTCACCATAATGATTAACTAAGAAAATTCTCTCTATGTTTAAAAGATATTTCAGACTAGGGTCTGTTGTGCGCATTTATTTAAAAAGAAACAGAAAAAATACTATATAAAGCATAAATTCAAAGGGCAGTTTTGTTCAGTCATTAAAAAAGTTAGCTATGCTGTAAGCAATGCAAGTTATGTAAAATATAATCATTTCTCTTGTGACGAGAGAAAAGATTTTAAGGCAATGTTTTGCTACAGTGAAACATCTCTTGTCATCTTGCCTTTGGGCTGTCTCGTGCTCTAGTTGTTGACTTTTTCTCCTTTTCAGCTTGTAGAATTCTGCAGCCCTGTGTGTTTGGTTTTTTTTTAAGGCAGTGGATTGAGCTGCACGCAGAGCAGCTGCTGGTCAGAATGTCAGAAAGCACCAAGTGCTGCTGCTGTTCTTTGTTCCATCCCAGATTTCCATGACAGCATCGGCCTCACCACGCTGTGTCTGCCTGCAGCCACTATGCACATAGGATGTCACACAGCTCATTTAAGGACATAAATCTGTGGGACTCACAGCTCTGTGAGTCACCCTTCAAAACGAGGTTCTGGTAACACAGAAAGAAATCTGGCTATACAGACCTTCCTTTGTTTTTTGGTGGTTTTGTTTGTTTGTTTTGTTTTGGTGTTTTTTTTTTTGTCCAATACAGGATTTTATTGATTGTACATAACATCCACAGGTAGAGTGTTAGTTGTCAAAATGTGCTTTGGGCTGAACCCTGTCATTGTTTCCCTTACTTTTCATGATATCAGAAAGGAAAAAGATTGTTGATTTTCAGCGGTGACCTGGTATGTTTACTTCAACTTGGTGTTTCAAAGGAGTCAAGGGTTACTCTTACATCTGTTTATACTGCTAGGGAGCAGGGAATATACCCATGGAGAGTGTCAGGAAATGATTTTGTTCAGGTAGGAAGGGGAAAAAAAGTGGTGGTTTATGGCCATTGTACGCATGTTTGCAGTGTTCTTTACAAAAAGGGAAAGAAAGGCCACAGATGCAGTTTCGCTGCATAGTCCTTACATTTCAAAACTGAAGATTATATTGGCTAAATCAAAACTGTGCATCTCTGAAAGAGATGGGGAAGAGGAGATGAGAGAAGAAATAGTCCCTTGAGGTTTCCCTGTGGTATTTTAGTTGAAATGATGCTATTTAAGGAAAAAAAAAAAAAAAGTTAACACCACCAAAGGAAAAAAAATACACGTTTGAATGACTAGTACATTATCTCATTTCTCAGCTAGGTTTCACTTCTGTGTATCCTGTGCTGGTCTTATGACCATGGCCACATTCTGGGTGTGAACAAAACCTGCCCCCACAGCACAGGCAGGCACCACCACCATGAAGAGATGTTTGGGGCTGGGTGGTGGGAAGCAGGACTGCCATCAGCACGGATGTGCCAGAGCACTCCCTGTGCTCCTGCCCCCTCTGGGGTTTGCAGATGCCAGTTCTGAAACTGCCACCAACGCTGGGAGCGGTGTTCTCTCTTCCCACTCAAGGTTTTCCCCTCACACGCTTGGTGCTTTTGCTTCTGTCTCATTTTCTCTTTGACTCTCATGTTCTGAGCCACGTGAGCACTGCCCACCTTGCTGGCTGTCCCAAACCAGGCGGCCTTGGGCAAGGTGTCCCCTTGCTGCACAGAGCTCCGTGAGACTCCACATCTGGAGAGGGGTGCTTTGGGAAAGGCAGGATGAGGAAGCAGCAGCATCAGGGTTAGTTTAGCCAGCACCAGTGAGTGACCTGCTTTTTCTTCCAGCAGTATCCTTGTGAGTTTGTCAGGGAAGAAATGGCCAGGAAGGCATGCACAGGGGTACAGATGCACTTGGGGCAAGGTGCGAAGGCTCCTCACCCTTCAAAATGGAATGGATGAAAAAGTGTGATGCTGAGGGCTGATGGAGAGGATAAAATGAATCCCAGTGAGCAGCACAATGGAAGGTTGGGACAGCCCATGCAGGACTCTCACACTGTTCATTAATAACTTTCTTGGGATGCAGGGAGGAGAGAGCAGTGGGCAGCAAGGAACCTTTCTGTTCTCAACACAGCCTCTACTCTGTGCTGTTGGGATGTGTCTCTTCACAAAGTCCCCAAGTCCAAGTATGGGTCCCTTTTCTTGGAGGCTTGGGAGAAGAGAGCTACCTCTGCACATTGTCCTTGACACTTCTGTGTGTGTCACCAATGCCACCAGTGTGTGAAGCCCCTCCTGTTTCACATGATTTCAGATGCTGAATGCATCATCTTGTGCTGTTTTCCTGATGAAGGAGCTGCTTCACATGCATTTTTTTGTTGGTATTGAAGACTTTTCCATATCACTGCTGCCACACAGACCTCACCTTCAGGCCACACATATCTCACCTTCAGGACACACACACATCCCTCAGGATCAACCAGTGAAGTTCTGCTGATTCCCTGTGCTTGCCCTTAAGGCCAACCTTCTTGCAGTGCTGGGCTGTGCCAGCCAAGGTCCTGGCTCTCCTGCTGTTGGTCCTGGCTCCTGAGAAGAGTGTCAGCATGGGGCTGATGCTGCTGACAGCCTTCCAGTTTACGACATGTCAGTAACCACACGGGGCTGTGCAGTGAAGACATGACGTGTTTTTTCTCGATTTAAATCATAGCCTAACCAGTGAGAAAAGTATTTGCCCTGCTTGAGAAGAGAGAGCATCCACTGCTGTGATCCAGAACTGCCTGCAGCCTCTGGGTGAGCCAGAAGCGGGATGAAATGTCCCATCACCTTCACCTGGTGGCTCTGTGGAACTGTTTGTAACTGAGTTGCTCCATCTCGTGGCTACAGGAGGAATGAAGAACTCAGCTTCAGCCCTGCGATGTGTCCGTCTGTCTGTCTGTGGTGTATCACCAGGGGGAACAGCTCATTGTGTGGCTCAGACAGTTTATCCTAACCAATCTGTTTGTTGGCAGGGGACAGTTTGTCCCCACCAGCCGAGTGCTCAGCTTCTTGTCCTCACTGTCTCTGTTTGCCCCGGCATCCTCACCCTGGAACGATGAGCAAGAGAGAGCCAGAAGCTTTGATGGTTATGGGAGGAGAAGACCAAAGCATGGGAACAGCTGAAATGAAGTTTTTCTGTGGAGGAAGTGGCCACAAGGACTGCCTGTGTGTGGCTGGTGGGGCCGAGGGGCCAGGGCAAGGAAGCTGCTGTGATGAACGCGTGGTCTGACCGCAGGCACTGACATTTGTCACTGGTGCTTGGTGTCCACAGGAAAGGCTGAGGGAGGCAGCAGCCAACCTCGGCTGTGCAAGAGTGCCCCAGGGTCCTTTCACTGCTGGGGGAGCTAAATCCGCTGCCTGGGAGAGCAGGTGAGCTGCTGTGGCTCTTTGAGCCTTGACGTGTTTAGTGTTGAACTGGTCTAGTGTTTTTTGAGAGACAGTTTCCACAGAGAAATCAGCTGGGGATGCTCCTGTGGGACTCCTGAGTCCAGATCAGCAGGGCAGATATTTTCCATCTCAGTGCCCTGAGTGTGGTGAAATTTAAAACTGGTGGAGATCTGTCTCTGGTGTTGCAGATTTTGCACTTTCAGTTGTTCTCTGGCTCGGCAGAGCAGGCGTTCAAGCGAGGCTCATGCACCC
Organism: Phylloscopus whistleri; assembly: GCA_017589585.1. Taxonomy (NCBI): domain Eukaryota; kingdom Metazoa; phylum Chordata; class Aves; order Passeriformes; family Phylloscopidae; genus Phylloscopus; species Phylloscopus whistleri. The sequence continues at coordinate 1,312,121 of JADMLD010000176.1, forward strand.
CGACTGAGGGCCCTGCACAAGACATCACAGCCTATGTGTCTCCTCTGCCTAATGGCTGAGTCATTTTGACACTTCCAAGGTATTTTTTTTCTACTTACACCATTAGCTGCACTGGTCTTCAAATTACCATTGCCTTTGAAGGACTTGAGATGCATTTTTGCAAATCTAGTATTTCCTGAGAGATCGTGCCAACTTCCAAAACATATGACTGACCTGGCAAGATCAGACAGGCACTTAGGATGAAATTCTGCAAAATGGGGAAAAAAAAAAATTTACTGAAGATGATCAAGATCTCATTTGATTTTTCACGGTTGTGAATTGCACATACAGCTCTAGGAAAATAACTGCACAAATGGACCTCCTTTCCAAAAGGCATTTGCACCCAATTTTGAGCCAACTGGGCTGCTTAGTTGGCTGAGGTACTCTGTGTGCTACCCTGTGGTGACCACAAGAGTCTTGATCAGAGCCCACAACTCATGGTTCCATTTCTTCTCAATGGGAAAAGTCAGTTTTCCTTGCCTTGTTTCTGGGTGTGTAGTGGCACAGCGTGTCTGCCATTACACACTGCCAGAGAAACTGCCAGATGTATTTACAGCAGGGAGGGAAGGTCATTTCATTACAAGAAAATAATGAATGGAAGAAGAACCCAAGAGTCATTTTAGGCAAGAGACAAAGTGTGTCTCAAGTGGTTCAAGTGACTGAAGCCAGCAGTGGATGTTTAGGAGAAGAGTTAAAAACTGTGTGAAGAGAAAAATTCGGGTTGGCAGCTGAATCATGATTTCCAGTGTTCCTATGGTAGCACAAATTGAAAGACAGCAAATCTCCAAGTTTAGATAATTACCATTAAGAGATTAATTAATTAGGAATGCAGGGACAGTACTGAGAGGCTGACAAACCTACATTTTCCTGAATTTCTATAGATATTCCTCAAAGGAAATATTCCTACAAAATTGTATGTTTGCAAAAGACCTACTTGGGGAGGAGGGGAAAGGGAAACTTTAAAAAATGTTTTTCCTAGAATTCATTTTGCTTTCTCTGTGTTCTGCTCTATTGCTTCATTATGTAAATTCTGTGTACCACTGTTGTGTCAAACATCAACTCACAGTCTATTTTAATGTTAATAGGCCAGCAGCAATGCATGTATTTATGATATCATGACATACTAGTGAAATTTAACTTTTTATCACCAGAGGTAGAGCACACAAAGAATTTGGCTGCTAATGAAAATCTCCTTCCTCCTTTTTCGTGCATAGTTGGACACATCAGTTTGGTGCTTTGCTAATGTTACAACCTGTTCATCAAATGCTGTGCTGATGAGGTGTGGTGTTTGTGCCTGGACAAACCACTTTTAGGGTGATTTAGGGTGATTTAGGGTGATTTAGGTCTTTGCACAGGACATCTCAGTGCACCATAACAGCTTTGCCTGCTGGGCATAGCCAAGGTTGGGTTTTTTTGTCCTCTTCTCAGTGTACCTGTTCTGGTCTTGTCCTGCTGGCACAGGAAGTGTCTGGGTTGTTTTTTTTTTTTTTTTTCCATTTTATCTGTGGAAAATCGAAGCAGAGATAATGAGAAGGATTTTCCAAAGGTTATACGAGACACTGGCAATGGAGTGCAGTTTCCCAGATCCAGATATCCAAGACCAACACACAATTTTTCACCTGTTCCTTCCTGGGGCCCAGCTCTGTTTGCAGCCCAGGAGGAATAACAGTGCATCAATTATGGCTGGATGTTCACACCCTTCTAGAAGTCCTACATTCCTCAAAAAAACCTTTTCTGTCTGCCCTTTCCTATTCAGAATTAACTACTCTCAAGTGGTAAGTGTTGAAACTGTGTTGATGGTATGTAGTAACAAACAAAAGAAATATTAAATGACGTTGCATTATTTCCTTTCATGCTTCGTATGTGTGTGATCACCTAATTAATTTGAATCTTTCAGCCTTTCTGATTAATTTCAATAACATTTCAGCTGGGGTGAGGCTGCATGAACCGGGGCAGGGAGAGCTTCGTGCCAGCCTCTCTATCTACAGGATGCTACCTGTGCATGCAAAGTGAGAGATGTGGTCCCCAGAGAAAGGGGCCCAGTGTCTCCACAAAAACAAAACAAAACAAAATAAAAACAAACCCTGGCTTTCAACCAAAAGAAGGGAGAGCTGCTGCTCCTGCCCTCACCCTGCTGCTCCTGCCCTGTCCCTTGTGCCATCTCCCCCATCCCCTTCCCACTGCTTTGCTTCCCTGAAAGGGCTGGAGTGCACAGACTGAGCCTACACCATTCTCTGCCTTTTTTAAATGCCCCTTCAGTGATAGGTTTAAAGGGTTTTTAGTGGACAACTTCCACTGAGTTAAAAAATGTCCATCTTCCTTCCTGAGAATGGAGCTTGGTAGCTGCTCGTTTGGTACTGTGACACGCCCGCACTTCTGACTTCTCACACTTATTAATTTTCAGTGAAACCAAATTCATATGAATAAATAGATGACACTGATGAAGATGTTAGAAGCATTTATCAGGCCACATCCTTTTCCTGTTGTTTTCCTGGTAAGTGTTTCTAAAGTCAAGTATTTAAACATTTTAGCATAAAAATTTCTCTGGTCTTGAGCATTTTTTTTGTAAATAACCACAACCACTGAAGCAATACTAAATAGGGCTATAACACTGATGCTGATTTAGCAGTCTGGCTTGTGATCTGAATTAAATGGGGAGAGGGAGAAAGTGTTGGAATGTATTTTTCTTTAACTACAAAATCTTTTTTTTTTTTTAATGTTCTTACCGTGATCTGGTTTTTGCAGAGATGATGCTTGGCTCATGTTTTTCACTGTTTACACCTAATTCTTTGGAGTAAATTGTTCCAGCATCCAGAATATTGCTTCTTCCATTCTTTCTGATCTCATAAACTTGTGAAAAGTCAGATCAAATTTGAGATGAAGATGAGTCCAAGCTTCTTGAACTGCACTTTAATAGCCTGTTGCATTTCAGCCTGAAACTGTAACTGCTGGTTTAGAATTTGTTCCTCTAATAGTTAAAAAGAGTAACTATTTTTGTGCTTGTTTTCTTCTTTTTAACCCGACCTTGTTTATCAAACTAAGAAATACTGACCTTTTCTGTGTAGGAGAGCTCTTATGATTCTGGATTAAGGAGAAGACATATGTTTGGAGGGAAACCCACACATTAATTTAATTGGAATTCTCCCCCAAACAAATGCATGCACTACATAATTATAGCTTATTACACTTCTGCTCAATAGCACCTTCCACACCAATGTCCAAGGGACTCCTGGTAGGGGCAGCTGCTACTCAGCAGGACAGAGTCTCAACAGCATGTAAGCAACAAGGTAGGGGAGGAAAAAGGGTGTGTGATGCTGTTCTATTTGTTAGCTTGATGCTGGTTACACCAACACAATTTTTATTGTACACACTGGAACCACAGAGCGAGTGTGAGTGCTGGGGTTTGGGTTGCATCCAGCTGAGTTTTCACAGCCAGGTCAGGCAGTGCTGTGCTGCACAGGCACTGAGGAAGCTTGCCTTCAACCTCATCCCAGCTGCCAGGGGATCCAGGGACTGCCTGCTGCCCTGCAGAAAAGGGGCTCTGGCTCTGTGGGAGCCTCATTGCCAGCCTGTGCTCTCCTCCTGGTGAGCAATGCTCAGAGGTGGGTGATCTCCACTTCAGAAACCTCTGCCTGTGGTGAAGGGCTGTGTTTTAAGGTGCTCTCAGTGTTTAAAGGTGTCTTGTTTCATACAGGTCTGTCTTCTCCAAGGTCCAGGAGACAGACTACTGCTGAGGGCAAACCGAAGGGTCTGGGTGCTGTGCAGTGGAGCTCTCAGCCAGAAGGAAACCCAGGCAGGGCTTTCATGTCCGTGTTCTCTTCATGTGGCACATCGGTCATTTCATCACCCCCAGTTCTTCAGCTTTAACCTAGCACCATGTTCAGCTAAGATGTACATGAGATCTTCAGGTCTCAGCTCTCTGACCTGAGAAGAAAGGTGACAATCCCACAGCTTTCAGTGCACAGGGAAAAGCAGCCTTTTCTCACTGCTGAGGGAAATCTGGGGCAGATTCTCAGAAGAGTCCCAGCTTTGGCTTGCTGGCAAGCACCAAAACTGGGAAAGGACCTCTGTGGAAAGGAGGGTGAGAACACAAAATGGAAAAGGACAGAGGATCTGCAGGGCAGGAGGGGGGATGGCTGCTCAGGGTGACCTCTGTGGGTGCCACAGGGATGGCTCTCCTTTCCCTGCCTGTGGATAACTTCCTGCTTCAGGTGGAGAGAAGAGGACAAGCAAAGTGAAAAGTTTTGTAAGGAACCTTAGTTTTGTAAGGAACCTTGTTCAGTTCAAACAAGTGAACCACAAACCAGTTTTGAGAACTGAAAGGTAACACTGAGGAGCCAAAATATAGGTGCAAAGTTCAGGAACGGAAGAGGGTTTGAATTTCAGCTGAGACCATGGTCAGGGACAAAAACATGTTGCCCAGAATGTTAAAATTTAGAGTAATTGCTGTTATTTTAGGACCTGGAGAAGGATTGTGATGTATTTGGTAGTTTAGATGGCAGAGCCACTTGGAAAATTAAAGATTTTGTTGAAGAGCAGGACTAGCCCAAAATTTGGACCTGCTGAGACTGAAAATGCTCTGGATCACTACCAGTGTAGCAGAGAAACTGATTGGTCCTCAGCTGCCTGTGGTGATGGGGAACAGAGAATGGTTTATTAATGTTGCTTTCCAATATGTATTTTTCTGACTTTCTGACCTTTGCAAAGGGATTAGTTTGAAGCTGTGTGCCAGGTCTTGTCAATGCAGTGTGGTTGTATTAGAGAAATAGGCAACCACATGACAGAGCGGAGTTAAAATCTTTAAATATTTGAAGAAATGTCAGCACCTGATGATTCATAACAGCCTGCTGTTAGGTTTAAACTGGCAGGCATGTTTAAAAGGACCCACAGCTCAGCCATGAGTGTCACTGTCATGGGCTCTGCAACATTTTCCTCATCTACAAACCCCTGGCTGCATCCCTGCAGACTCGCCCAGGCTCCCCATGCTGCTCCCCAGGCTCAGCAGGATGCATGCTGTGGGAGGGGTATGGCCACTGAAGCTCCCAGATGCAGCCCCACAGTGGCTGACAGCCTGCCCAAAAGGACCTGTCCATTTAATGGCAATGCCTAGAATTTGTCTGTGGCTTCATGTCCGGGTGGTTAAAAGAGCTGAGTTTTACCTCTGCTCTTGGTAGATAGTGTTTGTAGATCTTTGGGCTAGACTTCTGGTTTCTGAATTCTAGTTACAGTAAAAAAAAACAAAACAAAACAAAAAGCCCAACCCTGCAGACACCCACTCTTAAAAAAACCCCAACTGTTTGGAAATACTTTGCAACTTAAAATAGTCTGAAATTATTTTAAAACAGAGATGCCTCTTGGTAATGTATCTCTGATCTTTTGGCATTTACAGATCTTACTGAAGCTCATGGGTGCCCTCCTCTCCTTCCAGTCAGAGGAATTGAGAAAACATCTGACTGCTCCTTTTACAGTGACAACTGAAACAGCAAAGTCTCAGAGACCAGACTAATGATGGTGAGACCCTGGTGTGGGTGTAACTCTGACAGAGGCAGACTTTGGTGATGAAATCAGCCACACGGGGCTCTAATTAATTTTTAAGGCATTTGGTGTTGCCATTGAAAAAAGTTTCTGTCACTGGGTGAACTGGGTGCAAACAGGATGAAAGATGTACCTGGTGATACTCCTGGATTTTTACAAGGCTCAGACTGTAGGAAGAATGCAGCAGAAAGTAAGAGACAGCAGCTTAAATGTGGGTGACAGAAAAACCAAACCACGGCTTGTGTGGCCACGGGTGTTTCAGGGAGAGAAGACTGGAGGCAAGCTGGAAGAGAGTGCATGATGTATGTTCTTTGTTGAAAAATTCTATGTTCAATCTTGTCAGCTTTCCATAGGGGAGAACTCTCACCAATTGGTTTGCTGGAGTGAGTGGTGGGAGTGAATTCTGTCCTAAAACCACCATGAACACATTTTTATATAATGGTACTTGGTGCAGCTAGGAGACAGCAGAATACTTTTGTTTATTTTTGCTTCTCTTTTTCTCCTGCCTGCAGTATTGAGCCAACACAGAGGCAATTCCAGCTGAGCTGGGCTGAAATCTGTGAGTGATGACACTTGAAGCATTAGGCTGAGCTCTGCATGAATAATGCTGTAAGAGAGAGCAGGCATTTTCACTCCAGCATGAGCAGGGAAAGGGAGCATGTGCTTGTTTTCACCCTCAGCATCCTTGCTGGGAAGGCTCTGGCTGTGGCATCGCCTTTGGTCCCATCTTTTGTCTGTTGCCAGAAAACACCTGTGCAAGTAGGACTTTAGCTGGCACAGAATTTGTTTGACAGAGATATATAAATGAGAGATGATCCAGCTGAATTCCCCAGGATGAATTTCTAGCACTGGAAATCAAAAGAGAAGAAAGAACAGAAGGTTTTGCTGTGTAAATTCAGCAAATGTGGTTTGGAGTAATTTAGAGAAGTTTGTGACTCAAAACAAATCATGCTGTCTACTTTCAAGAGAAAGATTTAATTCTCAGGATGTCTTTATGTTTTTGCTACTAAAGCCTGAACAGAATCAGGTTTTAAAGGTGATACTTTTTCTAACAATTTTACTGTCTTTATTACACTTAGGGCTTGTTGTTACACTGAAAAAGAAACAACAACAAAAAAAAACCCTAAAAGAATCACACCACAGTTCAGATTTCAGTATTTTATGCTGCCAAGGGATCTATGGTTTCAAGGCAATAATGTCACAGGGCCCGGCTTTGCAGTGTGATCTCAGTACATTAGAGAGAGAGAGCTGGAAACATGCAGAGATCTCTGGGTTTACTGGAACTGCTACATGCTGGGCACACCTAAGACAATTCAGTGCAGTGGGAAAAGAAGGACAAAGATTTGCAGGAATTCAGTGCAGTTATTTTGATGACTTTCCAGTGTTTCAGAAACTTTTCTAACTGCTGTAGGAACTGAGAGCAAGTCTTGCTTTCACTGGGTTGGGTTTGCTTGCCTTTGGGTAAGACTTGGTGTAGTAGCAGAAAAACTGTCTGGAAAAGGTTCAAAGTGGAGGTATTAGGATCTTTGAAAAGAAATGGCATATTCTTTTAAATTTTTTTTGTATGATTCTATAAAACACTGAGAAAAATTAGCCAGGCAGTGTTAACCTAAGCAAAGGGGAAATAAACCATAGTAACATAGCAAATAAACAGATCAAAGGTATCAGAAAAACAGCACAATCTTCATTTTTTTTTCCAGTATCACCAGGCAATTAGTAGATTAATACAGATACGAATGGTTGTTTGAACTCTCATTAACCTACAAGGGCATTCATGTGTGGTCTCCTTTCCAGAGCTCAGCTAGCATCTGGCATAATTATCAGCTGCATCTTTTTCAGTAATGAGTTGATTGGGATGGCAGAGATGCTTAATAAGCATCTGTATGGTTTCATCTACAGGATACAGATATCCAAGACCACAGAGAGCTGATCTGAGAGCCCAGATGTCCGACCACCCTGCTGTCCTTGGGGAGGGCAGACTGCTTCTTGTTGAGGGCAAGCCAGAAGTTAAAATATTCCATTTCCAGCTAGAGATGCCAGAAGCTCTTCAGGGGCTGCTGAGGGACCCTCCCTCGTTTCTGTATTTGCAGGATGGGGCATTGCTTGAGGTGGGAGCAGTTGTTTCCCTCAGGCAGTGCAACCTCTTCAGAGTGTGGCAAAACGCAGCTGTGAAACAGAGCTGCTGAGAGCACCTCCGGGGGGCTGGAGAGGGACACTGAGAGCTGGCACTGCTGTGCCAAAATGGAACTTGAGTTTCATTTCAGCACCTTGCACAAAAGATAAAATATATACATTTTTGATACGTAGCTCACAGGACCAGACAACCTGCAGCATTTCTCTGTTCTGTTAGCTGTCACAGGAATCTCTCCTGGGTTTCCTTGAAGTCGCATTTTTAAAAAGGGAAAACAGTGGGTTTGGATTGTGATCTTGATGTGGTGATCATGGGCATCCGTGGTGTTTGCAGTTCCCAGAACTACAACTGGATTCACCCATGGTGAACTGGGTAAATTCCATCTTGGTTGGAATGAAGTTTACTGTGGAACAACATCTCTCACTCACAAGTGTGATCTTCCAGGTGTCAGAAATATGAAAATGGAATGAGTAGACTACAGTCTTAACGTGAACAAAAAAAGGCGTTTCCTCCTAATTCTTTTAACATGGAAATCCAGCTGTCCTTGAAGCTGTTGTGCTTCAGGCAGTGGGAGAAAACCAACTGATTTTTCAAATCTCCCTCAGAGGTCATGGCTCACCAGCAGCTGCCTGCCCTGGGCAGCATCTCTGGGCATGAGCTGGGTACCATGGAGCAGACTGCAAGGTGGCTGCATGGATGGGATTCCTCATGGGAAATCTCATTTCTCATGCCTCTGGGACACTCCGTGCCTCATAGGCAGCTGGCCACTGCACATACGTTCAGAACTGGGGCTTGAAAACCTGCCTAATGGAAGACTTGCAGAAACACCAAGCTGGGATGAGGAGAAGATAAATAGCAGGATGTGTTTGTTTTGAAACCCCTGCATCGTGGGCCAGCTTCGAGACTTGTCATGAGGTCTGCAAGCGTGCCCTGCCTGCCCAGAGTGCTGCCTTTCCTGCTTCAAATGAGTGAGCACTGTGACCCTCAGTCTAGGCAGCAGGTACAAAGGACACTGGGCATGGTGTGGAAAGGCTGCCAGATGTTGGGTGAGGGGATTTTTTGCAGTGAAGTGTGTCAGGTGGTGTAAGTGAGACAACATGGATGTCATCCTGGTGCCCCTTTACAGATGTACAGCAGGTCTGACTCGGTTACTGAGTTCATTCCTGGCAGGATGAGTCCTCACCTTGGAGCAACGGGTGCTGGAGAAAGAAGTGCCAATGCCAAGGCCTCTTGGTGAGGGAGAAATGACAGTGATTAAAAAAAGAATGAATTAAAAATCCACAGGTCCAGCATGAATTTGGCTCTGGTGAGCCCTCTGTCATGCCGTATGCTGCAGCGAGTACTGCCAGCATTTATTTTTTTATATATCTATATTTTAAAACGAAATAAATGAAAGCAAAACTTTTGACAGGGCCAAAGGCAATAAATTGTGCCACCCCAGGAACACAGAATCACCTTGCAGGGCCTGAACTACGCCAGCTGCTTGGCTACTGCCCAGCTGGTTCACCTTTTTGCTCCCCACGTTTGCGGCAGTAGCCGGAGCGCCGTCTGTGCAGCGGGGGATCGCAGCTCCTGCCTTCAGTCATTCTGACTTCCTCAGATGAAAGGCACTACAGAAATGTGACTATTCTTAGTCTTTTCAGACGTGCCTCAGTGCTAACACTTGCTTTAGTGTCTGTGTTGGCCTGATGTTAAAAAGATAGAGGATTGCTTGCGTGGACCTAACATATCCATGCGGAAGGGGTGAGTTTGATTTCTCTGGAGTTTTCAAGCTGACACTGAGGCTGCAGAACTGGGAAAGCTCATAACATAGTGCCATTTTGCAGCAATCAGTTCCTAGGAGAGATTTTCCAATGCAAATAGCTTTCTTGCCGACAGAAAATGATTTACTTATGTGTTCTGAAGCAGCATGGGAGCCTTCACCTAATGTTCTCCATACTCTAATGTTATATAACTTACAAAAAAAATAGATGGGTTTTGGTTTGGGTTTCTTCTGTTTACCACACACCTTTATAGGAGAAATAGTTTCAGCTGTTTACAGAAGGAGTTTGCAAAAGCAGCTGAAGAAAGCCACAATGTGAGATGCACTGGCAAAGGGTTGAGGGCAGGTACACACAGAGCAGCTTGGGGACACCCCTGGTGATACACCCAAAATCTTGCCTTGAGCAAGAAGAGGGGTCAAAGAGGGGTTTTCTGTGCTTCATGTGATTTTTATTCTGGGAGCAGGTCTGTATCTTTGGACTGCAGCCACCTCAGACTGCCCTGGCAGATGCTTTCCCTGAAAGCAGGCTCAGCTCACCCTCTGTGAAACTGCCCTGCTGTGGCATTCTCTGCTCCTCTTCTTCTGGCCCTCCTTCCCCCTGCACACACAGCAGCTGAAGAGCAAGAGAAGTTGCTGCTCCTTCTGGTAACTGAGCCTTTGGTTGTTCTCTCTGGGCTCTGTATTTTGGCAGTGCCAGGAGAGCAGCCAGAAGTGTGTGTGGAGTTTGTTTCTCCACGTGTTTAGCAAGAACACTAATTTGAAACCCAGCCAAGCCAGCTTTCCCATTTGTACTGTTGTGTAAATAACAGACAGGCAGGTTTCTTTTCAGTTGGCTCAGGGCAAGCACACTTCTGCCCTTCTTTGCAAAGACAGTTCCTTGGGAAGTCCTTGGAAAACCTTTTGCTGTGTGGCAGCAAAAAACTCTCTGTTCCCCTGGCTCCACAAAGGGATTGTTCAAGCTACTGTCATTTGCCACTGTGGTGCTGAGCAGGTCCCTGCAGGCTCCCAGGGCAGGTGACAGTCACCTCAGGGGCTGGGTGGGCTCTGTTTTCCCCTGTTGGACTTGCCAGTTCCTCAGAGGACACTGCCTCTGCACAGCTCCTGTCCCTGTGTTTGGGTGGAAGGGTGGAGAGCGTGCCCAAGACTTGGAGAAAACAATTAGTCTAAAGTGGAAAGTTCTGAATATGAGGGGGAAACCTCAGCAAAACCTCTTTGGTGAGACATGCAGAAGTCTATGCCTTTGAGTAGCCTCGGTTTGTCTCTTGTTTGCATGTGTTTGAGGCAGGCTAAGTTGTGGTGTGCAGAATAACCCCTGAGTGAAATACCACTGTGAGGTTTGGTGTGATGTTTCTCTGAAGATCAGGTTCAATCTTCTAGCCCATTTCAGCTTCTTTTCGTGACCTAGCGGCTGCCTCAGGCAGGGAGGTGGCTGCTCTCCTCACTTTGACGTTTCCTGAACACTTGAAATTACTTGGTATGACAAACTGCTAGAGTGACATTTATTAGGCTTTCTTTGCGGTTGTTCATCCTCACATGGAAAACTGTCTGGTCTAGATTTTTAACTAATGAATTTAATCACAGTGAAAAGATGTTGGGCTGCCTCTACAGGGCCCATGCCCATCTCTGCTCACTGTGGGCCCTTGTGAGAAGGCAGGAGACTAACAGTGCTTGGATCTAGGCTGGGACCCTCCTTCAGGTGCCTTCAAGCTCATAAATCATGCATCCTAAAAGCAGTATTATGAAGGCTAGAAGTTGTTCATATATTAGATCCTCTACTTGCTATCAAACTAGTTGAATTTCCTTTTTTTTGATGTTGTTGTTGAAAATCTTTCAGAAGGGACTTCTTGGGCAATGGAACTTTTCAAAAAGTCTGGCATTGTTTTGATGACACTTTTGTAGCATTAGAAATTAGTGGAGTGTCACTGAGTTCTGTGCTCAAGCAGGGAAATGAAGATGATATAACCCACCAGGCAAAGGGACAGGAAAAGAATTTGGGGAACAAACCCTGTGTGGTTTTGTCTGCTGGGAGATTTTGCTTGTTGGTTTGTTTGTTGTTTGTTTGTTTTAATTGGGGGTTGGGGGTGTTTTTTCCCTTTTGTCCAAACTACTTTTATGCTCTTCTGTCTTTCAGTTGTGTGAGTCTATAAAATACAGCTTGGGGAATCACACTGATGGTTGAACAAATGCTAATTGTAGAATGTTGGAGTAATCTGCCATTGATAAAAATGCCCTTAAGAAAAATCAGCTGTCTTCTATGTTGTGAAGACCTGTGGCATTTGGCCCTGTTGGAGAAGTGTAATTGGATAAAAACCAAAATATTCTCATCTGTGGCCTGCAATGGTCCAGAATGTCCAGGAAAATTAATGTTAAATACAGCACCTCTGTACAGTTCGTGGTTAATTGTGCAATTGCTGTTTTGTTCGATTCACAGAAAAGGCCAGAACGGAAAATGTAATTTTTAAAGGCATTGTTTCTGGTTAGCACTTGATTTTTTTTTCCTTTTTTTTTTTTTTTTTTCACTAAGACAGTGCTTCTTTCACTTTATAGTACAACTGAGGCAGTGGGAGGAGACCTGAGTATGTGAGGGGTTCACATTCAGCTTTCCATCACTTTTCTGTCTATAAAGAATAGCATCAAGAGAGAAGAAATCACTTCTGTTGTACTGAACCTGTGTATCAGCTCAGGGAGATTTGGGTTTTTAAAATGTCAAATGCTTTTCAGTTTTATTCATCATCAGAATTGCAGTGTATCTCCTCAAGCTGCAGAAGGATTTTTATTGCTTTGTCCTGGAGATGCTCCAGAGTTAACATTGTTTTTCCCATAGGAGCCTGTGTGTAAAATCCTGATTTAGAAAGAACTGTATTCTTAGCTGCAGGTCAAAGGCAGGACTAAAGTGTATTAATGGAATGTAAGTTCATCTTGAAAAGCAGTGAATTGAAAGTGACACCTTCTTGCTCAAAAGACCTCTGCTGTTATGTGCTAAAAAAAAGGACTAGTGTAACAGACTGTAAAATCAACACAGTTGGGCTTTCTTCCTTCTTCCTCTTCAGTTTAATTTAATTTCATTTCTCAAACCTCAAGCACACTTAGTGAGGCTGCTCTCATTTACTTACATAGCAAAAACTTAGACAAATGAAATTATACACAAAAACACTTTGGGCCAACAAAGAAGTGGCACTGGTGGCAATATATAGGAAGAAAATAATCCAGTTTAACTTCCAGATTTTGTAGTCTGGGTTTGCAGCCAGGAGCAGACTGAACCTTGAGAGCAGTGGCTCACACTGGCTCCCACCACTGCCCATTATTGCAGCTTAATTAGCCCTGATTTTAATAATCCCAGCCTTGTGTGATGGGTCACAGTTGCTGCTGTCAAGTAATTTTTAGGCAGCTAGTGCAGGTAGAGAAGAATTACATCCTGCTGTCAAATTGGGAAATTAAAATGTATTTTCAAATCATACACTTCACATGTACAGTTCATTTAGTAAAATTTCTTTCTCACACACACATTTTGTATGCAAAGTCATGCGAAAGGTGCAAAGAAGAATATTGAAATACAAATATTGAAAATCTGTAAGTTTCTGAGTAACAAAGGCAGTAACAAATAATGTTTAGAAAATCTACTGTTTTGGAAAGCTCCTCCTCTTGCTCCTTTACAGAAAGCAGCAAAGATGATTATAAAAATCTTTCTTCGCCTCAGCTGTGGTCATAGTTTTAGTACTAACAAGTTTTAAAATGTTCATATCAGGCCCACTATAAGATATGTGCGGCTGCCTATTTGCACAGTCAATCATTTCTATGAAAATCGATGGACAGCAAATTGTATTTTCAAAACTGGATCCCTTTCTTTTTAATTTGCCACATAGAGAAGGTAATTTCTTTTCACATTTTGAATAGAGGAAATATCTGCTCCAGAAACTTGACTACCAGCAGTCCTAGACTATTTCCACAGCTGTTTTAGACAGGCAATTAAAATAATTATTTTTTGTGAAAATATTTTTGGTTATGAGCACCAACCATGCCCAGATAAGGGTTCAAGAAATGCTTGGCTTAAATTGGAACAAAGAAAGCTTTGGATGAGAGTCAGAGCCAAACTTGCAAATGGCATTAGGGTGGTGACAAGCCAGAAGTGCTGACCTGAAGGGTTCAGGCAAGCCCAGAGATGTTTAGAGAAGTGTCCACTACAGGACTTCTCTAAGGAATGAGCTGGATAGAGCTGGCCCAGTCTTCCAGCTGGGAGAGAGGAGAATATCAATCACTCCCTAACCTTCTGTGATGCAAGGCTTGCTTCCTTAATTCCTCTGCTCCAAGAAGGAATGAGAAGACGGGCAGAAGAATTTCATACATGTGTTGTATCTTTGATAGAAATGGACTGATACAGAAACACAGTTCAACACATTCAGTCTTTCCCTAAGCCTTGTATTTGAATGGGTTGTTTTGATTTACATGGGCAAACTGTTTAAAATTGCAGGAGAAAGCCATGATGGTTCCTCAGCACAGGTAATCAGGAAAGCTTCTTGCTCAGGAGTGGCTGGTACCTGAGGTAGTCCCTTGGATTTCTGTTCTGGGCAGCATGTCCTCCATGAAAGAGCAAAAACTGCTGTTCTTCAAAACAGCCCTGAGCAGTCTATGATGCTTCCAGCAGGGAGGATTCACTGCTGTCCCAGGCTGGCCAAGCTGCACAAAGCAGAGGAGCTCCAACAGTGACCTTCTGCAGAGTCAGACTTCTGGCTGGATACTGCTTTTTAACTGCCAAGATACTTTCTAAGGTGGAAAGGTTATGAATAGTTATTTCTGTACTTGCTCTTAGCAACACCTTTCTGATCACATATGTAGAAGGAAAACTGGTGCAGCTATGACAAAAGCTCATGTTAAAAGACATTCCCATGATTCAGTTAGTTTTCCTCTGGCAAGCTTTTCACATTTTCTAGATACTGTCAAGGCTAATGCTTCTTTTGGTGTCAGTCTGTCACTTTGCTAATGCTGGTTCCCTAATCTAACTTTTTTCTCCTTCATCTTTAAAGGGAAGAAAAATATGGAACAGGTTTGCACTGACTGGAAAACCACTGTCCTTCTCCCTATGGCACCGCCTCTGCCATGTCAGGCATAACACTATCAGTGTCCTGGCAAGGGGCATTCTCCCACTGCTGGCAGGCCCATCTCATGGCACAGGGCTTAAAGACAGGACACAGCTCAATGACCCTTTTCAGCTGTTCCTTCTTACAGAATTCCTTTGCAGCAAAATAGTAGAAGATGGCATCGAGGCAGCAGTTCAGGTTGGCAAACGTCATGGACACCTGGAGGAAGAGGCTGATGGTCTGCTTCGTTCTGCAGCCCACGATCACGTGCTGCCTCACCAGGCACTGCAGGAAGATCCCAAGGTGCACGGGTGTGAAGCACACCAAGAACACCACCAGGTTGATGACGATTACTCGCAAGGAGCCACTTTCTTCTGCATCCTTTTTGTCGTGGGTTTTGTTATTCCAAAGAACCCAGATGGTTTGAGCAGAGCAGAAAACCATCACTGCAAGCGGGATCAGAAACCCAAGTATTTCCACAGAAACGATGAAGGGGACGCTCCACGTCTGGTCCGACATGTTGTGGAAGCATTTAATCGGTTCCTTCTTGTGAAACACGTAAATTGGGCTGCTGCAGATCCAAGCCAATGCCCAGATGAAGCAGCAAATCAAGACAGCTCTCCTGGGGGACTGGTTAGCTCGACCTTCAAACGGGTGCCTTATGCAGATGTACCTGTCCACGGTGATGCAGACAATGATGAAGATGCTGGTGTAGGTGTTGACGAAGTAAGGAGCCTGTATGAAGGGGCACACCAGCCCAGGCACCGTGGTGACAGAGTAGTGCAGCTTTATTGGCAGCGAGAGGAGCAGCAGGATGTCTGCCAGCACCAGGTTGATCATGTACACGGAGGTCTTGGTCTGCTTTCTCCAGAAGCGGCAGAACACAAACAGGGCCAGGATGTTGAGAACCAGCCCGAGGATGAAGGTGGGGATGGAGATGCCCAGCTGCACTGTCCATGCCAAGCTGTCGATGGCTGTAAAACTGCAATTCTCGTTGCTGTTGGTCATTTCTCCCCTGAAACGACAAAGAGAGCGGGTTGGAAATGTGTAGGACTCAACGTCAACGCCGTGAGAAAGCCAAACCAAGATACTTTCAAACACAATTCTAGGGTTTTTTGGTTTTGAGCTGGACACTTGGTCAGCCTTTGTCTATTATGGAAAGTAAAACCTTTCAAGCACAGAGCTTTCTATTTCCAATTTGACTGGCTTGATGTGTTACAAGGGAGTTTAATTCTCAGGGGAAAGTAGTCAGCACCCACTGATTACCATCCCATGTAAGATAATATTGAAGAGACTGACTCCTTCAAACACATATTTTCAGAAACTCTAAAGATTACCGGCTGTCTTTAATAATTTGTACACCTGCTGAAATCTCCCTAACACTTAGGCTTAGTTATGTTGCTGCACAGAAATTAATGAAATTATTATTCCATATTAAGGTATGTTGCTCTGATAGCTGGGAGTTTACTCTTTCATCTGAATCCCCATGCTTCCATCAGTAGCTTTTGCTGATGTGCTTTTACTGTACCCACATTTATATGATATTTTAGTTTTATACAGTTCTTACATCCAATGCAGTGTTTTAAAAAGTCAG
This sequence comes from Phylloscopus whistleri, assembly GCA_017589585.1. Lineage (NCBI taxonomy): Eukaryota > Metazoa > Chordata > Aves > Passeriformes > Phylloscopidae > Phylloscopus > Phylloscopus whistleri. Next base: position 1,328,257 of record JADMLD010000176.1, read on the forward strand.
CTTAAGAAGACTGATCTTTCATGTAGGTGCAAAATGAGTAAGGGTGTTTTTTCACTCCTGCTTAATTTTCAGCATTGTTTAAATTTGGGGGTTGCACTTTAAATTTTAACTGATCATTTTAGATAATCCAGCAAAGATTAGGAAGTGGAAGCCATGACATCTTTATAATGCAATTCTTCAAAAAAATTTGTCTTGAATGTTACCACTGTTCTTAAAAAATATACATATGCTTTAACAAACTATGCCTTAGAAGTGCTTTTTATAACCTCTTTAAATCAAAACCACAAAAAGTCCTAATAAAGCAGAAGAAATTGGTAGTTGAAGTTCCCAGTCCAATTCAGCCAACCAAGTAGCTCAAAAGAAATTTTAGGAGTAAGTGAAGATGTTTTAAGAAGAGTTTGATCAAGAGGAGAATCTTCGCTTTGGAGGATGAAAACTGACAGCTCTTAAGTACTGCCAAGTGGAGCCAAACTTTGCTGAAGAAACCAAAACCAACTAAAGTGAAAGATTTTTTGTGTGTGTGTGTGACTAAAATAAAATATTTTAAAAAATAGAGAAACGGAGAACAGCTGAGGAGATAGCCTTGCATTTTGCCAACTCTTCTACCACTAATTTAATAGGAATGCTGACATTGTGCTGGAGGTCAGAGGTGGGATGGCTTGTAGGAATCCGTGAGTGATAATGGAAATAACTGCATCTGAACACAGAATGCACTCAGAGATTAACATGCTCCTATTAGTGAAACAGTTATTTTCCAGCTCAGACTACAGAAAGAACAGGCACATAAAGCTGAAGGTCCAGCCCAGTAATTGTTATGAAGTATGGATGTTTTTGGTGTGGCTGGAAAAGGTTCAATCTAATCTATCTGTTGAAGGAAAGTGTCAAATGTGATTAAGCAATTCTGTGATTGTTGAGTCTAAGCCTCACACAGATTTTTAAAGAAAATTGCTAAATAAGTATTTGAGAGCTCTTACCAGACCCTTCTCTTTGATGAAGTATCTGCATTTTCACATAAGGGAAAGGCTGAGGATTTTAGACACTTGCATTTCAGCAAAATGCCCTAGAAACAAGTGAATAGCACTAGAAAAAACAGAGTTTAGAACAAGGGCTGTTCAGTCGGTAGGGAAATGGTTGCCTGAAAGGTGATGAGGACTACAAACAGACTGGATAGGGGGTTACCAAGGGGATGCACAGCACTGAGACTGTCCTGGCTGTGTGACCCCACTGTAGGAGTGAGGGTGGCCTCTGGGGAGGGGCTGGGTGCCACTGCCCCTGCAGAGAATGGGACAGAGCCACGTGAGCTGGGCTGCCACAGCATCAGTGGATGTTATCAGTGGATTTATCTGTCAGAAACCAGAGCAAAGAGAAAACCTTGGTTTGGCCATCAAGACGAGGTTAAATCAGTCCATTTGAGCCAGCAGTAATATGTGGCAGCTACTTAGGAAATCACATGTTTGTGGTATGTGAGAAGTGAGAAATTCACACAAAGCGCGGAGCCGAGTTGGTGCCGTGTGTTCAAGGGATCACTCTGGGCTGATGCTGCTGTCACTGAGGGGCAGGACAGGGAAGGGGACATGGCAACACGAGCTTGAGTGTGAGCATGGGTGTCCTGTGACCAAGGGCACCCATCTATCTACCTGGGGAAAAACACAGGAGACATGAAACATTTTGGGCTAGTGACAACACCTGTCAATCCAGCACTTCATGTACTTTGTAAGTGCAACAGAAAGTTGTGCATGATGACTTAAAAGTCTGAGGTTTGGTGCTGCTTTTGTTGTATCTCCAGCTCACTGAATACCTTTTATTTAGAATTCATTGGTACCAAATTACACGTAGCATTACTCCAGAAAATTATTAATTTCAAGAAAAGAGCCTTTAAATTGATAATTGTCTGATTGTCAAAAACATGGTGTGTTTTTAATCATTTTAGTGTCTCGAATTTAAAATTCACATCATGAGTAATCCACAGGAATCGTTTGCAACTGTTCCACACCAAGTAATGTCTGTTCAGAGTTCATTTGAGCGTTTTCATTGACAAATAACCTTGCAGTCATTTCATAAACATCATCTTTACTGCACTGTCCAAATTCTTAGTAAAAATACTGATAATACTCATCCTGAAAGATGCTGAACTGTACCAGAGACATCTTTCCTACAGAGTAGACACTGATTAGAATCTCAGTGGGTACTCACTAATCATACAGAGATTTCAGACTGCTCATGTATCCTTTGCTGATGAGAACTTCTTTAGAGGTTGTGTGCGAAGCCTGTTTTTCCCTCCTACACCCCCATCTCCCTTTGCCGAGGAAGTTAAATTATTTCTATTTCAGTCATTCTCAGATTAATCTGTGCAGATTTTTACTTACCACTGACTTGAGTTCTGCATGCTTGCAAACAGATTCTTTGGTATGTGATTCCAATATTTCTTTTAAATACTAAAGCCAGGATTACAGATCCAGTTTCTCCAACTCCTTCCTTTCCACCTTCTTAAGAGAGGCACCACGTTTGCCCTTTTCCAATCTTCTGAGGGAAAATTCTCTGTCCTTAACAGGTTTTTTGAAGAAATATCCTGTGGCTTTAGGATTGTTTCAGAGAACTCCTAGAAACCAAAAGATAATACAAGAACCTGTCATTAACAGCACTGAAGAGAGTGTGTCTTAGCAGGGTCCAGCCTCCGTGTCATCGCTGCTCCATTTGTTCTCAGTTTCTCCTGCTGAGGATTTTCCACTTCCTCTGAACTCATTAAACATTAATTGGGTTTCCCCATAGCGGGAGCTTGTGGTTTCATGAGCAGCAAAGGTGTTCTGACCTAGGAAATGAACAGCAAGGTTTTACAGTAATAGCTCCACTAGTTTTATTTGCAGTACAGCAGAATTCATGAATGTTTTCCTCTTTGCAGCTTGGCTCCAAGTTCATCTGGCTCTAGCTGGGATTCACACAAATCTGTATGAGAGCACAGGTTAGAGATGTTACACTAAGGGTATTCTTATCCATGAAAGCTTCATTAGCAAAACCATCCTTTGCTTGTATCTATTTCCTAGAACATTATTCATGTTAGATATAAGTTGTTCTCTTGTGGATGTACTGGAGGAGAGTAAGATGGCTATGGGCAACAATGAGCAGCAGGACCCATTCCTGCCATATATTTCACCTGTAGCTGGATAATTTCTTACCATTTTTTTCTAAGTATTTTGATTACAACCAAATAGATTTGTATTTATCACAAAAGCAGTAATCTTTCTGCTCTAAGCTAAACAACACTACGCTTGATCTTATTGTTTGAACTTTAAAAATGACAATCATCTACCCAGCTTAAAAATAGCATCTACAATCAATGCTGCTCTAAAGTTGTTGGAAAAATAAAAGTCAATAACTAAAACAGGAATTACTTTACCTGAACCCCAGCAAGTAGATCAGTAGCATTGCTTCAGTCAGGTTGTTCTACAGAGCACGAAAGCATTTCCTTACAGACCGTGCCTTACCAGTTTTCTAAGTGGCATATCCAACCACATCCTTCTTCTTTTCTCTTTTTTTTCTCTCTTTTTTTTTTTTCCTGTCTCAAAATACATTCTGCTTACTTATATAAGCAAGTGAAGGTGGAAAAAGTGTAAAGATTTGAGTCCTCAGCTGTTTCCAGTCAGTAGTCAAAATAGGGTGGGGAGCAATTCCTCTCTGAAGTCAGGGGGTTCAGCCTGGTCTTTACCTGGTGTGATGTAGGTGAGAGCTTTTGTGAGCTTGTGGTGGCTACCTCCAAATTTCCAATTATTCCTTGAGCTGGGGAGGAGCTGGAAAGTGGAAAGTTGTAGGAGCAGCTGTAATAAAAACAGGGTTTCTTCCCCCAGTTTCTGCTCCATTTGCATGCTGGAACTCAGTAATGAAGCATTCAGAGGCCTCTGAGAGGTACAGCTACTTCCACACATGCAGCTGTTGAACTATTTAAGGGGTATGTGCCAGTTTTAGCCAGGTCAGGTGTGTGATTCATAACTGCAAGCTGGCAAAAAAAAGTTTATCTGTGAGTGCACTGAGGTGCATGGGGCAGCAAACGTGTGCCTTACACATCAGTCACACAGCAGCCGAAACACACTTTCCTTGAGATGAGCTTCCAAGGCTTTCTGGAACCTCTCTGGCTGAAGTGTGAAACTCACTCACTAGTGCTGACAGCCCCTCTCCTGACTTGTGGACATGCTGCAGCCCTTTGCAGAAAAATACAGGAAGAAACCCAGCTCTCAGTGACAGTTTTCAAATTGCAACCTGGCTTTGGAGGTAATTTTTGGAGAAAAAAGTAGCATCTGCTTTTGCACCACAGAAGTGGGAGAAGAAAAATCCTGCAATTTTCTTCTTGTCTCATTTTAAAATGAGATTTGAAAAAGAAGATAAAAAAGCAGAACCCCAAACAAAGTTTAGGTAAACCTCCTCAGAAAATTGTGTAGCAAAGGAAACGAAGGCAATATGATTCATAGCATTTGGGAAACGCATTCTGGAATTGGGAGGTTTCAATGGCTTTGCAACTTCTGTCTTCTCAGACTTGTGGTCTACCTCCAACTCAGCAACAGACTGAAATAAATCTGGAGTCACAGAAAGAAACCTAAGAGTGCAACTGAATATTAGCAGAAAGCAAACATCCTACAAGTCAAGTGACTTTTGAACAAGTTATTCTGTGCCATGTTGCAGCTGAAATGGGGTTGCTTCTTTAATCTCACCACAGGCATCCTCCAGATTTAGCCTAAAAAAGAATTTTAATCCTTTGAGCTGCCTTCACTCCCAGCAGTAGCTTCATTCCTTGTGGCTCTGTGAACTTCCAGCTTAGTGTCACTTGATGCATCAGAACTAGACAAAAAAATCAGCATTTCTGTAAAATAACTGCATGTTTGCTAAGCTGGCAATTTTTTTTGTGACACATGTGGGTTCACCAGTCATAGGTGAGCAAGTCATTTCTTGGTGTGTACATAAATCATCCTTTTGCAGGTTGGCCTTTTTGTCCACAATGAGGACAATTTCCATCTAGAGCATATTTAATGAGGGCAAGTTCTGAATGACTCAGTCCCAGGCTGGCAGATATGTTATTGGCTGAGAAATTAGGGCTCGTTTTCCCCTGTCCCTGGTGATTGCTTTTGAAGTTTCTCAGGTCCTATACATAAATATGCTCAACAGGAATTATTTCAGTGAGTCCTTTGTGTTCCAGTGCCTTTATCACCCAGCACTGCTGCTTGATAAATGCTGTATTTCGGGGATCCACGTGGCTGCATGGCTCTGAGGTTTTCAATGGGAAGGAGAAGGTCTTCAGGGTTTTCTTGTTTGTTTTTGTTGTTTTTTTTTTGTTGTTGTTGTTGTTGGTTGGTTGGTTGGTTGGGTTTTCTGGGGGTTTTTTGTGGGGCTTTTGTTTTTGTTTTTGGTTTGTGGGTGGTTTTTTGTGTGTGTGGTTTTTGTTTGTTTGTTTGTTTGTTTTAATTAACCATTAAAATGCACTGGGTGTATATTTTTTGTGCTACCCAGAGACAGGAATCTTAACAACTTCATTTTTTTCCAGTACTGTGTTCCAGTTAGCAAATGAATAGTGGCTGGAGGAACCATAATCAAACTGAAAGGAAGTGTATGACCAAAAAATCCATAATGTTTATGGCAAAGATGAGTAGGGTTGTTTGGTTTGTTGGTTGGATGGTTGTTTTTTTTAAAGTTTGCTGAACTTTCTCTACCTTTTATCCTCTTGGTGCCATAAGTGCTGCTCTTGCTAAGTCAGGCATTTGCCATTTTCAAGGAACCAAAATCTCTTTCAGAGGAAACATGTCCATACAGTGCAAAACCACATTCATTTGCATTACACCAGCATGAATTCTTCTGCTCTTCTTAAGTGGAGCATCTATCGTAGCAGCTCTGAGGTCCAGCTTTCACAAATGTCTAAATTATGTGTTTGCTTGTACTTCATGGCCAGAATGGAATGAGCTGGGCCTCAGATCTAGAATTAGGATGCTCAAATGCAAATTAATCAAAATTCAAAGGAAGGGTCCAATGTGTTTCTGGGCCATTCTGAATGAATGTATTATTTGTTCTTCCAGACAGCTGTAAAATATCATCTCAGATAACAAGACTTAATCTTCCAGAGTAAAATGAGTCAGAAAAAGACATTGCTCAGCAGAGAACTAGGAGGTGAGTAACAAACTGTCCTTGTCCTTGTGAAGAGTGCTGCATACAGTGGGGAATTAAAAAGCTGATGAACTTAGACCCCTGACTCTAAGGTGTCTTCTGTGCTGTGCTGTGAATGGTTGTTGATATTTTAGTGTGTTTTTTAAGGTTTCAGACACTGGATGGCCATAGTGAGTTAAGCCAACAAGACTTGTTCTGAGCAGGTTACCACAGCTTGCTAACCCTAAAGGGCTTTCTGCCTTTTTTTAAGAGGTGAGATCCTGGAGATTTTATCTACCTCCAGCTAAGCAGCAGAAAAACCCTGGAAAGGAAAACTCTGCCAAGAGCTCACGATGCTCTCACCTACCTGAAGATGTACTGTGATGCTCTTTCTGTATAAAGAACAAGCTTAATTTTCACTGGTGGCTTAAAAATTATTGTTTGCACTTGAACAGTGTTTTGTTTATCTAGCAACCTTCCACTCCACACTAGTGCTCTTTGGGTTGCTCACCACCCTCTTCCTCATCTTCATAAGCAGTCAAAGCCTGGCAGACAGTGAGCTATCTTAACTGTGCACCTGGGAGTTTGAATAGCTCAGGGCTTGTGTTTTTTCCCATGGAGCCAGTTTTTTGATTTCAGGAGACTGCAAAACTTGAAAAACCTGGAAAACCTGGGAACTGCAGTATTTTATAGGGAGCAGCCACACTCATTCTCTTCAAGATGAGGCAAAGACTTAAAGGCAGCCCAGATGGAGCAACAAGTGCAGGTTTTTTGGAGCTGGCCAGCTATGAGGGTAGGTTTATTTCTACATTTGAGAAGCCTTACAAAGGCTTGTCAGGGTTGTGTGACGAGAGGAAAGGAACTGGGCAGTCTGGTGAGCAGGCAGTCTCACGCTAATACAGTTGAGTGAGCAAAATCATGGGATTGACCCTTAAAAGTCCAGAGTATCTTCAGCTGTGTCTGGCTCAGAAGTTCACTGAGAGAGCACCAAGAATGCAGGGTGCCATCTCCTCAGTAACTTCAGACACCTGCAGCCCACAGCTGACAACCTCATTTTCCACAGTTCAGTTTGGTCTTCCAGAGGAAAAAACACCAGTTAGACATGGCCAGTGCCAGCCAGGTGCCAGTGAGGACGTGTGCTTCTGGCCACCCCATTCCTCCTCTAGGCAGAGACAGAACAGCTTGTGTGTGGCCAAAGCAGTTCTGATCGGGGGGCTTAGGGAGAGGCTAGAAATTTTCCTTGAGTGTTTGTAGGAAGGAACAGCCAGTCAATCTGCAAGTTCAGCTTTAGTGAAACTGTGTAAGAATAGACCCAGGGCTTCCTGCACCCATGAGCTTTGCAGCCTGCCCCTCGAGGCTCACCAGCACAGCACCTGTGCCAGCTGCCAGGTCAGGGGCTCTGTGGTTGCTCAGCAGAGCTGGGCTGGGGCTGGTGAGGATGCCCTGCTCACTGAGCCGTGGCACTGCCAGGGGAAATGGGAGCTGTGCACACACCCAAGCTTAGAATGAAACTGCCAGCTAATTTCACAGTCAATCAGTAGAAAGAACTAATGGATACAAACCCAGCACCTGTGCAGAAGCCCACACAGCTCCTGGCAGGCCTCCTGAGCACTCAGGCTTCTGTGGGAGCAGTTAAATAGGACATTAATCTGCTCTGCCTCACCACTCCAGTGCCAGTGTGTGGCTATTGCACAGTGATATTTTTCCTGACACAGGCAGTGATCAGATCAGAGTTGTGTAAATGCTTGCCAATCTTCACCATATAAACTCTGATAAATGATGTTATCTAGATTTTTTTTTTCCCCACAAGAAAACATTTCCTTCTCAGCCTTTGCAGTGCACTAGGTAACAAAACACAAAATAAAAATTGTTTCCTTTGCATTTTCATTCCACCCTGTGTTACCTGAGCACTGACCATCAGTACAAGTGAGCAGCCAGCAGTGCAGGCTGGCACAGTGCCAGTGCAGGAAAGCAGCAGCAGATGCAGGCACAGCTGTGCCTTGCACAGTCATTTCTCTACTTTCCCCAGACAGCCTGGCACCAGGGGTGGGAGCTGCCTCATCTGCAACCTTTATGTACTCTCGATGCTACAACTTTCTGAAAGACTCAGTTCTGTTGAAAGGCTTGCTTTGAAAAGGAACTGACTTGTATGGAAAGTACGTTTTTTACATTTCCTTCAGCTTTTTCTCATCCACCTCATCCACACCTACACCTCAGTGTAGGGATTGGCTTTTCTGAAAAGACAGCCCTACTCACTCAAGCCTATAACTGCAATGGATAATTGTCAAATGAAGATTACAGATTGCCTTAAAAGGAACATTTTTCCAGACCTGAGATCTGCCCTGTTTCATTAATGCATGTCATCTTTGCACTCGGGGCCTTTCCCATTGTCTTGGTTTGGAAAGACAGATATCTGCCAGGGAAAGCTGGAGTTTCCCTTGGAATGGAGAATGTAAACCCCCTCACCCCCTTCAAGTTATAATTTTGCAATTAAGGGCTTTCAGGCAAAGATTTGGGAATAGGAATAACAGTTCTTTACTAGGAATATTAAAAATACAAATGTAGTAGATAACAAAACCAACCAACCAACCAAGCAAACAAACAATCCTAGAAACCCTGACAGAGTCAGAGCTACAACCTGACACCCTGTTGGTCAGGCCGTTGGGAGCAGCCCACAGTGAGTCCTCCTGGAGTGGCAGATGTGGTTCTGTTGGGGCAGAGATGATCCTGAGAGAAAAGGGTCCAGTGATGGTGGGAAGGGTCCAGTCTTCCTCTGGGAAACTGGTGAAGCCAGATCCCTGGTGTTCCTGTGTCTCAGTTTTTATCCAGGTGGGAATGGTTGGCTCCCCCCACTGGGTGGAGCATCTCACAATGGGGATGATAGGATATGTTGTGCCCTTGGTGAGCCTTAATGGCCCATCAGCAGAAAATATTCCCCTGGAGGGAGGATGGGCAGTGAAAGAGATAAGAAACACTGCTCCACCTGGTTTGAACAGCTGCCCCATTATCAGAAGGCACCCGCCCCCTTCCCCCCAGAATAACAAGAGATAAAGAAAAAACATCTCCCCAACTGCTTTCAACAGACGAAATAGAATACACATTTTTGGTTCCATAACCCAAGACACCCATTTTAGCTCATGTGCTGCCAAGCACATTCAGTTGTTTTAAGAGCAGTGTCCCAATAAGGTGCCTCTCAAAGCAGGTCTCAAAGGACTGCAGAGAAGTGGGACCAGTTCTGGACACTCACAGCATGGCCAAAAGGGTTCCTGTCCCAGAGCCAAGGCTGTTTGAGCTGCCAGCTGAGGGTTGTTTCTCACACTGGTTTTGTCTCACCTGGGCGATGGTAGTCACCACACCCACAGCTCTCCTCTTTGCCTGGCTTGGTTTTCCTTGTGGTTTCTGCAGACAGTGGCACTCCTCCATCACCACCCAAGTGGTGTGGGGTGATGCCAGGGTGTGCTTCCCAATATCCCCAGCCTGTGTCCCCTAACCTGGCACTGAGACCTGAGGGCATGAGAACTGCTGTCAACATTGCTGCTGTCCCAAGTCTCCAGACAGGTCCCACCAAAGTCCCAGTTTGAGCCATTGAGTGATTTGTCATGGAGATGCAGTGAGTGTGGCTGAGAAAGAGGGGAAAATAGTTCAAGAAAATGCTGGGAGGGATCTCTGCATCTCAGTTTTGTGTGGTGCCAGTGCTAGCAGGGGAACTGCTGCTCGACAGTGCCATCTTTGGGTACTTCATGTCCATGTAATGCCAGGATGGTTTTTTGCCTTTTCTTTTATACATACCTTTTAAGTATTCTCAGTCCTCTATTGCATGCACACTTGTAATTCCTTAAATCTGATAATTTAGTATAGTCCTGGTATTCTGCTAGGCCAGAAAACCAAATATCCTGGAGTTCTCACAGCTGGAGGCTGGAAAGCCCTACACTATCTCAAGAAACCAAGGTCCCCCTAAAATACATCTTGTAAACTAGAATTAGGCCCATCCAGGGAAGAATACTTTGGGATGGAAGGATATCATACTATTCATTCAAGCCTCTCATTAAGGTATCTTTGTTAGATTTGCTAATTTGCAAGGTCTATAAAATGGTTTACGTGATCTATCGAGTGTGTGCGTTTCAGCGTGCTCCACCTTGGCAAAGTGTTGCACCATCAGGATCCTTATTAAATACCCAGATAAAAACCCTGTAGCCCTTAACCGTGTCTGGCTCTAAATTTTAAGACCAAAGAGAAGGCATCACATGAGTTGGACAAGAGGCATCAGAGTGGAACTTGACTTTTCCTTGTTGTGGTGCCCTCTCTCCCCATGTGCAGATATGACAAAATACAAGTGTGTGTATTTGTGTAAGCATCGATAGCATAACAACTTAGTAACAGTTGTTACACTGCACATGTGGGTTACTTTATGAGCTTCTTTCTATTCTCATCTCTCCTAATCTGTCCTGGCTGAACACTTTCTATTACATTAAGATAGCCAGCCTTTGAGATCTTTGAGAGAGAGAACTTTGTTTTATGCTGCTGAGGAAAAAAAATCCCGTTGTGAACACATGGCTTTGTCTGTCCTCTGGAAAGGGCAACTGAGCAAACTTCCTAATTTATTCCACTGCAGAAGTGGTCTTTGCCTCCAAGAGAACTGGCCATCCTTGAATCTGGCATCTGAAGAGATCAGTAATGGGGGAAAGTTCAGTCAGTTATAGCTTGTTTCCCCTACGCATGCAGGTTATCTGCCCTTGCTATCAGCATATGATTAATATTTAAAATATAACCAACTCATCCTGGTCTCAGGGTCTTGGATGCTGCAGAAGGTGGGGATGCTGAATTTGCTGCCAGCCCAGCTTGCTCCACAGGGGCAAAAATCAAGCCACTCTGGCTTGTTTCTCTGAGAGTGGAATTCATTCTCCCTTGCATGCAGAGGGGTTGTGGTGTTGGAGCCTAATGGTGGTGAGATCCTTAATTCCTTCTGCTGTGTAATGTTAATCTTGCTGAGTTGGTATGGCTGGCTTTGTTCTGGCTGCCTGTCATAGCCCTTCACACACAAGTTTGACAAGAGAGGCTTTGGAAATAAAAACTGCACTTCATTTGCATATAATCACACCACTTACATTGATAATCTTCTAGCTTTGCACTTCAAACTGAGTGCTAGACATTTATTTGAAATGCTGGAAAGTTCTCTTCCCTTTAGCACAGGTGTACTCCTATAAATAGCCTGTAGAGAAAAGCCACATAACATAAAAGGGCTCAGAAAAAGCAATTTGCAGGAAAGTGAAAAACCTCAAACAGATTAAAACCTCTCGAATGAACTACAGCTAGAGTGGCGGAAACGACCACATAATCAGTGCATTTTCTCTTTTTTTAAACAAAGAAAAGCAAAGATTTCAAGAAAAAAATCTTAAAGGACAGAAGTTTCAGTTATTAAAATATCAGCCTGAGATGACAACTTTTGAATTTCACTGGACACAGCCTCCAGAGAGAGGCCGTGAATGTGTGCTGGCTAGCCAGCTCTCTCCAGGATGGATTGCCTTAATTCTTGTGCTACAGACCAGTCCTAAGAGACTGAATGCCTCACCTGTGTCATTTATTGAGCCAGATGTGCTGGAAATAAACCATTTGGTAGCTTAGGCTTTGTTGATCAGAGGCAGGCTACTCTGGCACAAGGTAAAGAAACAAAAGATCAGATGAAGAAGGTTGAAAGGTGGTTCCTCCTGCATTTTGCAGGTTGGTGGTAGGTAATTTGTCTGTGGAGGTTGGTAATAAAATAGGTTAGTGGGGGATGCTGGTGCAGAAGGAGGGACCTGGCCCTTGGGGACTTTGCCCTTCTGGGTGTTTCACTCCCACGTGGACAGATTGGAGGGACAGACTTGGAATAATCACTGCTCCATGTGAGGAGGAGGATTGCTGGCTGGGCTGTATTAGCCACCCACCTTCCTCTCTCATTGCTTTTCTTCTCTTCAGCTGAGGGCTGTTTTGTCAAGCTGTGACAGCCAAGGCACTTCACTGAGCACCAGGACACTCTGAATTCCCAGTGCCCCTTGAGCAGAGGGTGATTAATGTCTTGTGAACCCCCCTGGCCCTGCATTGGGAGAGGTCAGACTGGTCTTTGCTGTCACTGGGAGGGTGGGGGAGGTTCCACCACAATTACCTGTAAATGCTTTAGAGGAAACTGGATTTTCATGAAACCAAGGCCTCAACCACCTATATCAGCATTGCTTAGAAACATCTTTAATGACGAGAGGGTGAACACAGGCCTGAGGAGGAGCTCTGGCTCCTCCTGCCCTCACCTGTGAATTCACCCTGCTGAGAAGAGAAAGCGTGTTTTTGCCTTGCATGCCAAAATGTTGCTGCTTGCCAGCTGTTTGTGATGTTTGCTGCTGCTTATCCTTCACTGTGCCCCTGCCTCTCAGCAGTGCCACAATCTGCAGCATCAGGGGAGCATCTGGTGCACAGACAGCAAAAGCTGCTGCAGGAAGAGAGGGGCTTCCACAGCTCAAGCTCAGCAGTGAAAAGAACTGTCCTCCTGTTGTGGCTTCACTCCTGCCTTGGCAGAGTCAGGCTGTCAGCATGCTCACACCTCCAGTGTGACAGCTGGGACTGGAGGTACACAGAGCAACCTGGAAAGATCCCAGAATTTGTTTGTCCTGTTTGTAACAAGTACATTCTGACCATTTCATCTTGGCCTTAGGTTAGGAATGGTTATTCTTAAAAAAGGAGAGGGAAAGGAGCGTGAGGCAGTGCCAAAGAGACAGATATAAGTTGTGTGCTTCTTACAGAACAATTTCTTTTAGCTTTTGTTTGTTTTCTTGCTTTTAGTGGTTTTTTGGCTTTCTATCAGATAAATTTTGCTGTAGTTGATAAAACACCAAAAATGCCTTTGGCTGGGATGACTGATCCATGCTGGGGCAGGATGCTTAGCACTGGTCAGGATTACTCAGTAGCAGCAACCACTTCTGACCACCAAAATCTGCCTCTGAGTGCTGCAAAGGCTGAGCTGCTTCTGGGATCATTTAAAGAGGATGATGATAATGATAATAAAAGGGAAAAAAGATCCCCCAGATTTGGAAAGGGCAAGTCCAAATGGCTGATGGAAATAGCAGTAGTTTTCTAAGGAACCCCTTATTTCCCTGTTTAGTGGCCATATCTCTGCACACCCAAGAATTTGTCAAGAGTCACCTTTTCTATAGCCAGTAAATAGATTGGATTTCTTGCTGTTGAGATTTTTTTTTGGTTTTGTGTGTTGTTTTGTCTTTTGTTTCTTAGGTGAGTTTTGGGGGGTTAGTTTTTGTTTTCTTTTTCTTTCTTTCACTTGCATTTGTGGAAATTCTCGTGGTGCATGTGCTGCCTCACCGAGAACAGCACTGGGAGCCTCCAGGCTGGGCTGGGAATATCCCAGGGCTACTGAATTAAACTTGCCCTGCAGACATGGGAACCTCCCTCCTGATGCTGTGAAAGACTAAAACAGACTTTGATTTTAGAAGGCTGACAATGACTTTGTTTATTTTTGGTCATTTTTTTTTTAATACTATTTTATGGAGAACAACTTAATTGGTGAATGAAAGACAAACTTTTTTAATTGGTCAAACTGGAAGGACATCAAGAAGAAGTCCCTCCTAGGGAAAGGAATGTAACAAAGGTTACAGTTAGAAAAATATGTCTTTTGTTGACAGAAAACTCTCTGGGAAAAGAGTTTCAGAAAACCAAAACATCTCAGGCACGAATCAGGGCTACACCCTCCCTCCTCCACACTTCCCTGTCCTCTTTCATTTCCTCATCCTGGTCGTGTCCAGCTTTTCCCAGGGGAGGGGAAGCTGCTGTTTCAGCAGCTGAGGGCAGAGGAGGCTGAGTGGTTTTGCTGAGCAGCTGGATCCCATGGGACTGTTTGCAGGCAATGCTGTGGTGTGTCGCAATAAGACACGAATGAACAACACTCACACACTGAGATGTCCAAGGCAAAAAAGGGACAGTTTATTCACAGACCTCTACCTTTATAGAATTCCAACAGTGACCATGGATTGGAGGATGAAAATTGTCCTCTCCAGCCACACCGGTCAAACCAAAAGTCCATCGATTCTCTCCTCCTCCAGAAAGGAATGCAAAACAATCATTATTTACATGAAAAGTGTGTGAGAAACTCCATTGCAAAAGTTAAACATCAGAAGGCTGAAAGGACACACCCCAGGGGTGACCCAGGCAAGCACCAGACTCTGGTGAAACAGAACAACCCAAGGAAGAAAAGCCTCTGGAAGATAAAACTGCTGCATAGTTTGCTCTCTAGGAAGCGTCATCGCTGCAACAGCAATTTCTAGAGCTTGATTTTCCTTTGGACCTTGTACCCCCATTTCTCTCCTCTGTCACAGCAATATAAGGCTAAAGGAGTTTCCAGTTGCAGCAGGATCCTGGGACTGGCTGGGCATGAAAATTGGCCAGTACTGGGTTGGGTGATTCCCATGCCACAGTCTGGAGGAGGAAGGGGAGATAAATGCACACCTGGAGCCAAGGGAGGGCATTTATTGCATCAGGGATGAACCTGAAAGTCTACCAGAGCTTCCCTATGCACCCTTAAACAGAGGAGAGGTTAGTGGGGTGTCTGCAATGCAGATCCAGGAAGGAACCATGCAGGGGGAGAGGCCAGGCCAGTGCCTGTGCTGGGCACTGCCCCTGCAGACCAGTACCATGAGAGCCAAAAGCAAGGGACAAAGTGTGTGCGCTGCACCTGTGACACCAGCTGAAACCTTTGCACTGTCAGGGCCTTAGCCAGCACTAGAGGGCAAGTTTGAACTGCACAAAAGTCAGCTTTTGTGATTTCCTTCCTCTGTGGGTGCGCCACCTGACCTGCTGTGCCTTTGTGCAGCTGGAAACTGAAGAACCTTGGCGCAGGAGTGACTCACGCTCTTCAACCTCTGGCTAACACTGGCTAACACTGCCCCGGGTGAAAGCAGAAGGTCAAGCCCTCCTTGCACCGCTTTTACCAGGAAAATAAAGACACTAAAATGTTAAATAGGGAAATGTGTCAAGGGAAGGTAAAGGGGGAAGTGAGGGTGTGTGTTTACGAGGGAGAGGAAAGTGTTGAAATACACCAGTGAAAATAAGTCAGCCTGGCATTTATTGGCAAAAAAAAAAAAAGTCCATGTGAATTGATCAGAAAAACCCAAAAGCAACCAGAAATGGGTTGGATTTCATAACTGGTTTCAGTGTTTTCATTTGAAATCTGCTTCACAATGATCATGTAGATAAATTGTCACCAGCAACACAGTCCAAACCTGGGGTGAGTCTTCAAATGCAAACTCTGGGAAACCTTTACCATTTCAAAACAGAGTGCTTTTTCTGCTGTGCCCACATCTTTGTGGGAGGCCTTTCTCTCTCTCTCTTTTTTTTTTGTTTGTTTGTTTTTGTTTGTTTGTTTTTGTTTGGTTTTTTGTTTGTTTGTTTTTGTTTTTTGGTTTTTGTTTTTGGTCTGTTTGTTGGTTGGTTGGTTTGTTTTGTTGTTTTTTGTTTGTTTTGGTGTTTTTGGTTTTTTTAAACCAGTGGGGAATGCTGACAGGTTGGGATCCCTGTCCCAGGTGGTGGGACCCATTGCCCTTTCACTGGGGGAAGGCAGTGGGTGTCCAGGTGGTCTTTTCTTGGGCAGCCCAGCAGGAGCTGATCATCTGAAAATGGGACCCCATTGCAGGGCTTCCATTTCCTACACTGTGCTTTGCCTGGCAAGGGAGTTGGTAAAGGCTCTGCCTCCACTGAAAATTTCCTGCTGTGACTGCAACAGATCTGAGGTCCCTGATGTGAGGAGTGAGAACAGAAGAATCTTGAAAAACAAATGAAAATGCCCACCAACCCCCAAATGTATGTATCTGGAGCAGTTTTGTTGTATTTCTTGTTGTATTTCAGCTGGGACCACTGCAGACCATACATTCCCCAAGAGTCAGGAGTTGAGATCATCCCTTGCTGCTCTCTGCCTACTGAAAATATCATCTGCTCTTCCCAAAGGGGCAAAACTCACCCTTTGAGTCCAGCCAAAGGGCAAAAGAAAGAATCCCAATCATGTTATTAAAGGCACTTATCTTTTATTATTACACTTATCTTTTATTATATATATAATAAATATATTATTATTAACATGTTTCGAAGTTCACTTTCTTTCAAAACAAAACCAAAACCAAACCTACTCCCTCTCTAAGGTCACTAGAGCACTGTGAATACAACCATGATTTGAGATGAAACCCTGTAACTGCAGTGGCAGAGAGCAAAGATGCAGTAGTGGGTGTGCTCCCCCCAGCCACAGAGCCTGCTCTGGCCCCTGGGCCTGGCACAGGGGACAGGGAGCAGCCCAGGACACTCCAGCCTGGCATGGTCAGTGCCCAGAAGGTGACAGGAAGCAGCCTCAGAGTGGTAAAATGAAGAACTTAATTCTCCATGATTGCTCGGCTGTCAGTGGGGGAGTAGAAAAAGGTATCAGGGTATCAGCTGCTTTCCTCCATTTAGCAGAATAAAGAGCAAGGAAAGGAAGTGAGCAGCAGTAAAAGAAGTTGCTGTTAAATTACAGCTTAAACAAGAATCTGTTCCTTCCTGCCCCAAGATCACTCCTGGCTTTCTGCCCACACTGGCTGGTGAGAAAAAGCCCATTGCTGCCTCTGCCAGAGAAACAGATCAGGCAGCTCCTTTCCTTCTGCCACCAAGGGCTCTTCTCAGGAAAAAATGGTCATAAATACCTTTTGTGACAGGCAGAAGTATAAATGCCAGGAGGTCATGAAATAGGTGCAGCAGTGCAGAGGAGCTGTGTGAGCCCTGCGGGGTGTGCAGGATGGTGTGCTGGGGACATGCTGCAGAGTCTGCTGTGGCACTGGGAACAGCCGGTCCTTTGGTCCCCAGGCAGTGCAATGTGACTTTTGGGCGAAATGTGGTGCTTCTGGAGCCTGTTTTTATACAGCACCATAGAGCAAGGGTTTGACTTGGGCTGTGGTACCCACCAGGGGCTAAAGAATTACAGAATTGCTCTTGCAATATGGAGGCTGATGGAAGTCAGGCCTGAAATATCTGTGCCAGATTTTTACTGAACCAAAGCAGGGAGCCTGGCTGGAGAGACAAGGGCCAGAAATGCAAAATTAGAGAGTGTTCACCTTGGTAGAAAAATGTTAGCAGGCAGGAATGGAATTTTGAAGTTAGTAAAGGACAGCTGCTGGCAGATGGCTGCCAGACCACTCCCAGGGTTTCTGATGGACAGGGCTGCAGATGTTGCAACTTTTTAGCAGTTGAGGAATGAGGAGTGCATGGTGTCAGGCACTGTTCCTGGCTGGTGCAGGCACTGCCCACACGGGACAGCTCATCCCCTCAGAGTGACCTGGTGATGTCCCTGAGCCTTCATTCAGAAACCAAGAGGCTGCTTCTACTTCAAGCTAACGAAAATGAGCCACCCCAATTTTCACTTCCCCAGCAGTGTTCTCTTTTTCTGTCTTTGACAAAAATGTTTTTGAAGTATGTCACAGCTTTTTGGTAGCAGCTTTCACACTTTCCCCCCACATCTGACATTCCGCTGAACTCTCATTTTTCCGTCAGCCGCCCTGGCTGGCAGCGGGGTTCGTTGTTAAAATGTGACAACAGAAGCAAACGGAAAGCCCCAAGCAAGAAATCTGGTGTGAAATGTCACCAGACCTTTGTGAGCACCAACATGAAAGTCAGAGGGAGGCTGGGATGTGTACCTGCCCTCTGTGTGTGTGTCCTGCCTGTGCAGCCACCTCCTGTGCTGCAGCTGCCCTACTTCCATCTGCTTTTGTGACATCTCCATTCGGTGCTTTTGACAGGTGTGACACCGGCTGCATCCAGCTCTGTCATCAATCCACAGAATCGTGGAACTGTTACAATGTGGGAGCTGCCAGTGCAAGATTTGTTTGTGCTGCCTCTGTCCTGCAGCTGCTGGAGGCCGGCGTGGCCTGACCAGGGCAGGAGGAACTTGAGCAGGTTGGGAGGTGCCTGCTCACCCTGCCTGAGGGGGGAGGCTCCAGCCCTTCTCACATCCATGCCCCCCTCACCTGGCAAGCACAATGCTGGTGTTGCCCATACTTGGCTCCAGAGAAATCTGGGAATTCTGAAAGGCAGAGTGCATCCTATGCTGGGAAGGTTAAATGGCACATAATCGAGAGCTGGCGGATGTGGTGTGAGGTTTTTGCAGCAAGATAAAAGCAAGCCAGGCAAGGCCTGCACTGCCTGGACAGTTATGGTCTGCCCTCCAGGCAGTGGTGGAAGAATCAGTATCTTGTTGGCAAGTGCTTGAATCCCCCTTGTCCTCCAGAGGTTGCTGAGCCCACCAGAAATACCTGTTCTATATCACTGCTGCCTCTTCTCTCCTTAATTCTTCTCTTACCTCTTCTCTGTATGGGTGGCAGAGGTTGGCCAGGTGGGTCATGAATTTAGTGGACACTCTTTCTACTGAGTCAGCTCCAGATGGGAAAAGCAAAAGACAGTGAATAAACAGAACAGCAAAAACCAGTTTCCTAGCTGGGGAACTTGAGGGAGTTTCTTGGTCCTTGTGCTGCAAATTTCAGTTCCAGCACTCTTGAATCCCTGACTGCCCTGCCTGAATGGTGAAGAACAGAGATTTCAGAGGCTCTGCTGTGAGGTTTCTGTGGGGAGGAAGGCTGGCTGCCTCAGGCCAGGCGTTCATGGTGTGTTTCTGGGCACACAGCTGCCGGAGGAAGAGGCGTTACTGGAAGTTTGGGGGTTAGCAGAGCATGCTCGGAAATGCTTTGTTTACTGGCTGCTTTGTGTCTCCCCCACCCTTTTATTATGGTTAGTGGAGTAGAAGTGTGTTTTTTTCTGGCCCATCTCAAACAGCAGTTTGGTTTGTGCAGAGCTTTCACCTCTGAAGAGCTCGCATCCGTGCTGGTGAGACTGGAGGTATAAAAAACACACTGGCAATCAGGTCATCTCCCAAACCACTGTGCTCTCACCCCACAAATCCTGTACTGGGGAGAGAATGTTAAAGATCTATTGAGCTTTACTGGGGAGCAATCCATCAGATCACAGAGATGCATGTGTTATTCAGGATGCAGGAGAGCCATCAGCAGCAGGGCTGGGGAAGCAGGCAGTGACCCTTGGGCCGGGCCAGCAGCAGGCAATCCAATTCTCTGCTTGCACAGCACCCTTCCTCGCTGCTTTTAAAGAAAATGCAAGTGTAGAAAGGAGGAGACAAACCAACCTCCTTAAGAGGTCTTTGCAGCCAGAGCCCCTTCCTCTTTTCCCTCCCCATTGTGTAGTAAGCAAAGGGAAGATTTTGCTTTCAAATTTTGGTAATCACAGAGAAGATATCCCCATTTCTATTGGAATCTCTGGCAAGAATGCCGAGAAGCCTGCACTCCCTGGGGAACCTGGCAGGGTTTTCTCTGTCCTGTGCAGCAGAACAGCCACTGCCCAGGTGGATGGAGGGCTCTGCTCAACCACTGTCTGCAGCAGGGGGTTCCTCCTTTTGGCATTGCCTCAAATAGGAGGAGACACCAAGGCAGGGGTGGGTGTGGGACCTGCAAGGATGTTTGTGTGGCAGCAGGGCTGGGACCAGCACGTGCAGGTGGCTGGCAGCTGTCCTGGAGAGGCTGCATGATGCTTTTACCTCAGTCATCTGTTCTGTTTATGCTGGATATTAAGTTCTGAACCTTTAGGGCTGGTTCCAGAAGTGAAGTGGAATTTAAAAAGTGAAGTTTGTTTTCAGAAACTGCACTTGCTCCCTGGCATTCCGTCTCACGGACTGTGCTGTCTGCAGTGCAAGAAAGAACTCTCCTTTGCTTTTTAGTTAGGTTTTTTTTAGCTAAATGAAGCAGAGAAGTTCCCCAGACTGAGACTTCTCTTTTTCTTGAAACTGATCAGCCTTGCTCTGGACTGAAAACCCAAGAAAGCACCAGGAGCTCACACCTGTGGCCCACCGGGGCCCGGGATGTGGCATTTTCCAACTTGAGAGAGACTGATAAAAGACTAAGCTAGCCAAGCTACACCCCACAAAAAAGCCTTTCAGAATTTGCCATCTCTTCAAAACAGCAAGAAATTTTATTGTTTAATATCATTCATTTTTCTTCATACTTGTGAATACTTTGCTCGTTAAATAAACAGTTTTGTTCCACTTTTCTCCAAAGAAATCTCTTCCCAAACCCATTGGGAAAAGGGCCACTTATATCTGCTTTCTAGAAAAACCCCTTTGGAAGTTTCCCCTCAAATTTGCCCTAAACCAAAACAAATACAGCAGCCCAGTTCTGAATTTCTCAATACCTCTGAGGGTGTCCAGTACTTCACAGAAAATGGCTTAAATCAATAGCAAGCATGAGTACGTCTTGAAAAAGCAAAAAGGTTTTAATAAAACAAGAAAATAATACAAAAAACAAAGAACAAAGCTGAACACAGTGTAGGGACAGTCCCACACACTTGCTACAACACCTCAAGAATGCACTGAGAAGCCTCGTGCTCTTCTTTAAGTATTGAATGATTTGGGTGGGTTTTTGTAAACAGCCCCATAGATAATAGCTACTTTTCTGAGGAACAGGTAAACAGACCTATCAGTGTTTTTGTCCTGGCACTGAGCCAATTACTGTCAGGAGAGCAAAGAAACTTCTGGTGTTCTTCCTTTAAAAGGTATTGGGATGAGTGTTAAACCTTTCGCTATATGGAGACACCTGCTTGGTGTGGGGTGCTCTACTCCAGCCCAGCTGGGGTTGGGAGGTGTGAGTGGAGCTCACAGTGAAGGTTTGTGTGTGGTTCAGCCCAACTCAGGGTGTGTGGTCTGAAGCTGCTGAGTGATTTCACCTACTCAGGTGTTTGTGGTAAAATCATCTTGGGGTGGGACGCTCTGCTCTGCTTTAGAAAATCCCAGTCCCACCCGGAGCTCATACCCAGTGTCCCTGGCTCGGACTGTCCCTCCTGGACAGACAGCACAGCAGGCCCCCCAACATCCCATCTCCCACCTTTTCCATTTAACTCATTAAGAAACTGAATTCCATGCTAGTGACACAACTTTATTTAGGTTGATTTCTTTGGAACAGCTTTGCCACAACTTTCTTCAGACAATCCTTTTTGTTATAAGGTTGAATAGAGTCACAATACAAAATCCTCATTCCCACTACCCTGCACCAACTCTTTTATTTAATTTTAATGCCATTTGACTCAAACATTTTTGATGTAAAGTTTTTCCCCAGTACAAGCAATTGCAATTTCTTCTGACCTTGTATTTTAATTATGACTATTTTGTAGCTGTTACATTGCTGTTCTTTAAAGCAAGCTAAATATGCCTGTTATGGGATTGTGCATTATTAGCAACTAAAAACCAGTATGTTTGTGACTTACAGAAACACCATCCTTTCTTTCTCTGCATGGCTTCACTCTGATTTTTTTTTTTTAATTTGTTGATAGTTGGAATAGCCTATTTCTTTGTCACAGCTGCACAAACAATGATCCAAGGTGAGGATGAGAGATAAAACTCAATCCTTTACCACTGTCTGTGCTTCTTTTGGGTTTTGTGGAAAAATGAAAGGGGATTTTTGGCAGGGGAAATCGATCATTTTATGCAAATTTGTGTTACGGGAGAGTATTGTCAGCAGCAATCTAAATCATTTGATCAGAATCTGGGCTGCTGTGCGTGTCTGATTCAGAGCTGAATCATGTATCTGAATGTTTCCCATTAGTAGAACATCCCTCCACCCCACTACTTATAAAAAGCAAGTGGGAAACCCAGCCAGTGAGTCCCAGTGGAGCACAGCAAATACAAAACGTGTGCTGTATGTGCATTAATGTGTCACGTGTTGGAGCTGAATTTCAGCTTCTTCGCTGCCCTCGGATTTGGACTTTGCTAGCTTGGAAGAGGCTTCCTTAAACTCCTTGTTGACAAAGTAGTAGCAGATGGCATCCAGGCAGCAGTTGGTGTTGGCGAGGATGGAGGCGAAGTGCACGAAGTCGTTCACGCGCTGAATCGCCGCGCAGTCAGAGCCCATGGAGTCCACGATGAAGCGGAGGAGGTGCCCCAGGTAAAGAGGTAGAAAGCATATGATGAACACAGCCAAGTTTGCAGACACGATGTAGGCGGCTTTCCTGGTTAGCTTCTCATTGTGGCAGCTCTCGTTCTTCTTTCTCCTGAGCTCTGCAATGGTTTGTACGGAGCAGTAGCTCAAGATGAGCACTGGTATGAAGAACCCGGTCACAGCGGCACACAGCGTGATCACCGAGGGGGTCGCAGAAGACTTTTCAAAGCAAAAATCATCTTCTCTTCGGTCCTCAAAGCTTTTGATGAGAGAAGTCTCACAGATGATGACTATCCAAAGGAATCCAGAGGCAAAAGCTGCCTTCAGTGGCGACCTCAGTGCCTTGGATCTCAAAGGGTACTTGATTGCAAGGTACCTGTCAGCGGCGATGATGGTGATGATACCAATGCTCATAAAGCGGTTTATGAAATAGCCACCTTCCAGAGCCAGGCACCACCCATCTACCTTCATGTGCTGGAACTGGGACAGCGTTTTAAACGGCAAGGTGAAGAGCAGCAAGCAGTCAGCCACAGCCAGGTTGACCATGTATACTCTGGTTTCTGTCCATTGGCCAAGTTTGCAACAGAACACGCACAGCGCCAACACGTTCAGCACAACGCCCAAAACGAAAACTGGGATGTAAACACACAGCTGGACAAATGAAAATATTTCATAGGCTGTGATATTGCAGCTGCTGGTGTTCATTTTGGGACTGTCAAAAGGTACAGTTCCTGCAAAAGCAAATTAAGCCTTTCACAAGGGAGGTTCTGGACTGAATCAATGATTAATTCTAATTGAGAGTGTCCAGGGCTTTACCAGCCATGAAAACCTGATGCAGGGTACCTAGTGGGAAGAAGAGAGACAGGGACACAAGCCTGATCAGTTGTGAAGGAGAGAAAAACTTAGATTCTCCCTGGGTCCTGTGTGGGAAAGATTGCTCCTGGAGGGTGGCAGGGAAAAGGGCTTGGGCTCCTATTTTGGCTCAGACTTGTGTCAGGCAGCAGCAGATATCCTGCAGCAAGCAGTTATGTGAGCCATTGCAAACATCAGATAATGGGCAGGGGATGCCTAAACCCAGCTCTCATCCCTTCCCCTACATCAGGGCTCAGTGGAGGCCAGCTGGTGTCCTCACAGCTTAAAATGTTCCGGATGTGCAGAGGAAGGACAGCTGTCCTTTCCCTCAGTCCTGAGGTGTCTCTGCATCACTTCTCATTAGTGAAATGAGCAATTATTACTGTATCTCTTATTAGTATATCTCTCACTAGTTTCAGCTGCCATCAAATTCCGTACTCAGAGAGCTGCACTGAGAATCGGAGTGCTGGGTCTGCTTGCTGCCTTTCAAGGATTGTCAAAGCTGGGCTTTAACTCAGAAGTATTACAGCAAACTGCCACAACTCCAAGACAGAAGAACCTCACCGGTGCCATGGCAGGAGTGTGATCAGCAGCCACGTGGAGGACGTGAGCTGTGTTTGGTCTAGTGGGTGGTTTTATCACCTTGGATCTAAGGGCAAAATTGCTGTTTAACCTCCAGCTTCGGAGGAGTTAATGCAGAAGCACGTTCCAGGTGCAACTGTAGATGGACAGAAAAGACCCAGGGTGTCTGACATGTCTTTGGGTTTTCCCTGCAAGGGGAACGTGGCTGCATGGGGGAAGGTTCATGGCTCTCAAAAGCACCCCCAGCAAGCAAACCCTAAGGCAGTGCTGCAGCATTTTTGTGCATCTGTGGGTCTTGATCAGCTTTGAAAATCATACAGCAGAGGAATCATGCCAGAGGACTTCTGAAGAGGTGAGGGAATGTGGTACAACAGATGCCTGCAGCAGCTCTGTCCTCTGAACATGAGAAATGCATTATGAGCCCATAAGGTATAAGGGAAGATCATAACAGAGAGACCTAGAAGAGATCTAGCAAAGGCTGAGACAGCCATTAAGCATCCCAAAATGTGTCAGATGTGGTCAGTATCAAAATGCACTGGCTCCAGCCCTCTCTTTCTCCATCCCTATTCTGGGGTCCCACCATGCCTAGGGAAAGGCGATGCCTTGCAGAAGTCAAATAACAGTGCCAGTAAATAGCCAGGAGAAATTACCTGTCCTCCTGCTGTCCTTGGAGAGAGTGAGTTCCTCCAGCCCAGCCCTGGAGCGCTGTGCAGGCGGGGAGAGCAGTGCTCCTTGCACATGACCAGCGAGGTGTCCTCTGATAACCAATTTCTGGTGGTTGTGAGAGCAACAACGCCGGCCGAGAAAGCACCCGCGCTCCTCCTGAACAGGGCAGAGCTTCCTCTGTCATCACCATTGGCTTGTACCACCTCCTGTTGACTGAGGAGCCTGCAGTAGTCCTGCAGGGAGGTGTCTGCCATGCATCCCTGTAGCAGCTCCTCTGGAGGTGGGTTTTTCCTTTGCTTTACCTTCCATTGCCTGGTGTCTCACTGGGCAGTGCCTATTGACCCTCTTCACCCAACAGACTGTGCTTGAAGGGGACCCATTGCCCTGGAAGGTCCTGAGGTCTTCTCTCTGCCTTCCAGAGTGTCAGCCCTGCTGGGATTGCAGCAGGAGTGGCTTCTGTTGTCACACTGCCTGAGCCCTGGGACAGAACAGCCCCAAGAGTCCTGCAGCTGTTGGAAAGGTGAGGGCAGTGGTTTGCAGGCAGTTTTGTGATTATTGTAAACTGTTTCACTATGAATCACAGTAGTTCTCTTGTATTCCATAGCTCTTCTCAGCCAGCAATTCTGAGAAAACGTGGCACGGTGACCCTGTGACCTGCTGGCTTTGTGACTGCTCTGTGGTTGCAGGTGCCTGTGTCCCAGGGCTGCTCTTGGGCTCCCCATGGCAGCCTCCTCACCAGAAACACTCAGACAAGTTGATCAACGGGCTTAAGGGTCCTGATATCAGTACCTTGAATTGCTGTCTTGGGCAAATATATTTCCTCTTTCCACTCTCTAGGTCGCCTTAGAGCAGCTTCCAGAGTATTTCTGCATTGTCTGTCTGCACATCACAAGCCAGCCCTTGAGAGTAATTCCATGCCAATGTAGTCAGAATATATTACATACTTCTGACTTTCCAGGAACTGCTTTTGCCTTTCTTGGGGCTGCTCCTTGGTGGATGCTTACAAGTAGTTACTCACATATTAGTGTGCCCAGTTTATTGATCCCCAATCAGCAACATTTTCATGTCATGGTCCTTGTTGGTGCTTTAGTTTTCAAAATCATCCAGCTTCTGGGTTGTGATAGTTTCACCACTGTATAGAAAACTTTGCATCATCCTCAAGTTGTTCACACCCTCCTCTTGTCTATGTCCAGGCAATCACAATAAACCATGAGCAGCCAAAATCGTGCCTGGAGGGGCTCAGCTCACAGCACCTCTCCAGTGTGATGCTTCCCATCCCCAGCTTGGTGCTCTGGTTGCCAGATGAGGGTCTCATTAGCCCAGTGAGGTCTCAAGAGAGGGAGAAGCCATGCCACCAGGCACAGAGCAGCTGGCTGTGAGCAGCAGGTTGTGTCAAAGCAAACTCAACACCAGCTACCAGTAGGCAAAGCTAGGATAAAGTGCTGTCTGTGGAGAGCTTAATGTCTCCTGCTGAGGCTCTTGGGTCAGGATCCCCATCCTTCTCTCCACCTCATCTCCCCATCAGCCACCCCTGTCTGCAGCTGCTGACATTCCCCTTCTTGCATGCAGTCACAGGTTTTATCACCCCTGCCACGGACCAATGACTTGGTATTTCCCCTGCCCCTGCAGTTCTCAGCCTGCCTCAGTGCTGCCAGTGCTGTCACCACGTGGCAGAGTGGAGGTGACACTTATGCTGCCTTCTCACTTCCCTGCTGCAGCTCCCGGGCAGGGTATTCCAGGGCCCAGCAGCACTGCAGAGCACTGGTGCTGTACAGGCTGCAGTGCTGCCTGCAGTGAGCTCCAGAGCACCTTCTGCACTGACACCAGCATCCACCACACTGTGCCTGGAAAAGTGATTTTCTTAATGAAAGTAGCCAATGGGACAAAATGTTTCTCTAAGTTAAAGAAGCACTGGTATGACCTGCTGACATACAGATTGATGGGCTCCTGAATCCTTTCCCTGCCAGGGAAAATCTCCATCTCCCCTGCATCCCCGTGGCCTGCTGGCTGCAGCTGCTGGCACCTCAGAGTGGGGCAGAGCCTCTGGCGAGGTGGGAGGGTTCTTGGAAGCATCTCCACACACAGGAGAGGGACACAGGACTCTGGGCTGCCCTGCAGCACCGGCCCTGCCCCGTGTGGTTTGCTCCCTGCCTGTCTCACGGCAAGAAAGGATGGTGCAAGGATGCTGCAACAGCAGATCTTGACCAAAGGAGAACTGTAAGGTTGAGAACAAAACATGTCAGTGTTACTTTCAGCATGTCCAATGGCAGTTTGAGGCTAAGTGCAGCAACCCCACACGGTGGCCAGCCCTGGCTGTTGGGGCTGTTTCCCCTTTCCCCTTCCCCAGCACCGCACGGAATTGCCTGTGACAGAAAACCCTGTCAGCTGTCTGCTGCAGCCCTCCCCGTGCTCCTGCCTTTGAGTGATGCCTTTTGAGGCTACCTAAAAACAGAGAGCAGACAAAACTGAGGGAATAAAAAGCAGTTCTATTTATTGAAGGGCCTTCAGGTACATCTAGGGCAGACAAAGCCCCCCAGGGCTTACACCCAAAATGCATGACAGGTCACAAGTTTTCACACTTTTCTAAGTTTGGTCCATTTGCATATTGGGGGTCAATTTTCCAATTACAGCTTCAGTAATGAAGTCATTTACCCAAAGTTTGCTCTCCCCCAACTCACTTTTGATTTACATCTCTTGGGGCCTGAGGCAGTGAGGTGTGCTTGATTCCCAGGCCTGGAGAGGAATTGTTGTGTTTGACCAAAATGGGAAAGCAGCAGCTCACACTGTGTGTGGAGTTCAGAGTTACACACTAAAGAATTGCAAGATTACAAATATATGAAAACCATAAAAGCTACCATCCTAAGCTATCAGCAGCACCAGGGACCAGCTGAGTATCTGTGCACACACACTGGGCAGGGCATGGAAAAGCTTCCCAACTGCCTGATGCTGCTTCAGTGCTTGTGGAGTTCCCTGGAGGCTGCTGGGCAGTGCTCACCACGGGAACAGCTGTGCTGAGCCAAGGAAACAAAATCAGAGCTGCCTCCAATACCTGAAAGCTGTACCCAGCCCACAGCTGCCCAGTATGTGTCCTTCAGCCCCCTGGAGCTCAAACCTCTGGTAAAAACTCAGGTTTCAGGCCTGCCCAAATGCCACCAAACAGCAAATACTGTCTTATGCCAGCCCCTGCCTTCCATGCATAGGAGGGCCAAAAATGCTATATCCAATGGCCATTCACTCACTCACTCACTCACATAAAAGCAAGATTCTGAATTACTTTGTAGGCTTTTCCTTGTGTGGTTTTTATTTGTTTGTTTGTGGTTTTTGTTGTTTGTTGTTTTCCTCAAGCCTAAAGTGGAAACCATTATTAGCATTTATTTCTTTAAAGGGACAGGAAAGTTATATCTTGCAGAAATGCTGGTAAAATGCAGTGGTTCAGCCTTGCTGTTTGGGGCAGCTGATGGACTCTGGCAGCTGTGGCTGGTCCCCACTACCATTTCCCAGGCTCTTGTGCTAGGAAGTGGAAAGGATTTGGGGATAAGTGTGTCGCCATCCTCCTGGACTGTGATTGCAGTGCTGGATGCTGGCCAGCAGTTTGTTGTGGCCCAGGGTCTGATAACTCCTCTGTTCCATTTACTGGGAGCACTCAGGGAGCTGAGGCTTTGTTCAGACTGAAGGAGGGTACCAGAAACCATCCTAAACTTGACATATAAACCAGATAATGATTTTTCTCCAAGGTAGAACATGTATTTTCAGATAATCAGAAAGTTCCTTGTTCATCTTTGGGTTTCACTGTTAAATACCCTTCTGTAAGGCAGATCTTATATGTCAGTAGCAAAGTCTTTTCTCCCAATCTCCAGTACAGGTTTAGCATTAAGAGTAGAGGACTCTGATGTATAATGGCAATAAATGAATATTTATTTATACATATATTACTATGACATACCTTTATTTTCACTTGCAAAAGTATGGATTTTTTTGTTGTTGTTTTCATAGCATTCAGTGAAAACAGCAAAAAAATCTTATCAATGACAGGGATTGTGAAGTCAACTAATTTCCTCTTTACAATGAGAAAAAGGAACACTTATGAGACCTATATGTGAGGCCACATGTATAAAAGCACTGCTGTTCTGTATTTCAGAGTAGATGACCTATTTGGAGCCCATTGGAGGTTGAACAAGTTCTCCATGTTAACTGGGAGAAAACATGAGCAAGACTGAATCTGCAGAAACAAGCAAGTTGTTTGCTTTCTAGATTAACAGTGGCTTAACAGGTTGATATGAATCTTCATCTCTTTTTCAAAATAATAAAAACCAATCATAATAATCTTTTTGGAACAGGCTTTCATTATAAGCAATGAGATGCAAGGTCTCAGAAGGGAATCCCAGGTTCAGATTTGTTTTTGAAGGCCCTCTGTGCTGTTCCTGAAGTAGGAGTGCTTTTCCTTGCTGAATGCCCCTTGCCTGGATTGTAAGAGATGTCTGTCAAGAGGCCTCTTGCTCTCTGAGGGTAGGTAATTGCAGCATATTTGTTGATGGCTACAGGGGTGACAGCACTCACACACCTCCTTAAGCAATAGATGGTTGCTAAGATTGGGCACTATTTATCTCCCATATCTTTTCCTGTCTTTGAAAAGAGAATTTAGAAGGCAGAACGAGGGCTCAACAGTGTGCAATGTTTAAACTGGTCACATACACACACAGGCTGCTTGCTCTGCTTGCAGTGAAATTCCAGCAATGCCAGAGCATTGGAAAGCACCCCAGTGAAGAGAACTGGGACATGAATTACCAGCTGAATGACCTGAGCAGTTCCATCTGTGTTCATGGCACAGTTGCTCACTGCAGCTCCCACCCTGCTGTCTGCCAAAGATCTGACACGAGGCAGGTGGCTCTAATGTTTGGATCTGGGACACTTTCCGTGCTGGGAGGGCTCCTTTGCGTGTTCATTTGGCCAAGGTCTAGCCAGAGGTCTCAGGCTGCGGTCTGAACGTGTGTCACTGCACGGTGACAGGCTGGGAGGGGAACTTGTGTCAGTTGTCACTAAGGAAGTTAATTGCCTCTACATGACCAGATTATGAACTTGCAGTCCTGGGAGGTCTTTCTAGAGGTTTACAAGTCAGAAGACACTGAAAGTGAAGGGCCACGAAGCCAAGCAGGACAAGCTGTCACCAGGAGGCGCCTGGAGCTGCCATGCAACCATACAGGTCAGTATCACAGCTGGAGTCACTGAGGGCAGCAGGACAGAATTCAAGCTAACATCACACCTTTTGGAGGAGTTTGCCCGTGTTTGTACATATGCCTACAATGATTGCAAGCACTGTAAGTGGTTCCATTCCCCATGGCTCAAACTTGAGCAGCATTGTGGCACTGAACACCTGCCGTGCACTGCACCTTGTTTATGCCATCACTTAATGTCAGCTGTGTCACCTCAGTCTGGTTCATCTTGGATCTCATAAATATACACTTGGGGAACATAGACGAAAACTCTGAAAACTCCTTGGCTGCAAAATAATAGCAAAATGCATCCAGACAGCAGTTACAATTTGCTAAGCATGCAGAGACCTTAATTGAGGTTGTAACTCCCTGCAGCAGAGAACGAGCTCCAGCAACTTCCACTGCATACCTCGAGAGCAGTGAGATGTGGAAGGGTGAGAAACAGAGAGCAAACACACACAAATTCACAGAAACAATGTGCACGGCCTTCTGGAATAGTTTTGTCTCATGAGGGCTTGTGGCCATCTTCTTTTTTAGACATCTGATGACTTGTACTGAGCAAAAAATCACAATCCCTAAGGGAATAAAATACCCACAGATACTGTACAATAAAGAGAAATAATGAGCTTGAACAGATTGTCTCCGAAAACAACAGCCATCCCAGTTACTGTGACGTGTGGGATACAAACTGGAATAAATTATCAGTGCTATCCAAAGGACGGCACA
Source organism: Phylloscopus whistleri (assembly GCA_017589585.1). Taxonomy (NCBI): domain Eukaryota; kingdom Metazoa; phylum Chordata; class Aves; order Passeriformes; family Phylloscopidae; genus Phylloscopus; species Phylloscopus whistleri. Next base: position 1,358,393 of record JADMLD010000176.1, read on the forward strand.
GACAGAAGCTGATTTCAGGGGGGATCGAAGAATCCGTGCTTTTAGAGGGAACTTGATGGCAATGTATCGATCAATCGCAATCAGGGTGATGATAAAGATGCTCATTGGCATGTTTGTAAAATAGATTTTTTGTATGGCTAAGCACAGACGGTCTATGGGATGTTTATACTTGGTAAAATACAGCAGGAAAGGCAGGGTGAAGAGCAGAAAACTGTCTGCCATGATGAGGTTGATCATGTACACCTTTGTCTCAGTCCAGCTCTTGATTTTGCAGCAGAAGACCCAGAAGGCAATTGTGTTCAGTGGGACCCCCAGAGCGAGCACTGGGATGTAGACAATCAGCTGCAGCAGCACAATGCCCTCCTGTGCATGACTCTCAGTGCAGTTGGCCATGTTGGGCTGTCTCTGCAAGGCAAGAGTTACACTGTCACTCACTGCCAGCTGTGACAAGCCCAGCGAGACAGCCCTCTCCTGCTGCTGCTGCAGGGTTCAGCAACATCATCCCTCCAAGCCCTGGTATGAATAGTTTGGGTCATAGCAAAGCAGAATGATAATTTGTGTTGTTACCTTTGCCTCTGCTGTGGTTGTCAGAGCCATTGGCTTTAGGGCAGCCCACACCAGAGCTGGGCAGCATTCCCCATTTACCCTGGGGAGCATTCCCCATTTGCCATGGGGAGCATTCCTCACTTGCCCTGGGCAGCATTCCCCATTTACCCTGGGCAGCATTCCCCATTTACCCTGGGGAGCATTTCCCATTTACCCTGGGGGGGGCATTCCCCGTTTACCCTGGGGGGGGGCATTCCCCATTTGCCCTGGGCAGCATTCCCCATTTACCCTGGGGAGCATTTCCCATTTGCCCTGAGGAGCATTCCCCGTTTACCCTGGGGAGCATTTCCCATTTGCCCTGGGGAGCATTTCCCATTTACCCTGAGCAGCATTCCCCATTTACCCTGGGCAGCATTCCCCATTTGCCCTGGGCAGCATTCCCCATTTACCCTGGGCAGCATTCCCCATTTACCCTGGGGAGCATTCCCCATTTACCCTGGGCAGCATTCCCCATTTACCCTGGGGGGGGGCATTCCCCATTTACCCTGGGCAGCATTCCCCATTTACCCTGGGGGGGGGCATTCCCCATTTACCCTGGGCAGCATTCCCCATTTGCCATGGGGAGCATTCCCCATTTGCTCTGAGCAGCATTCCCCATTTGCCCTGGGGACCATTCCCCATTTGCCCTCCATGTCCCTTGCTCTGCTGCTGAAGCCACCACCCCATGGGTTTGTTCTGGGTCTTGCCAGACCTGAGAACATCCTCAGGGCTTGAGCCCTTCCAGCCCAGTGGCTTTGCTCCCAGGGGCAGTGGGAATGCTGCTGCAGGCTGCTGGGTGGGCAGGATTTGTGCCCCCAAACACAAATCCATTCCTCTGCTGAGGAGGAGCAGCTCAGCAGGGGTACCAGCAGATCTGGCAGATAACATGCCTCCAGAGGAAGAAAGGTGAGCACGTGTGTCTGATTTCAGCCTTCAGAAATCAGAGGTAGGAGGTAGGAAGCCAAAATTTTGCTAGGGCAGAAAACATGAATCTGAGAACTTAGACTATCTTTGCTCTTCCTCTAACTATTTCAGGGCATTTCCCACCAGCAAGGAGGATGAACCAGACTTTGTCTGCAGCTCATAAAGGAAGTGTTTACAATGAGCCAGGCATGGAAAGTGCCCAAATTCCTACAGTTTCTAACCAATACATAGCCTTGTAAGTCAGCAGCTTCTAAACATCAACATATAAATTCCAGTGAAAATATGTGATTGCATGAAGTAAGTGAGCTGGTTTTGGTGTCCAAGACTGGGAGACAGATCTGGCAGCCCCAGGGGAAAGCACAACACCTGCCCTAGCACCAGAACTGGCATGGCAGCACTGAAGCACGTGTGTATGGTCATTTTTAGGGTGGAATTCATGGAGGAACTAACATTCAGCCTCTGTCCTAGTGCTCTTGGGCTTCCAGCCCCGTAGGTTTTGGCCACTCTGTGGTTTCAGCCTGTGCTGCAGCTGTTCCCTGGCAGCCCGTTGTGGTCACCTTGCAGTGAGAAAGCCACTCTGCCTGCACATCACTGGCCTGGGGAGCAGCTGAGCCCGCCGGGCTGCAGGTCCAGCCCCGCCGAGCCCCGTGCAAGCAGAGCTGGGGGCAGCTGTGGCCAGGTGTCCCCACACCTGAGGGAGCACCACGGGAAGCTGCAGCGAGGGACAAAGACCCCCCTGAAGGGAATGTGGCAGCACAAGAGAGAGGCAGAAGAGCTGCGGAAGCAGGAGGAAGGCAGAGCACCCGGCGCTGGCAAGCGGGAGGTGAGAAAGCCCACCCCGAAGGGGCGAGCAGAGCACACTGCCACGCAGCCCTGTGGGACAAGGACAAGCCTTTACCTGCTCCGTGCGAGGTGTGCTGGCTCCTCGGAAGGGCTGCGGGGCACACGCAGGGAGGAGATGCGCGGCGGCCGCAGGTGATGCCCGCGCAGGGCAGGGCTGTCCCCGGCTGTCACCGCCCGGCAGGGCTGAACAGCACTGAACTCCTGCGCTCCACCAGCGCTTCATTTATGTCCTGATTCTCTTGAGCTGGAGGCTCTGGTGCCCTCTGTTGTCCCACTCCCAGCAGCTCAAAGCGTCACCGTCAGATTTTCCACCCAGAGTGCGCTCCCCCTCCTCACACAGCCCGGCAATTAAAATTTCATCTTTTCAGTCGCGGGGAAACAATTTCGGAAATAAAACACGTAGTGGTTGCTGAGACATTAATTTTGAAGAACTAAGGATTTTAAGAAAGTTAAGGTTTTAGTTGCTGAATTAGCTGAAGTGAGTAGATAAGCTCTGTTTGCAGTTACCAGAAGCCGGATCTTAGACAAGCTATCCCGGATCTAGTAACTCATTGCTTGTCAATTTTATGTTTATGTAGCTGTGCTTGTAATGAAAAACAAAATGCAGTAAATTGATCTCAAGGACACAAGAGAGTTGCAGACTTCTGAAGGACCCACTGAACACAGGAAACTTTAATTTCTGCCAAGGATTCATTTGTCAAGTATGCATTGAAAAGGTGGAAAGGTCAGAATGAGGAAGACTCATTTTAATTCCTCATTTCTAGTAACCCCTCCCCAGAATGGACTCCCGACTCATTTCAGGGAACACAGTACGCATGCTTAATAGCCTTTGTTCCAATTAGCATACGAAGTGGAGAAGAGGAAGTGACGGGGTATGAATATGCATTTGTATTTTGTGTATTCAACACTTTTGTAAATAAAAGGCTTTGTAAAACCTGTGATCTTTGCAGTGCACATTAGGGAATTATCCCAGCGCTGCCCAGGCGTGGCAATAAACATACACTTTCTAACTTCAAACTGTTAGAGAGTTTCTGTCCCTCATAATTGGATACCGAGATTAGATCGACATTCATATTTTAATAATTCATTGCAAATGGCCCTGCTGGCAGCAGAAGGCTCCCCAGGGAGCCCGGCAGGCGGTGCAGCCTCTGCTGCGGGGACAGGGGTGCCCCGGGCGGGGACAGGGACCTTTCCGAGAGAGCAATCGGCACCTGCCCAGAGACCAGAGTGCTGCTGACACCTGCAAGGTGACACATGCCATGGGCTGGCTCACCCTCTGCACAGCAGCCAGGAGTGCAGCTCTGCTCATCCCCATGGCTGGGAAGCCAGGTGATGACAGTCACAGCTCAGCAGTGTGCCAGTGAGGTGCTGGGACCCTTAGCAGCTTGGCTAGGTGCCCCCATGGTATTTCACAGACATTTGGGTGGGTTTTGCTGTCCACTGGCTACAGCAGTTGCAATCCCATCTCTGTGACATCCAGCTGACAGGAGCCAGACTGAGCCCCTCAGCATCTGTCCCATTAATTCCTGTCTTTGGAGCTGTCATGGTTTGACTCTGGCCAAAAGCCAGGCATCCAGGAGAGCTGCTCACTCGCCCTCCCCTGCCACAGAGGAGAGGAAATTTAACAAAGGGTTCCTAAGTTGAGATAAGGACTGGGAGAAAACTCTCCAAGGGAAAAACAGGCTCGTCTCAGAGTTACAAAGTGAGTTTATTACTAGCAAAATCAGAGGAGGATAATAAGAAGTAAAGAAAGCCCTTAAAACACCTTTTCTTCTCCCAAGCCCTCCCTCCTTCCCACTGACAGTGCAGGGAGACAGGGCCTGGGGGTTTTGGTCAGTTCATCACCGAGGTTTTCTTCTGCTGCTCCTGGAGGGGAGTCCTTCCCCTGTGAGCCCATGGAGCCCCTCCCATGGGAGACAGCTCTCCATGAACTTCTGCAGAGGGGGTCCACTTTCACGAGCAGCAGCCTGCCCAAACTGCTGCAACGCAAGTCGCTTGCACAGGCTCACACTCCTCCCAAACTGCTGTGGGGTGGGGTGCAGCCCTTTCCATGGGAAAGCATCCGTGCTCCACCCTGGGAGCAGGGCCCCTCTCGGCCTCCCAGGGGGTCACAGCCTCCTCCAGACATCCACCTGCCCTGGTGTGGGCACCTCTGCCATGGGCTGTGGGTGGATCTCTGCATCCCCCATGGATGCCTCAGGGGCTGTGGGTGGATCTCTGCATCCCCCATGGATCCTCAGGGGCTGTGGGTGGATCTCTGCATCCCCCGTGGATCCTCAGGGGCTGTGGGTGGATCTCTGCATCCCCCATGGATCCTCAGGGGCTGTGGGTGGATCTCTGCATCCCCATGGATGCCCATGGGCTGCAGAGGCACAGCTGCCTCACCATGGTCTCACCACAGCCTGCAGAGGAATCTCAGCTCTGGCACCTGGAGCAGCTCCTTCTCCTTCTCCTTCTCCTTCTCCTTCTCCTTCTCCTTCTCCTTCTCCTTCTCCTTCTCCTTCTCCTTCTCCTTCTCCTTCTCCTTCTCCTTCTCCTTCTCCTTCTCCTTCTCCTTCTCCTTCTCCTTCTCCTTCTCCTTCTCCTTCTCCTTCTCCTTCTCCTTCTCCTTCTCCTTCTCCTTCTCCTTCTCCTTCTCCTTCTCCTTCTCCTTCTCCTTCTCCTTGTTGTCTCCATGTTGTTTCCCTCACGTGTTCTCACCTCCTTCTCTTCTCTGGCTAGGAGAAGCTGTGTGTCCCTTTGTTTTGATTTTCTTCTTAAACCAGTTATCACAGAGGTGTTACCAACCTCTCCCATTGTTCCAGCCCTGGCCAGCAGCAAATCCATTCTCAGAGCCACCAGGGACTGGCTCTGCCAGACACGGTGGAAGCTTCCAGCAGCTTCTCAGAGAAGCCACCTCTGTGGCCCCCCTGGGTACCAAAATCCAGGCAATGCAAGCCGGCACAGGAGGTCACATTCTCAAAGGTGACAGCAGCAGATTGGGTGTCAGCTGTGGGCTCACTGAGGACTGATATAGATCACATCAGGGGAAGATGTGTTTGTGGGCAGGAAAGACTCCCCCACACTGTCTGGTGGAACACTGAGCAATGCTGGGGCAGACTCTGCACCATTTGGGGGCTTTTTAGCATTCAGAAAGAGCAAAAGCCCAGTTCTAGGCAGCATTTATCCACTTCCTGTCTCCCCTGACTTTTCTAGGCTGCTGACTCATGGAAAAATACACTTCCCTGAGGGAAATGTTAGGGGTGTCAGTGTGGGCAGGCTGTGGAAAGCCAGCCCCACCTGGGTTCAGCTGGTGGGGACACTGAGCCTGAGCTGTGGTGACCCTGGCGGTCAGCCTGGTGGCAAATGCTGAGGCAGCAGTAAAATGGTTTTCCTGTGTGTGGGAGGTGTTAGTGGGGTTGTTGGTCAGAGACAGAGATGACACAAGCCCACTGAGCATCCTCAGCAAACAGCAGTGGGTTTTTGCAGGTTTGAATTTCCCAGGTTCAGACAGACAATTGGCTGGGGTCTCTCTCTGCCCAGATCTCTGGCCAGGGGTGTGTCTGCATCTAGGCTTGAACAGGTTGGCTGAGGGTCCCTGTCTGAGTTCAGATCTGTCCTGTCTTTGTTCACCCAGGGACTTGTTTATTGAACTCTGACAGCCAATTTGGGTTTCTTATTACAGACAGGTTTATCTGTCCAGCTACAGAGCAGCTGTCCTGTGGCAGGGAGGAGCAGGGGTGGCTGCTCTGGGGAGTGTCTCTGTGCAAGGGCTCAGCAGGGCAGCTGGAGGGGAGCTGGCAGGACTCAGAAATTGGGAGTTTGAGCCTTTACCGCATTGGACAAGCGTTGCTTTCATCCCAAAAGTGTTCCTTCACACCTGTCTGACCTGTTGAGTTGAAGGGGAAGGAGGTCAGGACAGCCTAGGTTGTTTCGTGGGGACATGTACTTCATAATACACCAGAGCCACTGAACAGCCACACAACACAGGAATTATCCCAAAGGAATGGGATAAATATAAACTGGATTAGTTTAATAACGCAAACAACCTGAAATGCAATGAGGCAAAATGTGATATATCCATTTGTACATGTTGGCAAGAAGGGTCAATAGATTTTAGCTGCAGAAGGAACTAGAAGAGGTACATGGCTCACCTGTCTTCCTGCAAGAGGAACAAGCAGGTGCTGGAGGGTGGAATGGAGGCACGTTAACAGCAAGTGATTACATACACACTTCTACACATCTCTGTGACCTATTTGTTTACTAGAAACATAGAGTGTAAATTCCTAAACCTAACAAAAAGCTTGCTAGAGAAAAGGAGCAATACTTATCCCAATAGCCCTGGAGCTGTATTTCCTTTTTATATTGCAGGTGTTGGGGGTGGGGGTTGTTCCCCTTTTTCCTTTAGCAAGGCTGTATCTGCAAGGGATGGGTTGCCTCTGTTTTTTGAGTGCTGGCTTTGGGCTGAAGAAAGGCTTCATGGAACTCCTTGCTGACAAAGTAGTAGCAGACACTGTCGAGGCAGCAGTTGGACGTGGCAATGCACCTCATCACGGAGGAGAAGTTCTTCATGACACAGAGCAGGAAACAGGTGGGTCCAACGCTCTCCATGATGAACCTGGCAAGGAGCCCAAGGTAGGCTGGCAGAAAACATATCAGAAATACAATCAGATTTGCATAAATTATGTGTATGGCTTTCCGGATCGATTTCTCCTCTGGTGAATTCATGTTCAGGTGTTTCTTGAGGTTCCTGATGACTTCTGTGGAGCAGAAGGTCAAGACTGCCAACGGGAGAGTGAAAACAAAGAAAATGGCCAGCAGGGTGAGAGCAGCAGGTATGGGGGTGTAGGTCTGGAGGCAGAGAGGTGTGTGCTTCTGCCAGAGCTGGATGGTGGCACTGATTATCACAAAGAGCCACAGAAGCCCACAGAGGAGGGCAGCCTTTGATGGAGACCTGAAGGTCCTGGCTCTCAGAGGGTGCTTTATGGCAATGTATCGATCAACGGAGATGAATGAGATGATGTAGATGCTGACTAACATGTTGATAAAATACATTGTCTCCGTGAACTGGCAGAGCTCCCCTCGGGCTGACTTATTCCAGAGCAAATAAATCATGGAAGGCAAGGTGCAGATAACAGAGAAATCTGCAAAGACTAAATTCATTACATACACCCTGGTTTCTGTCCACTTATTCATCTTGCAGGAGAATACCCAGAAGGCAAGGACATTGAATAGTGCTCCAAAAAAGAAAATGATGCTATACAGAGCAAATTCAAGGATGCGAACATGGTGATGCAGTTCTAGATTGGTGGTGCTGCAGTTGTTGGACACATTCATTGTCCTGAGTTACAGATGTTGCAGGATGTTCTGAGACCTGAAATAGGAAAAAAACATGGTAAGACCTCTTTGTAGCTGTAAACAAAGCACATACAAGTACTTATGTCCTTTGTTGAAAAAGTGAATTTGAGCTTTACAGAGCTGTCTCTCTCAGTCAGCCTGTGTCATCCTTTGTCAAGCCTTGTTCACGTTCACTCAGTGCATGAGTGTCTCAGGGCACACTTCAATTTGACATGGCAGACAGCCTTAATTAAATAGGGAGATCTGGAAGTGTGTGAGGGCAGGAGGCAGCATGGCACTTAGAAGAGCCCCCAAAGGTAGTGGGCACCTCCTGTGACAATGTGAACACTAATTCTTTGAGCCAGACTCTGCAGATGATGTGAAATCACCCTCAGCTTGGTGTTGAGCTAGGCAGGGATTGCAGCAACCAAAAAGCCCAGCACAACCCATGAGCAAAACCTCTTCTGTCAGTTCTGCTGATTTTGGATTCAAATCAGAAGGGCTGGGAGTGTGCAACAGATGCCACTTGATAGAAATCCTCACGCTCTGGCTCCAACTGGGAAGGTTTCTGAGTCTTTGCATTGCCTGGTGAACCTGGAGCTCCTTCTCCAAGCTGAGGAAAAGAGCTGAATCTGCATTCCTGCTCCCCCAAAGGCATGCTTGAAACCCCAAGGGTGAGAGTGAGGTATGCTGCTCCCCGCCTCACCAGGAGGGGAATGGAGGATGGAAGGATTAAGCTGATTTTAAGCCCATTTGTTCCAGGAGGAGTATGAGTCTGCAGATGCAAAGCAGAAAGCCACATCTGGAAGAGGGAACACCACTGCAGAACAAGGAGCTTGCTGGTAAGGGCTGAATTGGATGGCTCCTGCTCCAGGCAGGCATCCAGCCACCCTCAGAAATCCCTGTTATGAGTAGTAGCTGTTGAGTCTTTGTCACACTGGCTGCAAGATGTTTTGCAAAAGTACTAGTTGTGTAAGGAGTGTGAGTTCATGGGTTGATAAAAATCATCTTTCAGCAGAGCCCATCCTGTGTAAAATGCCTTCATGTGATGTGCACGTGGAACAATTCTCTGAACTGGTGATTCTGAGTATCTGCCACTTCTGCTTGCATCTAAATGCACTTCAGAAAAAAATAATCTTCAATATAAAAAGCGTTTTGCCACTCTAACAGGAGAGTGGAGTGGGGAGGTATCTGGTGAAATCCTGTCACTTTCAGAGATGTTGGAAGGGACACCATGTCTGCCTGGTTAAGCAGTTATTTGCCTCCACCAGCAATGCAGACCTTGTGGCCAGCTGGTGAAGGCACTGCCTGCAAACCTGAATTCAGTTCTGAAGCAACTGAAAAATACACAAATAACTCAGTTGCTGGGGGGATATGGAAGTGCCATGGGCAATAGCAGACACTAATGTGCCTGCTGCACAGTTCTTGTGTGCTCAGGCCTGGGTTTCCCAAGAGAGGCTTGCTGCCCACTGCCAGCACCCTGCGAGGAAGGGACGCTGGGCCCCTGGGGAAAACCTCTCTGAGCTGTGGAAAGGGGACTGGCAGGGGACTGGCACTGGCTGTGGGCACTGGTCAGGGCACGGGGCAGAAGGCTGACAGCTGCATGCTGCCCACCTTTCTTTTCACTGCCCTGGCATGCAGTGCCTGCAGCAATGCTGCTCTGCACTGCCTGCAGCTGTGCTGCTCTGCAGTGCCTGCAGCAATGCTGCCCTGTGATGCCTGCAGCAATGCTGCTCTGCAGTGCCTGCAGCTGTGATGCTCTGCAGTGCCTGCAGCAATGCTGCCCTGTGATGCCTGCAGCAATGCTGCTCTGCAGTGCCTGCAGCTGTGCTGCTCTGCAGTGCCTGCAGCTGTGCTGCTCTGTGATGCCTGCAGCAATGCTGGTATGCAGTGCCTGCAGCAATGCTGCTCTGTGATGCCTGCAGCTGTGCTGTTCTGCAGTGCCTGCAGCTGTGCTGTTCTGCAGTGCCTGCAGCAGCCTCTGCAGAGGTGCAGCACAGGAAAACCACACTGCTGGGCTCTGCAGCATCAAAGGGCTCTGGCCAGCGCTGCCTTTGCAGCTGCAGACCTGCAGACCCAGCGCAGCTCCAGCAGCAGCGCTCACAAGGGCTCCAGGCCACAGGGCACTCCAGAGGCTGGGAGGAGGATGGAGGAAATGAGTAGAGGGTTTAAAGCGGGCCAAAAAGCACTGATAGGGTATGACTGAGCAAAAAAAAACCTCTTTAAAGAGTTGCAGCTTGACCAGCTAGCATATCCTGTGGCTGCTGGAAATGCTTCATGTGGGGTAGATGGAATGTCTGCAACATCAGAGGGGCTGGGCAGCAACTTAGGATGGAGACAGCTGTGAAACAGCATCTTTCTGCTGCTGGAAGGCCAGGAATAGGCTGGGGTGTGGGAATACAGCTCGGAAGCAGCACTCAAAGTACTGCTGAACTCATTACAGAGGTAGATGTGCTAGAGGGCTACAAGCCCTGGCAAGTCAAGGCAAGACCCTGAAGGAGGGAGAGATCAGGGTGTATGTTTGTGTGCAAGACAGTGCAGGCCTGTACAAGTCTGTGCTAGCCCATAGTCAAGCAATGTTACTCAGAGACACAGGTGTGGCTGTTATGCTTGAAAGGTGGATAAACCAGCAGTGTGTTCAATAAAATCAGCTCCATGATGCAAACCATGGGCACCCCATCTCTTCAGTCACCCGACACTGGGGCTGAGCAGACAAGGTCAGCAGCAGTGTGCAGGGTGCCCTGCCATCCCCACCACAGGCTGGGGAGAGCTGTCAGCAGCTGTCCCCCAGTATTGGAGAAGATGAAACAGGAAAGCCTTACAGATAAGATTGCCTGGCAAAAGATGCTAAGAGTATAAAACCTATAAGCAAAATAGAAATGAAAGCTTTGAGATATAGGATGCCAAGACTCTAGTTGCTGTGTAACAGGAAGACAAGGATTAAGCCAGCTGAAGGCAAGATTCCTGTCGATTGAGCAGAATCGGGATTGAGACAAAGGGATGCCAAGGGTCCAAGGGGGAGGGACCCTGCCAATGTGGCAGGGAAAAGGAGCCCAGAAATTACCTTTTAAGGTTTAGTATGCAGCGCGGTATGGTAATGTAGTAGTTCCTATAGGCTGTATGTAAATTCTGTAGGGTTTGTATCTTGTACTGGTTGGTTACTGTAAATCAGAATATTCAACACAGAAAAAGATAGAATGTACTGTAACAGGAACCGAGCCCTCTTTCGGGCACGCTTCAAGCTGTGGCTGGCAGCTGAAGCAAAGCTCTTGTACCCCCGACCCGTGCAATAAACCACATGAGCTGCCCTGGGCTCCAGAGACCTCCCTCACCTCCCTCCCTTCTGTCTCTACAGCCCCCAGTCACCCGGCACTGGGGCTGAGCAGATAAGGTCGGCAGCAGTGTGCAGGGTGTCCTGTGCCATCCCACCACAGCTGGGGAGAGCTGTCAGCAGCTGCTGGCCACCTGGGGAGGAAGGGCCAGGCTGGGCTTCTTTCCTCCAGCACCTCGAGAAGCAGGAGGCTTCTGCCAGACCCTGAACAGAGGGGCTGGAGGAGGAGATACAAGCAGAGGCTGAAGGCACAGTGGATGTTGCAGCAGCACCGCATCCAGTGTTTTTGCAGTAGGAAAGCAGCTGCACTGAAGGGGGAGCCTTGCATGGAAAATCCTCCTCCTTCCTTCTGGGAGAACTCAAAAGCAGGCAGGCACCAAGGGCTGAAGGGTGAATATGGAGGGTGAAATGGCCAAGGACAGCATGGGAGCCTGGTGGGTGAGGGAAGGAGCATGCAACAGAGCAGAGGGAGAGCAAGAAGGAAAATGGGGGTGAAGTCAGGAGCAGCACAGCATCCCCTGCATCAGCTGCCCTGAGACCTGCCACCCCCATGGCAACAGCCCTGGCTGTCACCAAGGTTCCTGCAAATGGAATGGGCTGCTCTCTCAAATGTTCAGTGAAGATGCAGCACAGGTGTGAGAATAGACCTGAGCAGGGCAGCACTTCCCAGAGGTTTTAATGCACCCACAGCCCTGCTGGCCTGCCCTGGGCAGGGGCTGGGCTGGGGGGAAGCATGGCCAGAAAGAGTGAGCAGGCAAACTGTCCCCATGCCAGGGGAGACCCAGGTGAGGGCCCTGCCATGGTACTGAAGAGAGGAGCTTTTCCTCTCTGTTTCCAATAGCATAAAGAAATCTGCAATCTGCCTGCTCCAGCCTTGCTGCTGTTGTTCACACCTCTCTCAAATACAGAGATTTAAGGCACAGCAGTTTTTTCTCTTCTTTTTTGAAACTTGTGTTCTTTCAGGCTCATCTCTCACTGCATCCCTTGAAAACTGTAATGTGGTCACCCTAACCATGATCTGCTGGAAGGGGTTCTCTTAAACAAAACAAAACAAATCGTTAGAATCACTCATTTCCCATGTTGGGATTAAATTCCAGTTCTCAGCTGCTGTGATATTCCAGGTAAAGCACCCAGAGAACACCCTGGAGTCAGAGCAGAAAGGCTCAGAGATCACAGCCTGCCCCATGGGCTTCTGCCTCGCAGGGACCTCTCTGCCCTGCAGAAACCACGCTCACACCACCTCTGCCTCCCCCCAGGCACAGCAGGGCCCTGCTCAGCAGCTCACAGCCAGCAAGAGAGGGGGAAACAAAGTGATGTTACCTGCAGGTTGAAGGTGACAAAGTCAGCAGGAGGTGCCAGCCGAGGCAGGGCCGGCAGGGTCCGGGCAGGGCCGGCGGGGCTGGAGGATGGGCAGGGGCTGCCTGAGCAGGGCAGGTGCCTGGCACCAACAGCTCCCTGGTACTTGAGGGTTTCCAGAGCACCTCCTCCTCCTCCTCCTGCGTAAGAGCAGATCTCCTATCAGTCAGGCTTTGAATGCCAACCTTCTGGCCAAATCAATGATGGCACTACCCACAGTGAGCCCTGGTGCCCCACTGCGCTGCAGCTTCTGAAAGCAGGGCTCATTGCTGTGGCTAACAGAGATGTTCAGCAGCTGGGGATTTGAAATGCCATGCTGAAGTCCAAGCTAAGTAAAGCCAGGAAGGTGCAGTACCTGGTCTGGAGTGCCCCATGCAGCTGGGGGTACACCTGAGTGTTGAGTTGAGTTGTGCTTGCACAGCTCTGGGCACGGAGGTGGGCACATGGAGCAGCCTGGCAAGCAGTGTGGGAAAGCCTCCCCAACCCTCCTCTAATGCTCCACTCAGATGGTGCCTTGGGTTGGGTTTGGGGCCTGGGGCACGGATGGAGCAGGAGAGGGTCATGATGGAGCCAGCACTGGGGCTCTGGGGCTGTACCTGTGCTCTGCACCCCTGTTTGAGCACAGGCACAGCCAAACCATCAGAGAGCTTCAGCTGGCAACCTAAAGCAAGGCCCTGGCATCTCCCATGGGTGGCAAAGAGCTTCACCTGTCAACCTCTGCACTGACAGAGGTGGAGGGGGCAGGCAGAGCTGTAGGCCCCAAAGGGCCAGTAAGGGGCTGTTTAGTTGGTGTCAGTGATCAGCTGCCAGTGGGGACTTCACTGCACACTCAGCCTTGGTACCTGCCAGCTGTGGCACTGCTTTGTTGCAGGGATGCACTGGTGGTTGGCCACTCTTCAGTCAGCACCGTGGTGCTCTCCTGCCTGTGGGAGCTGTGAGAGAAAAGAAGCAGCTGCCCCATGCTGCTGGGTGGTGAGTGAAGGATGGCAGGGTGTCCATGTCCCTGCCTCAGGAGGCACTGGGTGGCACCAGGCAAAGGAAGCGCTGCAGCCCAGCTGCCACACCAGGCTGTGCAGGGGAGAGCTCCAGGCACAGGATCCTGGAGATAAGACCCACTTGCTGTGCTCCACCACAAGGCTTCTGCAGCTCGCAGCCATCCCATAACCACAGAGATGTGCGTGCTGATCACAGCCCCAGGAGGCAAACAGGCATCCAGGGTCCTGGGTGTGCCTGTCACAGCAGGAGCAAGCAGTGTGTGAGGCAGGAGCCAGGGCAGATATCTCTGAACCACAGGCTGATAAGCCCCTCGGATAGCATCTGGCATTTGTGAGGTGCTGTGCAGGAGGGGGCAGGGGAGCACGGTGACACGAAATGCTGCAGTGGCTCTTTGGGTCACAGAGTGAAAGAGGGACAGGAGGGTCCCTGCAGGTGTTCGGGGCCTGGAAGGACCTGTGTGAAGAGAGCCACAAAGCCAAGGTGGTGGGAGCTGTTTGCTCAGGGTAGCTGCAGCTGCACTGGCCAGAGAACCTGATGCTGTGAGTGATTTTGGAGTTAGAGCCCATGGTGATGGCCTTGTTCACAATCACTGAGGCTGGAAGGAACCTCCTGAGGTTTCCTCCAACCCTTTGCTCAGAGCCATTGTCTGAGGCCATGCTCAGTTTGGTTTTGAACAGTTTGAAGGATGTGTTCACACATTCTCTGGGCAACCTCTTCCAGTGCTTGACCATTCTGAGACTAAACATATTTTTTATGTTTAAACAGACTTTCCTATATTTCAGTCTGTGCCTTTTGCCTCCTGGCCTCTCCCTGACACTGCTGAGAGAGCAAGAGGCAAAAAGCACAGACTGATATATAGGAGAATCTGTTTAAACATAAAAAAGTTCACTCCCTGCCACTGGGTGTTTATACACATGGATCAGATCCTTGAGAGACTTCTCCAGGCTGAATAGTCCCAGCTCTTTCAGCCTCTCCTCATACAAGAGATATTCCAGTTCTTTAATCATCTCAGTTCTTTAATCATCAGGTTTCCAGTAAGCCCAGGAGTTTCTGGCACTGGAGGCCCCAGCACTGGCTGCAGTGATAGACTGGGACAGTCTCACCAGTGCTGGGCAGAAGGAGAGGACTCACCTCCCCTGAGCTGCTGGCAGTGCTCATTCCCAAGCAGCCCCAGCTGCTGTTAGAGGCACACTGCTGGCTCACCATCAGCTTCATTTCCTCCTGGAGCCCAGGTTCTTCTCTGCCAGGCTGCTTCCCAGTGGGTCAGCCCAGCCTGTCCAGGTGTGTGGAGGCATTCCTCCTCCTCATTCCTCCTCCTCATTCCTCATTCCTCATTCCTCATTCCTCATTCCTCATTCCTCATTCCAGCTGAAGGAATCGTAGGAACTGTTCTGCAGCACTCTGGATGCTCCTTCCTGCTTTCCCTGAAGGCTGACATTTGAGGAGACAGCAGTGTGGAAGGGAAGGGCACACCAGGAGTGTCAGCTCACACAGGCCTGGCTGTAGAAGGTGAGGAGATGAGCAGCAGTGGAAAATCACTTTGTGCCACCACGATCTGCAGGGGCTGCTGTTGATGGTGGGGACTGAAAAATGCCAGTGTCAGAAGGAGATGAAAACTCAGCCTGTGAAGCTCCAGCTGATTTGGAGGTGGTGACCCAGGAAGGAGCCCCAAAGAGGGGTGTAAGCCAGGAGAGTGAGGTGGCTGGGGAGAGAAGACCATGGATGTGGGATGGGGTGGATACAGGCTGGCCAAACTGTCCAGACTGATGGACTCCACCACTGACAGGGGACACAAAGACATGGGCAGTAGAGGACCTCTGGGATGGTGGCAGCCAAGCAGCACTGGGGGAGGTCAGGCTGTGACAGTGGCAGCCTGGACAGGAGGATTCATTCCCCCATGGAAGACAGAAGAAGGCTGCTCATCTGGGATTATCTGAGTACCTGGCATTTTTTACCTGTCTTCTACCAAATCTCAGGGCTGGAAGATGCTTAACTGGTACAGATTACATCTGTTTGTGTCCTGCTACAGTAGAGCATACTAAGTAGGACTAAACAAAGTGGGTTTGGATGTGGTGTGGAACAGGGGCAACACCTACACAGGACGCTGCAAATCTTCACGTGTAGCCCTGGTTGGTGCCTGAGATGTTTTGGTTTTCTGAAACTCTTTTCCCAGAGAGTTTTCTGCCAACAAGAGACACGTTTTCCTAACTGTAACCTTTGTTTGCATTCCTTTCCCTAGGAGGGACTTCTTGATGTCCTTCTAGTTTGACCAATGTGATTGAAGAAGTTTGTCTTTCTTTCACCAACTGAGTTGTTCTCTGTAGAACAGCATAAAAGGGAAGAAATTGCTGGAAATAAACGGAGTCACTGTCAGCCTTCTGAGTCGGGGTCTGTGTGGTTGTGATCTTCAACAGTGTCATTCATGAGCCAGCCTGGGCACCCTTCAAAGGTACCACCTTTTCCACAACAGCAAGGCAAAAACACTCCTAAACTTGGTTTGGGTTTTTTTCCCCTTCCCCTCCCTCAGTCATGAACATCCCTTTCCCATATAATCAGTTTGAAAAGTCACTTTGTTCTGTGATCCTTTGGGTTTGGAAGATCTTCACCTTCATTAATATTCCAAATTCAAAGCTTAATTTGTTTACAATTTACCTTCATATGTCCAAGAAGGAGGAAAACAAAGATGGGCTAAGGATGGCAGTGTTTGCACAGCTCGCCATGCTGTACTCAGGGTGGGCTGCAGCAATACCCACCTGTAGAATGCTGCAAAAATACATCCCACAGGTGCCTCTGCTTTGGATTTTTTTATGTGTGACCAGCCCATACTGGACCAAATCCACAGTGCTCTTCAGGCTGCCCTCCAGCCTATCCAGCCTCATTATGTTGATGCTATAGACTCACATCATTGATTTCCTGAGATGAAAAACTCCCTTTTTTTCTCTCTCTCTCCCTCTCTAAGAATCATTTTGTTTCTGAGTGCCCTGTGTTTCAGTGGAGACATCTAATGCTTTGAGAGCTCCACCAGATTTTTTTCATCACTCTCCCTCAACCACAAGCCAGTCAAAAAAATAAAAAAAATTGAAAAAAATGGGGTTTGCTAATGGGAAGCAACAGAGGAGAGTGGAAGTAGGTCTGGTAATTGTAACCCACACTCTGACCTTGTCTAGTCCCAGGAGAGCAAATCAATTTATCCCTGGCTTTCCCCAGACATCTGTAATTTGCCTGGAGTTACCCTCCCCATCTCTGCCTTTGGACAGAGGCACTTTCAGCCTGGGAGGAGCATCCCTCCCGCACTGTGTTACAAGCTTCTGCTTCTGCTTTTGGACTTTGCCTGTAGAACTGCTCTTTGCTCCCAGTCTCCTAGGCATTACTGCCACAGACCAGGCTGCAATGTGTGTGCTGGTTTCCTGAAGTGTTCCTAAAACTCACTGGGTTCATCACCCTTCTTCCTCCTGCTTATTTTCCCACTTGCCCTCTAAACCCCGTTGCATTTTGTTTTTCATAAATGTGGATGAGAAGGAGCAGTTCAGCTCAGAGGTTTTTAAACTGGGAAACTTTTGCTGCAGGAGGCAGGAAACCCCTCAGAGGGTCTGCAGAGGCACAGGGAGTGCTCCATAAACATCCACTTTTCAGAAAGAAAATCAGCCCAGCATTTAAGACCTGGAAATAACCTGGCAAAGGAGAGGTGATAAATTAGACTCAAATTGGTGTCACCTCATTTGGAAAGGTGATGATGAGTCTGCACCAAAAATTCACTGTTACATCAGACCTGTTTCCGTTTCCTGAAACTGAAATCCAATTTAGAATTCAGTTTAATAATAACTTAAATAAATGGAAATTTAGGAATAGTGATTTAGAATCACCCTTTCATTCAGTATTTCCTGAAGACAAATGAGCCAACTGACTAGAAAGGGAGGTTTGGCAGAGAATAATCATGCCAAGGAGTTACATTTTGATTTCTTCCTCATTATTGCACGTCAGAAACCCACCCTTTTTTTTTTTTTTTTTTTTTTTCTTTTCTGATGTAGAGATAAGCCATGCAAAGCAAGGCCACAGAGCAGCATGAGAAAGGAAAATTCAGTGTGGCAAGCTGGTTAGTGATGATGGCTGATAAAGCATCTGTCACAGCACAGCTCGGGGCACTGCCTGCACACAGCCACTGCTGCCTGGCAGGGCTGGGCTGGGCTCCACTGCAGCCAAGGGATGCTGGAAACCTGGAACAGAGTTAGGGGGAGGGTCCCTGAAGGACCTGGGCACAGGGTTTGCTTCTCCTGCATGGACACTGCACCACAGGAGCACTGCAAGCACCTGTCCCTGTCCCAGTGAGGATCAATGTCTCATCAAGGATTAATTAAGTGGCTAAAAACTTGTTCCCTACCAGAGATACACAAGATGTGCCAATAGCTCCAAAGCTCTGGGGACAGAGGGCAGCCAGCTAATGATGACAAAAGGGTTTTTCCTTCCTGTGCAAGCTACAGAGCATCAGCACAGTGACATTGTGCCATTGGAGTAACAGGAGTGAAAGCAGAGACACCACCCTGATGCTGCTGGGGGGTGTGAGCCACAGATCTGTCTGTGCAGCTGTAGAAAATGGAATTATGTCAGTGATGGGATGGAGTGGCAACCTTTGCAGGCTGCCTTGTAGAGTAAAACAGTAAGCTGATCATGTTTGCTTTGCTTTTTAGGCCAGGGAGGCAGATAAGCATATCTATAAATATCTATAAAAATGTCTGTTGTAACCTTTCCCCTTTGCAGGGCTGTGCTGAGACACTGTGCTCAGAGAAGAAAACAGAAGAGCAAAGAATGAACTTGGCTGAAAAACACATTTGTGAGATGTGCATAATTCTCACTTGCACGGGAGAATGTGGTTTGGTAAGGTCAGCTCCAGCCTCTGGCACTGGAATTTAATTTCGACCTTGGAAATCCTGGCTTTCAGCATCTCCCAGTTAAAACATGCCAAGCTGTGCACCCACAGAGAGCCACTTACTTACACCAAGGCATTTTCACTCTCACTGAATGGCTCTGTTATCCAGCCACTCATCAAAGGTGAGAAATCAGCACAGCAGGACACTTCCAGCCCCTGGCCTGGTGCCAGACTCACCCTTTTGATTGCCCAGAACCCTGGCAGCACTGGCAGCTCTGCCAGCACACACAGCTTTTACATGGGCCTCTGATTTCCAGAACTCCCTGTTGTCTAGGAAAATAAAAACACCCTAAATTTGGGTGGGAACACTGGCCAGAAAAGACCCCATGGGGTGGTGGTGGCTGCTCCCCTTGCCAGCACTGAGCGAGCTGTGCAGGGCAGTGAGCTCAGGGCATCAGGGAGCATGAGGAGGGGAAATGGGAACCCCAAGAAGTTGTGCTGGATCCCATTTAACTGCCAAGCTCATTCCGTGCCTGGGTCTGTGTCTGCTTTGCCCCAGGACTTTTCTCCTGTGTGGGAGCCTTTCTCACCACAGCTCCAGCAGGGCAGCAGATCCCCCACAGCTCCTTTGTGCACATTTCTGACCACAATGCAGATTCAGGTGTCACTGACACAGCCCCTGAGCCTGCACATAAAGAACCCTGCACCTTCTGGTGCCTGCTCAGGGCAGGGCTTCCCTTGGTGCTTGGCAGACCTGCCCAAGTTCTGTGGCTGCAATACCAACAGCAGCCCCTTTACCCTCATTTGGGTCCCTGCCCTTCACCTCTCCCTAGCTTCAATGCTGAAATCCTTTCAGTGCTTTAAAAGACTAATTTATGGCAGTATTGGTTGTTTTGGAGAAGAAAAGAACTCCTGTGGGAGGTTTGTCCTGAAGAAGCAGCACAGGTATCTCCTGACCTGCCTGTCCAGCAGAACACTGGAGCACAGTGATGTGACCAACTTGTCCAGGTGCTTGCAGAGCCCTGGGATGGGTTAAAGCACTGAGCCCCTCTCCCAGCTCCCAAATGAGAGAAAAGGTTTTGGGGTTCGTGCTGGCAGGCTCCATCTGCTGTGCATGGCACCACTGCTGCACACAGGGCAGGCCCTGAGAAGGCCCCACCTGAGGCTCCTGAGCAAATCTGCTGCTGGTGCTGCCCTTGCACTGCCCCAGGCCACCCTCCAATGCAGCCCCTTACAGAGAGCAGGCTGTCACCCCTGGGACCACCCCTGCCACCTCTGGGGACATCTGTGCTGCTCCAAGTCACTCATGCAATTTCAGGCTATTGCTTCCTCCCAACAGCCCCTAAAATGTGCATTATTTCTTCCACTGCATCAGTATCTTTCTGGCATTTCAGCTGAGATGTGGGTCACTACTCACCATGGCCTCGAGCACAGTATGGTGTGTCCCACACACAGATGAAACCTCTCCTCTGGCAGTTCTCCTTTCCTCCCTGAAGTAAAAGGTCAGGGGAAAACCAGCCTCTTCTGCTGGTATTGGCAGGAGGCATAGGACACAGATGAGATGTGATGTTTATTCTTTGCCTCCTAGACCCCCGGGTTTAAAAACTTGCAGGCATGGGGAATAACCTTCCCTGACTTAATTGCATTAAATTAGAAGCAATTTCCCAGTTTGCTACAAGGTGACAGAGTTCTGGATTGGTTTATTGAAATCGTGAAGTTCCTATTAAAGTGCCCCAAATCCTTCACTGCCACAGGAAGGAGGATGCTGATCCTGCCTGGCTGTGAGCACACACCTGCCCACCCCAGCCTTGTGCCCCTCTGTGTGTTCAGGGAGATCCCCACCACCACACGGGAGGCATTTCCCTCCTGTCCCTGTGCTGAGGGGCTGGAGCAGTGGATGCCCCGGGGGAGGACAGAGGGGGCTCTGGGCACAGCAGGAGGGGGAGCTGGGCCAGGCACCTCCAGCACCCCCGAGCCCTCCTGCCCTCACACCCAGACCTCTGTGAGCCGCTGCCCACGGCTGTGCTCGGGCCCCTCTCACACTGACAAACATCCACAGTGACAAGTTATCAGCCAGACAGACACAGATCCTCAAACAGAAATACCCAGGGCCAGTAAATCCAAGCAAAACCACATCCTCTCAGGGAAAGGATCAGGGAGCAAGGAAGAAATCATTTCCTCAGCTTGCTTACGTGTTTAATGAAACCAGCCATGGTTCCTCCTTTCTCTTCCAGTCAGTTACATTAACTTCACTGTAAGCCTTTTGTCTCAGGAAATCTCTGCTTGATTTGCTTTCCTGATTGCAGGTCACTGTGTTGCTTTTCCTCTAAACAGTGATCAATCTCCACTCTGCTCACAGCCAGTTTGCAGTGCTTATGCCAGGACTCAACACCATTTTTCTTATCACCCTTCTGGATGCTGTAACACCCGAGGTGACCAGAAGGCTGTAGCCACAGGGAACTGGTGTCTGAACCAGGAGTCTAGAAAAGGTCATTTTTTACCTTTGTATCATTGTGGGTTTGCATTTACATAATGTCTGAGGGTCCAGCCCTGTTCAGAGTGCTGGCTTAATAATAATTAGCTTAATAATTAACTTTAAAAGGTTTAATAAAATAATGCAAAATAATACAAATATACAAACAAAGATAGAAGACAGTGTAAGGACAGATTTTACATTTGCTACAACACCCCAAAAATGCCAAAAGACTTTTTGTTCTGTTACTTTTGTACTATGGTTGGGGATGGATTTATTGGCAAACTTCTGATAGGAAGGGGTACAGGTTTTGACAAGCAGTGCCACGGTCTAACAGGTGTTCTTTTTTTGGTACAGAGCCAATTACAAAGAGAGAAACACGGAACTTTTTGGCTAAACTTAAAATGTTCAAAGGGAAACCGAATTCTTTTTTCTTATACAGAACTACCCACTCAGGAGTGAGGGGTGCATTACTATACATCATCATTTCCAGATAAGACAGTCTGTAAGGGCAAGAGTTTAGCTCCAAAATTCAGATTAGCCCCCATTGTGTGGGCAGGTCTCGTGGCAGTGATATTTCCTCTTGACATTTGAGCACTTGCAGCTCTCACACCACCCCTGGGAGGGAGGCAGGCCCTGCTCACTGCAGGAGCACCTGAGGTCCTAAACATGGCCCAGGCTCCACCTACATGGTAAAACTGCCTGAAACGACTTGGGGTGTGAAGTTGCCACTTCTGAAGGCACTGGCCTCACCGTGGTAAGCCAAGACAGCCCCAGCAGCCCTCCCTGAGAGCAGTGCTGGGTCTGCTGGGCTGTGTCCCTGCTGAGCTCAGCTTTGGTGCCTCCCCTGAAAGTGCTCTGCTGACACCAGGGTTACATTTGCCCGGGAAAACTGATGCTCAAATTATTTTTTAATGCAGCCAAAGAGAGGAAAGGGGCTCATTTGTGGTGTTAAGGTCTGTCTGGAAGATGGCCCCTCGAGACCACAAGAATCAGGTATGAATAACACCAAGCTGTGGTGTAATTCAGGCTTCTGTTTCAGCTATTTGAGCTGGTTATTTATGAGAGCAGTGAGGGTGACAACCCAATTTCAGGCTGCTTTGGTGACAGCAGGGACCTGGGACTGGGACATCACTTACACAGAGCTGCTGGAGGACCTTTTAAATATTTGCAGCTGGACAAAACAAAGTGGAACAGTAGGTCCAGAATTATTCTTGGGGTCTGTCTGTGTGCAGCTTCTCACCACCTACCCCACAGCCTTTGCTGTGGCACTTGTGCACCTTTCAGAGGGGACAGGGGCAGCTGCACCAGGCTCAGCTGGTTCAGCTGGGGTGTGCAGGCAGGAGTGCAGGGTGGGCGCTCTGGTAACCCATTAAATGCCTTGTGGAGCTGGCAGCTGGAGCTCCAAGCATTATCCTGCTCAGGAGCCAGCCCAGGAGCCAGCCCAGGAGCCAGCTGTGCTGCTCTCAGGGCACCAGGGCACCCACAGCTGTGGCAGCAGGGCAGAGAGACTCCCCCTGCATTTGCCCTTGCCCAGTTCTGAAAAAAAAAAAAAAAAAAAATTCTGGAAATGTCTCCAACATGCAGAGCACAGGGACCTCTCTGGCTTTTAGCACATCCCAGGAGCCTTAATAGGCCTTGAAAAAAAAAAGATCAAGAAAAAGTCATTAAGCCTTTTCCTTGTTTCCACAGCTTATTGTCTACCTTCTTCTCTGAAAGCCTCTTCTGGGATTCAGCATTGGGCAAACAGTGCTTATGTGCTAATGCCTCACAGTTCCTCTGTCTTGCTGTGGCATGGAAGGGATCCTGAGGATGCCCTGCTGTGAGAAATGTATCCTAGGAAATTGGTCACCCACACGTCTCTTCAGAAATTCTGTTGTCTCAAAGGTTAAAAGAGTTGAATCTTATTTTCTCCTGGCTTTTTTTTTTTTTTTTTTGTGTTTTGGGGTGATTTGTTTGTTGGTTTGGTTTGTTTGTTTGGGTTTGTTTTGTTTTGTTTTGTTTTTTCTTCTCTGCTGTGAGCAGAGGCTCTGCTCCATACCACCCCTGTAGCCCTTGAGCCCTGCTCCAGGAGCTTTACCTGCCAAGCCCCCACCTGCCTGGGCCATGGGGAGAGGGAAGAGGCCAGTGAGGACTCCAACCAGCCAAAACCCTTCCCTTAATGCTCTCGAGATTTTCGCACAGGGAACACCCTCTTTCTGTACCAGGCTGTCCTTCACACAGACATTACTGACTTTAACATCCCAAGAAATGAATTTATTTTGCTTTATATTTGCCTTTTTTGTTGTCTATTTGCCCCCAGTGCTAAATGAAAATATTTTTTTACAGTTTGATGTCCATTCTATTTCATTTCCAGGCTCCCTGAGACACACATTCCCCCCCAGGCCCCTTCCCTGGCATGGAAGCCCATGCTGCCACTGAGCTCTGCTGGCTCCACAGGTGCTGTGCTCACCTGTCCCAGCACACCCCATCTCTTGGGGAAGCTGCAGGGCTGGAGGGGAGCACAGACCACAGGTCTGCACTAATAGACACCACAGGAACAAGGTTTTGCAGAGAGATCTGAAACCCTGTGATCCAGGCTGGGAGACCCAAGGCTGCAGCTCAGGGCCAGCACATCTCTGAGAGACTCTGGGGCTCACTGCCCTACAAGGACAGGATGATTTATAAAGAGCGTTTTTTGTTTTTTTTTTTTTAATCTTTAAGAAATAAAAACCCCACAACCCCAGAACTTGAAACAAGATTCACACTGATTTCTGAGAGCAGCAAGAGCAGCTGGCAGTGGGAAGCTGAGCTGTCACATCCTTAGTGACAGATAACCCAAGTTTATTTTAGGTCAAAACCAACCAGAGTTTTGCTTCTACTGAATTTTCCAGTCTTTGTCCTGCAACATTTAATCCTCCGTGATTAATTACACCCTGATTTACTGAGATCAGAATAGATGGGACCAGAGAGAGCCGTGTTCAAAATAATAACCATGAGTCACCTAAGCCTCTTAGTTCATGTAAATTGTAACTTTTCAAACGCTGCCAAAGGGAGTTCTTTTCCTTACTGCAATTTCTCTGGCTGTAATTAGCCCTGTAGGAGGATTATTACTTCTCTTATCACTAGCAAGAGAGAAAAGATAATTTCCCACAACACTGTTTGGCTTCAGTGCCATCGGTGGCTGTGGCTGGAGGGATTTCCACAGCAGGACAAGGGATTTACAGGACAGCAGGACGCACAGAGTGCCTTCGCCGAGGCATTGATCTGGAGATCACCCCCTCCCCGAGCTGCTCTGGCAGTGCCGGGGCGACACGGGCCGCAGGTCACCCTGTGTCCGTCTGTCCCGCACACGGCCTGAGACCACATCGTGTTCCAAGCGCTCAGACCCACTGCTCCCGGCGGCTGGGAAAGCCTTTTCTCCGGGGATCCAGCTCCCATCCTGCTCGGAGCGGCCCCGTGCCATCTTGTGGCCGTCGCTAAAACTGAGGGGAACGGGACTAAATCGCTTCAGATTCCACGTTTGGGTTTAGATAACCCTTTTTTATTTTATTTTATTTTATTTTATTTTATTTTATTTTATTTTATTTTATTTTATTTTACTTTACTTTGTTTTCTTTAATTTTATTTTACTTTACTTTGTTTTATTTTAGTTTTATTATTTTACTTTATTTTATTTTATTTTTATTTTATTTTATTTTATTTTATTTTACTTTGCTTTATTTTCTTTTCTTTTCTTTTACTCTGTTTTATTCTATTTTATTTTTTATTTTATTCTATTTTATTTATTTTATTTTATTTTACTTTATTTTATTTTATTTTATTTTATTTTATTTTATTTTATTTTATTTTATTTTATTTTATTTTATTTTATTTTATTTTACTGTTTTATTTTATTTTATTTTATTTTATATTTTATTCCCAGAGGAGAAGCCAGTTTCCTCGGCAGCTGTGCGATTCCAGCCAAGCTCCCGGATGATCCAGGAGACAGACGTGCTGCACTGTAGCACCTTTCCCCCAAATGAGTTGGCAAGTCTTCTTGCCACAACAAGCAGTAAGTGATACGATTTTCCAGGTGAAATGAAACAGATCAAACCCTTTTTGCATTATCAAAACGACTTTTTGACACATTTTCAGTAAATGGTCAGAAAGGTTCTACAGCATTCTCCTGGAAAAACTGGCAGAACACAGCTCGGGAAGGCACGTTCCTATTTCATTAAAAACTCCCTGGAGGGATGCACCTCAGATCCTGTGTCCATTCTGGGCCCCTCACTCCATGAAAGACATTGAAGGGCACGTCCAGAGGAGGGCAACAAAGTTGGTGAAGGGTCTGCTTTCCATCCTTGTTTCTTATCTAAATGCAGAGTTGCAGGTGACTGTCCTCTTGTGCTACCTGGGCAGTTACATTCCTGGTCTCCAGAGATGCTGATAAATAACAGCACCACGCTGGACCCTGTCCATCCCCTTAGCAGCCCCGAGGAAAGGCAAGAAGCAGCCAGCTTTCCCAAAGTGCAGGGGTTTGGTTTAAAAAAAAAATCAACCTGAAGGTCATTACAAGCAGAAATACTCTGAACTGCCTCCTCCCTGTAATAAACAACTGATAAAAAGAGAGAAAAAAGAGAGATATTATCAGGCTTCAGTACTAATTGCTCATAGCAACCAAGCTGCAGGAAATTGAACAAATTCACTTTATGTTTGCAAACACAGACAGAAATTCCCCTGTGAGTAGAGCAATGGGGGTGTTTTTTCCCTCTAGGTCAGCACATCAAAACACTGAAACGTCTGAGAGTGCTCCCCTTTCTGAAGGGTGGGATATGACCAGAACTTAGATTTTAAGGAACTCCAACTGCTAAGAAATGACGCTGTTAAAGACCACAACGACACAGACTCCGACTTGAGAAGGCTGACAATGACTCCGTTTATTTCCGGCAATTTCTTCCCTTTTATGCTGTTCTACAGAGAACAACTCAATTGATGAAACAAAGACAAACTTCTTCAATCACATTGGTCAGAGCAGAGGGACAGCAAGAAGTCCCTCCCAGGGAAAGAATGTAAATAAAGGTTACAAAAGTTAGGAAAACGTGTCTCTGGTTTACAGAAAACTCTCTGGGAAACGAGTTTCAGAAAACCAAACATCTCAGGCACCAACCAGGGCTACAAAGAAGCACTTGGCTCTGTAGCTGGTTGGCAGCTCACCTTCACCTTTCCTGCACTTGAGGCACGTCTGGGTCAGCCCGTGCCCTTGGCAGCTTCACTCCCAAAGCTCCACCGGCCGAGCTGAGACCGGGGCATCGCTCCGGCAGCCGGCGCTGCGCTCCTGGCCCGGCTTCACCGATGTCCTCGGCTTTGCCGCCGCGCCCCTTGCTCCGCAGCCCGGCCGAGCCCCTGGGCTCCGCATCCCGGCCCGGGGGTGCCCTGGGCCCTGCAGCCCGGTCCTGAGGAGCCCTGGGCTCCGCAGCCCGGCCCGGGGGTGCCCTGGGCTCCGCAGCCCGGCCCGGGGGTGCCCTGGGCCCTGCAGCCCGGCCCGGGGGTGCCCTGGGCTCCGCAGCCCGGCCCGGGGGTGCCCTGGGCCCCGCAGCCCGGCCCGGGGGTGCCCTGGGCTCCGCATCCCGGCCCGGGGCTGCCCTGGGCCCTGCAGCCCGGCCCGGGGGTGCCCTGGGCTCCGCAGCCCTGCCCGGGGGTGCCCTGGGCTCCGCAGCCCGGCCCGGGGGTGCCCTGGGCCCTGCAGCCCGGCCCGGGGGTGCCCTGGGCCCTGCAGCCCGGCCCGGGGGTGCCCTGGGCCCTGCAGCCCGGCCCGGGGGTGCCCTGGGCTCCGCAGCCCTGCCCGGGGGTGCCCTGGGCCCTGCAGCCCGGCCCGGGGGTGCCCTGGGCCCTGCAGCCCGGCCCGGGGGTGCCCTGGGCCCTGCAGCCCGGCCCGGGGGTGCCCTGGGCTCCGCAGCCCGGCCCGGGGGTGCCCTGGGCCCTGCAGCCCGGCCCGGGGGTGCCCTGGGCCCTGCAGCCCGGCCCGGGGGTGCCGGGCCCGGCGCTGCCGCTCCCCGCGGGGCTGAGGGGCGGCGGTGCCGGCCCGGGCGGGGCAGCGGAGGGCGGAGCGCGGTGCCCGCTCCTCTCTGCCCGCAGAGCCGGCCCGGGGATGCCGGTGCCCGGTGCCGCCTGCGGGGACGGCCGGGACGCGGCCGAGCGCTGCCTGAGCCCCGCGGGGAGGCTGGCGGCCGCCGTGTGCCTGGGCGCCGTGGGCGGGCTGGGCTTCTGCAGCAACCTGCTGGTGCTGCTGCTCTTCTGGCGCTTCCGAGCGCTGCGCTCCCCCATCAACCTGCTGCTGCTCAACATCGCGCTCAGCGACCTGCTGGGCTGCGCCCTGGGCACCCCGCTCGGGCTGGCCGCGGGGGCCGCCGCCGCTCCGGGGGCCGCCTGCGCCTGGCACGGCTTCGCCACCGCCCTCTGCGGTGAGTGCGACCGCCCGGGGCCGGGGGCGGCACGGGGGAGGCGGGGGTGCACCCGCGGAGCCGGGGCAAGGATGTGCCCGATGGGACCGGACCGGACCGACAGCTCCGGGGAGAGGAGGGGACAGCCCCGGCAGGTCCGGGGAGGGGACGGGAGAACCTGGGCAGCTCCGGGGAGAGGAGAGGACAGCACGGGCAGGTCCAGGGAGGGGACGGGACGGCCCAGGCAGCTCCGGGGAGAGAAGAGAGCCCGGGCAGATCCGGAGAGAGGCTGGGATAACCCCAGCAGCTCCGGGGAGAGGACGGCATAGCCCGGGCACGTTCGGGGAGAGGACGGGATAGCCCCAGCAGCTCCGGGAGAAGAAGGGACAGCCCTGGCAGCTCTGGGAGGACAGGGAGGGCCGGGTCAGCCCCGCAGCCGCCGGTGCGCTGGGCGCTGTTCGGCTGCGCGCAGCAGCGAGAGCGGCGGGCGCGGTGAAGCTCGGGCTGTGCGGGACACCCGGCACGCCAGGAGCACAGGGCTGGGGTGAAACTTCCCCAGCTTCCGTGGCTGTTTCGCTGGGAAAAGCCCAGAAAGCGCCCAGGCAGCGTGAAGTGCGAGTCCTCATTCGGGCTCCACAGCGTGTTTCCAGAGGCTGCGGAAGAGCTCTACAAACTTGAAGGGATGAAAACGGAGCGTAGAATCAGCCTGGCTTCGGTTAGAAAAGACATTTAAGCTCCTCGAGGTGAATTACTCAGGCAGCACTGCCAGGCCCACCGCTACACCCTGTCCCGAGTGTCACACGGGCAGCGCGGAGCATCCACAGCCGCGATTCCCTGCGCACATGGGAATTCCAGCCCTGGCCCCAGACCCACCGCGGGATGGGCAGCACCGGGCAGGACAGGCCGGCAGGAAAGAGCGGCTCCGTGTCCCTCTGCCCTTCCCCAGCCCTGTCCTACCTGCCAACCCGGCACACAGCGGCAGAGAGCCCCGGGCTGTGGGGCAGCAGCTACGATAGATATCGGGTGATACAGAACAACAGCTCGAGTTTTCCCAGTGCTGACAATCCCCTCAGGCTGCTGCCCTGCGGCAGACACGGGCACACAGCGGTGGGGCTCTCCCCCAGGCAGCACTCACATGGAGCAGAGGCTGTACCGGCACAGCACCCTCTGCCCATCAGTACCGACCTGAACAGCCCCAGGAACACAGCTCAGCCTGGCACCCGGGCTTCACAGAGCCACTGACACGGCCTGTGCACGCTCCAAAGAGGCATTTGCAGCAGCTGCACTTTGGATGTTTGCCGCCACCTCTTTCCCTCATGAAGTTACACGGGGTAACAAGCCAAATTTGTGTGTGTAAAACCTCTACTTGGCAGGGAAAATTTAGCAGGAGTGTGTCAGAGCCCAGCAGCATCCCCTTGTACCTGCCAGCATCGCTTCCACAGTGCAGCCTGGGAGGTGTGTGTGGAGGGAAATCACAAACCCTTACAGCAAACTCGCAAACTCATCAGCTTTAGAAATTACCTCTCCCCCACCATTTCTGCATGCAAAAGAGGCCTTTGATTTGCTGCTGGTGGTTTTATTGCCCCACTGGTGTCTGCTGGCAGCACCCCAATTGCAGGAGACCCATAACTGTCTCTGCAAAGGCTCAGGAGCTGCCTGCCCCCCCGAGAGGGGCACACCGGGGCACTTGCTGGCACAGGGGGCTTCAGGGCATGGGCTTAATCTGCAGCTCTTCATTATGCACAGCAGGAAATCCTTATGAAGACCCTGTGGGGCTGCACTTCCCCAAGAAGAGTTCAGAAGGCTGCACTTTGGAGTTGGCAGAGGATCACCAGATCAGCTCCACACTTTGGGCAAATCTAGATATTAATCCCGAATGTTACAGGTGCAGCAAGAACCAGATCTGATGGAGAAGCCATCAGATCACCAAAGGATTTTGCTGCATGTCACAAACACACACACAGACACATGTATCCATTCAGACAGATGTGCTCAATTACTGATCAACATTTATAACAGACTGGCTTTGGCTGGACACCTTTAAACACCCCCAGCTTTTGGTGAGTGGGGTCAGGCTCTCAGCACCCCTCTTTCTTAGGGGGACACTGCCAATCCCAGTCCTTGCCCACCTTGTTTTCAAAGCCAGTGCCATCAGTCTCATACATAGCTTGAAGTATTTTGGGGGGAGACAGAGCAAAGCCTTCATTCATTCATTCCTTCATTCCTTCATTCATTCATTGTTGCTGATCCAAGTGTCTACTTTGGTGCAGGCATCATCTCGCTCGTCTCCCTGGCCGTGCTCTCCTACGAGCGTTGCTGCACCATGACAAGGACAGCAGAGCCTGACACCACAAACTACAGGAAAACATGGACTGGCATCATCCTGTCCTGGGCTTACTCCTTGCTCTGGACTGTTCCCCCGCTCCTTGGCTGGAGCAGCTATGGGCCAGAAGGGCCAGGGATAACCTGCTCTGTGAACTGGCATTCCAAGGATGCCAACAACGCATCCTACATCATCTGCCTCTTCATCTTTTGCCTCGTAATCCCTTTTGCCATCATTGTCTATTCCTATGGGAAGCTGCTCTGTGCTGTCAGACAGGTAAGTTGATGCCTCAGCTGCCAATTGGCTGTGACCCCAAACCAGGCAGAAGCTGAGGGTCACCATCTTCCACCCTTAAAACACCTCTGCTGTCAGATGTGCTGCCACCCCTGGGCACTGCCTCTCCTGTGACTGTCCTGGTGACAGGCTCCAGTCTGCCAGGGCTTTAAAAGTCATACCCAGGTTTGTACAGCTGGAGGTGATGCCCTGGAGGGGCTCCCTACGACAGAGGCTAGACAAGGTTAAGAGAATGAAGTGGGTGTTTATTAAAGGCCTTCAACAGATACACCTTGGGCAGTCAGAGCCTCCCAGAGGCTGCACCCAAGGTGGATGATGGTCATGAGTTTTTCAGACAATTATAAATTTGGTCCATTTGCATATCAGGGGTGAATGCTCCAATTACAGCTTCAGGTAATGAAATCATTTACCCCCAGTTTGCTCCCCCCAATTCACTTTTTGTTTACACTTGTCAGTGCCTGAGACAGTGAGGTGTCCTTGAGGAATGCAGGTGAGGAATCCAGGCTTGCAGAGGAATTGTTGTGATCAAAACAGGAGAACAGCAGCTGACAGGGTGTGGAGCTTTAGAGTTACACCCTAAAGCAGTACAGGATATGAAAAATATAAAAGGTAAATCCTAAGGCATCAGAGGTCCCTATGACAGCATCACAGATGAGGGAAGTTTGCCAGAGCACTCTAGATACTTCAAATTACCCCTAATTAAAACTAGGAAAGACTTACCTACCTTGATGAGATTGGTCCTATGATTTAAATCTGCAGGAATGCTGTGGAGAGGTGAGCATTATCAGCAGGTTCAGTAGCTGCATGGTCAGTGGGGAGTGTGGGAGTTGTGGTTTCTGACTTCTCTCCTGAAAGCAGAGAAGTGAACCCTGCAAAAAAAGGCTGCTAAGCAAACAGTCCCATATAACCAAGCTGCTGGCAGGATCAGGCAAGGCAGGAAGATGTAACTTTACAGATACAAACTGCAGGGCAGACCAGTGAGATGGAGCAGATAACCCTGGACACAAAGCAAAGCCAGTCCAGAAATGACTGTGAGCTTTTTTTGCCAAGAAAAGGAATGTTAGCTTTAAATATTGCTGCTCCAGTGGAACACTTGGTACCAAACACCACCAGGGCAGCCCCGTCAGGCAGCTGGAAATGCCAGTGCAGAGGTTTTTCCTCCTTTGTGAGAACACCTGCCTTTAGCCACGAGTGCCAGGGAGTGATGGAGCAGCACTGGCTGCTCCTGGCACTGCTGGGAGAGACTGCTGAGCATGGCAGCCCCTCCTTGGGGACCAGGCTGTGGACAGGCAGGGACTCTCTGCAGCACAAAGGGATCATTCACCCCCTGAACAGCTCCACACTGGGTCCCTGCACCCTGGGAGCCCACCCCAGGCTGGGCTCCAGCTCCAGCAGAGTTACCAGACCTGGCCTGGGCTCACCTCGTGCAGCGGCACCTGAAGGATAAGAGGGAATTAGATAAAGATCACTGTGTGAGCCACATTTGCAGATGTAAACATTTAGCTTAAGCTTGTTATTGCTCAGGGACTTTGGGCAAAAGCAAATTAAATCAGTGGAGGTGTTTAAATTAATCCTTGTACAGCCTGCAGCCCATTGTCTTGTAACAAATAACCTCTCATTCCCCACGAAAGCCAGCTCAGTCCTCTCTGGTCACCCTTTGCTGGGAACAGCTGCTCCTCCTGCTCCACCATGGACCAGTCTCCTGAATGCAGGCAAGGGCTGGACTTCACAGAACTTCAGTGTTTTTCCATCTTTTAAAGCTAAAAATGCTGTTTTAGAGGTGCTGCTCGTTGCAAGGTACTCACAGCAGCTGGGGCTGGAGGAGGTGCTGCTTGCAAGAGAGGCTCTTCCTCTGCAAAGTTCCTCCAAGGGCAAGAAACAGCAAGCAAACCTGCTTTCCTGATGAAGGTTGTGCTGATGTGTCAGAGTGATCCCCCAGATCTCCTGGCTCTGCCCTCCCCAGTGCCCACAGAACATTTATTTCTGCTGCAGCTGCACCTGTGCAGCAGCACTGTAAGTTTGTACATTAAATACTCTTCCCACTGGTGCAGCCAGCACATGAAATGTTGCATTTGGGCTCAGGAGAGCTGTCTGTCTTCAGGACAGGGTGAGTTACAGCAGCAGTTCAGGCAGCAGCAGAGCCCAGCAGCTTCAGCAGAGCCCTCTGTGAATGCAGTGGGCAGGGGGATCCCTTCAGTGAAGTGAACTGCTCCACCAGGGACCACAGTGGCATGGCAGAGGGACAGGGTGGTGGCAGGGGCTGTCACCCTCTCTGGCAGATGGGTGACAACTCTAAAGGTCAGGAGCTGCCTTTCCATGCTCTCTGGTCCTGCAAAAACCCCAAAACATGGGAAAATAATACAAAAATTGTTCTGTCTGGTTCTCAATTATCCTTTCAGGAAGGGGGATTTTCCACAAAGAGGGGAAGGCAGAACTGGATGGTCCTGTGGATGCACCTGGGCTCGTTTGGGAAGCCAGCAGGGAGGGGAGGTGCAGGGGCAGCCTCTCTCCTGCCTCCCATCCCCAGTTCCATGCCTGTGTCTGACCCAGGCTGCTCCCAGCTGCTTGTGCTGCTGCCCAGATCCCCCAGGGCAGCAAGGTGCAGAAGCAGCAAAATCCCTGCTGTGTGTGAGAGAGAGGAAAAAAATGAACAAAATAAGCTCCACATGCCAGATCAATATTTAAGGAAACCAACACCAGGAATTTGTGCTTTTAGTCTGAAGCCCAGAGGGCTTCTGCCTCATGCTCGCCGCCACCACCTGCTCTCCCCGAGCTGTTCTTGCTTCCCACAGTCTTCCACTGCTGCCTCACGCCTCTGGGCACAGCCAGCATTGTGTCCTGAGGACGCTGCCTTCTCTCGCGCTAGACGCTGCTTTCTCGGCAAAAGGCAGTTTCTCGTTGGATCCTAAATTACAGGGCAACACTCTGTAAGCCTTTAATGGTGCTTTCAGCTCCAGCCACCAGTATCTGCCTGCAGCTGAGATTATCTGCACCACTGACAGGGGTAAAACTGCTGGGAGATCAGGCTGCTTGGTTTCAGGCAGGCATGAAAAATTTTATCCTTTCACTTGACATTTGTGTTTTCATGCTCTGGTTTCTGAGCTGATTGTGACCACGGCAGATCTACAGGGATGCTTAAACTCCTGGAGACTGGTCCAGGTTCCCACTGTACTGCCTCAAGGTCACAGTTCCCCCCACATTGAAGGAGATTTTCACCACTCAGAGCAGATCTGTGTGTCCTGCCATGTCTTGTTTCAGGCTGGCAGGGAAGGGTTTGCTCTGAGCCATTTGAAATGAATATGAGGAGCTGGGATGTGTTACAGCACACTGCCAACAATAAACCTGAATTCTGAAAACAACCATTAGAAAATGAGGGCTGTCTAGGATTCCAATCTGAGATTTAGACTTAATGATTTCATCTCTGAGAAGGCTTTCTGCTTTGATACAGGTTCCATAGCTCTCCTGTGAAGGGCTGTGCAGGGCCCAGGCAGAAGCAAAAAGAAGGCTGCTGCTTTCCTGGGATAGCAGGAGCACAGTGCAGGTGTGCCCTGGCAAACAGCTGGGTCAGGGGTTCATCTCTCCTTCCTTGGCTTCACCACAGGGCCCCAGGGGATGGCAGGAGGTGGCTGTGCCCCCCATGTGTCACACACGACACAAAAGAACAACACTCTCACACACTGAGATGTCCAAGGCAAAAAGGGGCAGTTTATTTACAGACCTCGGTATTTATAGAATTCCAGCAGTGACCATGGATTGGAGGAAGAAAATCTTCCTCTCCAACCACACTGGTCAAACCAACAGTCCATCAACAGTCTCTACCTTATGAGAAGAATGTAAACAGTTAAAATAACAAAAAAGTTGTTTATGTAAAATCGTGTCTGACTCCATTGCAAAAGGTAAACACAGAAGGCTGAAACAGAACTTTAGAAAAACTTCTTAGAGACAGAGGAGAACAGAAAAAACCCAGACAACACCCATGTCCAGTCCCATTCCTGAAAGGCAGAAACCTGCCAGCTGGGGTTTGCTGCAGAGAGCAGGGATGCTTTAGGATGGCCTTGGTTTTGTGCAGAGCCCCGTGTCACTGCCCCCACAGCTGAGTGTGCAGCTCCAGAGGGGTTCACAGCATCCATGCTCGGATCTCTTTGGGAGAATGACAGAATTTATGAAGGTTTGGAAATGCCAGAAGTGAAGCAGAGCCTGGGGAGGCAGCTGGCAGCCAGGCTGAGCAAGCTGTGAGGGGCAGAACAGCAAATCTGCCTCCTCCTCCTCCTCTGCACAGCCTGGTGCCCTCAGAGGGCCTGGCAGCCAGAGCAGGGGCAGAGGCTGTCAGGATAACCTGTTCCAGTGCTGCCTGCAGCAGGGCAAACCCTCTGGACGTGCAGCTGGGCAGGGCAGGGGGCTGGATTCATCTTCATCCAAAGCCTGGCTGGTTTGAAAGGCTTGGTCGTGTCTGTGACTCCTGCAAAACCCCTCCAGGCAGCAGGAACAGTGCTTGGGGGCTCCCAAAGGCAGCTCTGGCAATGCAAACAACTAATGGGCTGCCAAGAAACAGCAGTTTAGAATTTCTTCTAGTTCCGAATTCTCCTTCTAGTACCAGTACTGGGTAGCCAGCACTGGGTTCACCCCGAGCTGGGGATGTCCTGGAGCATGAAGGGCTCTCCCTGGCCCTTCTCTTGGCACAGCCCCAGCTGGGGTGTGTCAAGATGCCCAGGAAAGGCCTTCCTGAGCAAACCTCCTGGTCAAACATGATCTGCATCCCAGATTCTGGCCAGCTCACACACAGGCAAAATTCATGAATCCTGCAGGAGAGAGCCATTCTGCTGCCAGGTTTTGGAACAGCTGTAGTCAGCACATGCAACCTTAAAAATGCTTGCTGGAAACAGATAAATCATTTTGTGAGCACAGGGGTTAGAAAGTCATCAGTCAGAGTCATTGACAAGCTTGGCTGAGTCCTCTCACATGACTTGTCACAATGCAAATATAATCAATTCCAGCTTTTGTGTCACTGTATTACAGTGTGGTTGGGGGTTTTCTTTCCCTTTAATTCACAGACCACCTACTCTTCTATAATCTCCTTGACAGATGAATCTGAGGGCCTGCCTTCAAGTTATTGACCAGTGTTCATCCAAGCAGATCAGTGCAAGGCTCAATATTCTGCTTTTCTGCACAGACTCCTGGCCTGGGCTGAGTCATATCAGGGTAAATCTGCCTGGAGCAGCAATCACAGGCCAGGCAGGAAAAGCCAGCACCTTGGCATGGTTTCCACCAGCCCTCTGCCCCCTTGGTGTGTTATGGAGAAGAAAAAAGTGCAGCGAGGAGGCATTTGATGTGTTGCACGTTAATTTCATGAATTTAATTGATATTACGTCAATTAGCAAGCCCAGCAGTTTCTAGTGCTGGGGTAATGGCTCTGAACAGCACGGGCAGGAGAAGCTGGGGGAGAGCAGCAGTGTTCTCCAGCAATTCCCTCCCACTGGCAGGAGGGGGAAAGGGTGGTTCTGCTCCTTCAGCATGAACCTGGACAGCATGGAGAGCCACCACGAACTGAGGCTGAACTGGGCAGCTGAGGCAGACACATTCCCTAAGGCAGGAATCTTGGCAGCTTAAGCACTGGGACACCTCAGGCACCAGGGGACAGAAAATCAGTCTGGAGACAGCTGAGCCCAGAAGAGCTGCAGGAACCGTGCAGGTCAGCGATGGAAGAGGGAAATCACCTTGGATCAGTCCCCCCAGGGCAGGATAACCAAGGGATTGCCTTTCCTGCCTCCAGCGGAGTTCAATCCCGGAGCAAAGGCGGCGGGGATGTTTCTGTATTTCCCCGCTCGGGGGCAGCAGGAGCTCTGCCCATTCGGGATGCTCGTGGTTCCCCTCAGAGCTGCGGGAAGGGCTCGCTCCTCTGTGTGCCCTGGGGGATCTGATCCCTACCTGTGATGCCTTTTGGGGGTACCCAAAAACAGAGGGTAGACAAAACCAAGGGAATAAAAAGCAGTTCTATTTATTGAAATGTACCTGCCTTCAGGTACATTTTGGGCAGATGAAGCCACCCAGGGGCTGCACCCAAAAATGAACAACAGATCAGGGATTTTCACACTTTTTTAAGTTTGGCCCATTTGCATATTGGAGTTAATTTTCCAATTCCAGCTTCAGGTAATGAACTCATTTACCCCAAGTTTGCTCCCCCAACTCACTTTTGTTTCCATCTCTCAGGGCCTGAGGCAGTGAGGTGTCCTTGATTCCCAGGCCTGGAGAGGAATTGCTGTGTCTGACCAAAATGGGAAAGCAGCAGCTCACACTGTGTGTGGAGTTCAGAGTTACACACTATAGAATTGCAGGGTTACAAATACATGAAAAATATAAAAGCTGCAATCCCAAGGCATCACATGAGTACAAAGCACAAGTGCAGGGAGGGCCAGAGCTCAGGTGCTGCCTCTGGAGCAGCAGGCAACACTTCCCCCTCTTTGGGCTGCTGAGATTCCCGGGAGGATTTGCTGAAAGAGGAGCAGTGCCTGTCCCCAGCTTCTCCAAACCCTGCTGGCTGTGCCACAGCATCGTTTGTCCAACAGCAGCCACCGACCTGATGAACTCATTAAGGGTTTTTCTAGTTGAAAACAAAGCAGCTGTAATATTTTTCTCTCCTGTAGCACAAAAACTCTTCCTCAGGTGCTTCCAGACCCGGGCAGTGTCTGAGCACAGGCAGTGAGGGAAGCAGAGCCTTGCAGAGCTCTCCCTTAGGACAGCAGGGAGCAGCCGTGTCCTGCAGGCTCAGCTCCCCTGCCCTCCTCCCCTGGCTCTGCCTGCTGCTCTGCTGTGTGTCACAGATAACACTTGGGAAGGCTTCTGTGGTTCTTTTATCTTCTTTTCTTGTGTTAGAGCTGGGATTAAAGCACAGGAGATGCAGTTTTCTCCTCTTGGGCCTCAGTTGTTTATTAATTCTTATCTAAAGCACAGTCTCACAGGCTGTGAGCTCCAGCCAGCAAGGTAGGAAAGGCTCTGTCTCTCACTCCTTCCATGGCCTTTTCAGTGCTAATTACCCAATAATGAGATGACACCTGTATTATTTATACTCTTGGCCCAATAATTGACCACCCTAGGTCCCCAGTGCAAACCTTTTTCACCCAATTAGAAAAAACCCACCCAAACCCATGAAGAAGAAGGTGAATGAAGAAGAGCCTAGCCTACACCCTAAATCCTCCATATTGCTTTATATACATTACCATATTCTAAAACCTTAAATCCTGTTTTTCACCCTGTGAGATCACACATTTTCTGTTCAAACCACACACCCACAGCCCCAGCGCCATCACTCAGTTTTGGAAGCCTGTTCCACAGCCTCAGGTCAGATGTGGTGCTTGCCTGAGGGTCAGTGCCTGTCAGCACGGAAAGGCTGAAATTCTCAGTTCCAGGGTTCCAACAGACTCCCACTCTCCGTGGGAAGAACTCACTCTCACCACAGTGATTGCTGGTTAAAGGACCAGTGCAGGGTACAGCAGGAGGGGAACCAAACCGGTGTGAACATCGTGGTGCTGAGATGTTTTAATGACCACTCTCACTGGCAGATGGGCTGTGCAGATCCCTGGATCCAAAGGACATCCCTGCACAGCAGCCCCCTGGAAGCACCCTGGCTGTGGCACAGAGAGCTCAGGGACTGAGCAGGATGAGGCCACACTTACAGCCCAGCAGCTCTGCATCCTGCCCTCCCTGGCTGCTCCAGCCTTTGCAAACAACAACCAGGACGAATTCTCTTAATATTCTGGTGTTTGAAATTAAAAATTAATCCCCATTAGTGATTACAGGACCTCGCCTTAGAGCCCTCTGTGTTTATAACAGCAAGTGAGGGACGGAATTGAGATTTAAATTTTGATCTTAAATCATGTGGCTCACCCTTGAGAGGACAGAGGTGGGTGTGAGTGGATGCTGTGAGCACTTCAAAGGATTTCTGAGCCAGAGAGCTCCTCCCTTGCACACCACAAGGCCCTCAGTGACTCCTCTGGCACCTTCCAAGCCCTCTCAGAAATGAGAAAAATCACTGCTGCAGAGGTGAAAGACATCAGCACAGCAGATGGAAATGGATTTCTTCTCTCTCTGCTCTCACCTCCCTATAAGCCTTGGCAGAGGTCTGTGTTAATACTGGGAACAGCAGCTTCCAGAGAGCCATCAGCAGTGGATGGTCCCTGCACGGGCTGTGTGATCCCCTGCCAGCCTGAGACTGCCCTCCTTTGCTCATAGCCAGCTTTAAGTGCTTTTGGCCAAATTTCCACCCCACCATTCTTGTTAACTCACTCACCACAGCAGATTTTCCACAGGCTTCATTTACAGGAAAAGAAAAGGTGAATTGCAGAGGCAAACCTTCACCCAGCTCCCAGTGCTGGGCAGCACCAGGAGCAGAATTGTTGTCTGGACCCACCAAATCCATGGGTGTCCTCTTTGTGTGAACAGGCAAAGTTGGGGTGTTTTGGTGCAAACCCAGCTCACCCAGGTACATGAACACACCCTGTGTTTAGGTTTGAGGATGAGGCATAAGCATCAGTGGGATTTGGAGCACGTTCTGTACATCATGAATGGTCTCATTTGTCATCTGTCCCTTTCCCTGCCACAGCCAAGTGAGGTGGAGGTCTCCACAGCATTCCAAAAGCAAGGAGATGCTCAGGGCCACCCAAACTGTGTGTCAGTAACTGAGGGAGAAAAGGGAAAACAGCACTGGAAGAAAGCAGGGGGAAAGGAAATGTTTGACTAGAAAAATTGATGATTTATGTGGACTGCTGTCAAGCTCGAATGATGCAAATGTACTGATGTGGCTGGTGGTTTCTCTGCCCTCAGGAGAGAGGGGCAGCTCTCAGCAGGTCACAGACATCTCTGCTCTGGAATCTCTGCTTGGGCAAGGCATGGGCACGAGGCAGTGCAGGGGAGCCCAGGAACCTCCAGCAGGGAAAGCAGAGCACCTCCTGAGTGAAGCCAGATTCGAGGCTCAGCTCCCTCAGCCCAGCACCTCTCCTGCCAAAGAAGGATGGAATTCTGGTTGAAATTATTCCACAGTTGGAGGCAAAAGCAATTCCTAACAGATGTTTCATTCCTTCCCGTGCATAAGGTGTTCCATTATCCATAAAAATACACGGAGTCCCAGGCAAGAAACCAAGAGCCAGGAATGCTGTGGTTGTGGAAGGAAGGTGCAAGGCTCTCCACAGACAGGCTTGCTTCTGCCCTGGAAATCCTGGGGAAGGATTCCCAGCCTCAAGAATAATTGTGGGGGTCGCCTTTGAAATGAACACCCACTGCTTTAAATGAGTTCCCATCTCCACTCTCCCCTGCCAGCTCAGCTGTGCTGGGTGTGCAGCTGGGGCTGGCACAGCCCCCCAGCTTCAGCCAAGGCAGAGCAGGAAGCTCTGCTGCCCCTGCAGAAAAAAAGGTGCTGCACTTTCTGTGACTTTCAGAGGGCTGAGAAACCCTTCTCATTGCACATCTTTTACAAAACATCACCCCCACCTCACACTCCCCCATCCCCCACAAAACATGCAGAAATATACATTAAAATATATATATATACACAAATATACACAAATATATATACATATACATACATATACATACATACACACACACACATATATATATAAAAATCAGAAGGGCTTCTAGTTGTCCTCTTTCATGTAGGTAAAACCTGGACCCCAACCAGTGGGGACAGTGCTTAGTTGGTGCTGCACAAAGGGCACTACAAAAGGTTTGCCTTTCACTCAAAGAAAGGAATTCAGGGTTTTGTCAGCAGTGATAAAGCCAAGCCTCGTGATGTGTCAGTTTTCCAGGTCTAGTGCAGGTGGGAATCTGGGGGGCAGAAGTGTCCAGGGCACAAACCAGCAGTGAAGCTGCTTTCTGCCTCATGTCATTTTGAGTCTCCAGCTTCGCTCTTCCCCATCTGCCCCTGTGCTGTGCTGCAGACTGCTCTGCTGAGCTCAAGGCTGTTTCCTCACTGTTTTGTGGGGAAAAGCCCCAGGTCTGTCAGGAGCAGAGCTCTCCTCTCACAGACAGCATTAAACCAGACATGGAGCAGAGCTGGCATTTTGCTTTCCCCGCTCTCCTTTTCATGGCAAGGCCCTGAGTGGATGGGACTGCTGAGAAAGCCAGTGCCTCACTGTGAATGCAGAGTTTCCAGCTTTTGTGACTGTACTTAGAAGCTTTGAAACATAATTCAAGAGTTTGAATGTTAGGGGGGATAGAAAAAACTTCCTTAAAAATAAAATCTAACTTGTTCTTGCAACATTTCTGTATGGGAGCCTCAGCCACTTATTTCCTCTCCAAGCAAAACTATTTTTAATTAATATTAGGACAGATCATGAAATACTGTTAACCCAGCACTGAATGACTGCCCACTGTTTCAGAACTTCAAGGAAATTCTCAACAATCACAGAATGGGTTGTGTTGGGTTTGAAGGGACCTTAAAGATCATCCAACCCCAGCCCCAAAGGGCTGAGGGTTTCCCCTGAAGCATCCAGTTTAGCTACCTACAGTTATCAATTCTTAGAAGCAGGGCATGTGCTGATGGGCAGGACCAGCAGGAATTCTCCCATCCTCTTCAGAAGAAATCAGGTTGACCCTCAATGCACAGGCTGTGCAGTTTAATTGCATCTCCATGGGGTTACAGTCTGGTTCCTCAGCACATGTGCAAACAACCCCAGCCATGAACTCTCCAGGGCAGAGCATAACTGAGTGTATCTGATTTCACAGCTCCTGGGCTGGTTCTGATGAGCAGGCTGGGATGCCTGGAGGTGCTCAGCTGCTGCCCCAGCCCAGGAGTGCCTGTGCTGCCCCTGCTGTCTCTGCTCTGCTGACAGGGCTCAGCTGGCACCTTCAGGCCAGCACAGGCACAGTTTGGTTGAGTTTTTTTGCTTTATCTCCCTGATCCTGACATTTCTCCAGGACCATCCTCTTGGTCCCACGAGTGCTGCTGCCAATTCTCCAAGCTCTGAACAGCATGGTGGTTCCACAAAAGGACAAGAGGAAGCAGAGGCAGTCACTCAGCTGAGATTCTCAGACAACCCTGGAGATTCAGGAGTTCTCCACAGTGGGAGCTGCATGGCTGAACCTCAGGTGGCTCAGCTGTGCTCTCCAGGCCTGGATGTGCCTGAGCAATTCCCACACCCAGTGCTGCAAACACGTGTTTTACTTTCCTGGTAAAGTGATGACTCTGTCCTTTCTGCACAGTGTCAGCAATATCAGCCAAGGCTCTGCTGTGTCCACAGTGACCTCTCCTTAAACCTGTCCTCATTGTTTGCTGCATTACTCACTCATCCACATCCTTCTGTCTGTGACATCCCATGCCACACCACACAAACACCATTTGTGAGCATTTCTGCTCCTACACTGGGAGGATGGCTATCTACAGTCCCAGTTATGGCCAGTGGAATTTTTTAAAAGGCAAATTAATCACTTCTGCAGGCTGAATCACCACCTGGAGGTGCCTCTCTGCAGGAGAAAACACAAAGAAACTTAGCCAGTAAAAAATCAACACCCGTGGGAAGTAAGATAAAAAAACCAAAAACATTGTAAGAGCAAGATGGGGCCAGGGCTTCCAGCTCCTCAGTCCTGCTAACTCAGTACACTGGGCCACTCATTCAGCACATAGAAGGTGTGATACAGAGGCAAAATAAGTTCTAGGAAACTGAAAAGATTTTAGAAGAAACAGAGACTCAATTTCCAGTGAAGAAAACATGAAGGCTATAAAAGCACATTTTTTCATGGCTGTTTTCTGTACCAAAACCTACAGAAAGAGTGAGATTCCTTAAAACAAATTTCTTGCACAGCAGAACTGAGGTTTAGATTTTTGACCCAACCAGAAGCAAAGGAGAGTGTACAGCAGGTCAGTGCACAGCCAGGGCACCCCTGTGCTGAACTCCTGCAGTGGCACTGCTGCTGTTACCCCTGAGCCAGGAACACCTGAACTGACTTTCCAGTCTCCATGGGCCAGACTTGTGCTCTTCACTTTCCTGGAAGTTATCAAGACAAAATTAAACTAAAAGCCCACAGCACCATTCATCAGCATCATTTTTGCACAGCTCTTTGCTTTGTCCACCTCCAGAGGGGGATCTGATGCCAGGCACAGCCCACAGTCCCATGGCACAGCCAAGTCACCAGCTGCTGATGGGGTGCAGCAACATTTCAGGGTTGCTGGGTTTGGTTAGTTCTGCAGAAGTATTTTCTGCATGTGTGCCAAACATGAATATCTAAGGTTGCCTTGACCAGGGGAGCCTTGTAGCTTTGAAAGCGAAAATGCTTCAAGGAGAGTGGGAGGATATTCAAACTTTCTGACCCCATAGGATGAAAATAATAATTTCCTGCTGCTGGCAAGGAAATTGAAACCTTTCCTTGCCTACCCATGAAGCCATTCCCTGGCATCAGCAGTCTGAAAGCTGCAAGCTTTTGTTTCTAGGAAAGGATAAAACACTTCAAAAGTGTTTTAAAAACCTGGTAGAGTTCACCTGAGAAGGGAGCATTGCCCAGCTGGAACATGCAGCAGCAGAAGTCCCCCAGTGGCTTTAAGCTGAAGGCAGTGGCCAAAAGCAGCTGTTCCTCCCTGTGCAGCCCTGTGCCCTGCAGCAGGATTTGCAGAGATGTGGAGAGTGAGCATTACACAGCTCCCTGTGACCCCAGCCCCACTCAAGAGAAATTTAATTTTTTATTAAATGGGAAACCCCTCCAGTGTCCTCCTCCCGTGCCCAGCCTCACACCAGCCTGACTTCCATCCAGAAGACATCAGCAAAACATTTGTCCCCTCTGACCTTAAATGAAGGAAGAGGTGGTTGGGTTTCCTTTTCTGAAATTGGTAGAAACCAATAGAACCAAAAGGAGCTCCACATGCAAGCCATCACCCACCACCTGCCTCAGGTGCTTCCTGGCATGGGGGGTTGGACAGGAGGACCTCAGAAGGCACAAAACCTGGGATTTGTGTGAGGATACAGATCCCTGGCAGCTGGTGCTGATGCCTTTCAGTGCCTCTCATCAGGAGCCTCAAAAACCAAGAGCACATGGTGCAAAATGCAGCCCCTCTCTTGTCCCCATCCCTGTTTCCACCCCAATCCAGCTGTTTGGATTTCATCACACAGCCTGAGTGAAGTGTTATACCAGGGTGTGCCAGACTCTCAAAAAATCCACACACAGGGAACGTTCCCTACAAAATTCTTATCAGCTCCATGAGATACAAAGTAAGAAGATAAATGTGAGCTTTCTGTCTGAGATGTCTGTGCATAAATCTGAGCTACTGATGCCTGTGGGTGGCTCTGAGTGAAATATTCACTTCTCACTAATGGAAATATTTTGATTAACAACTTTATTTGCCTAGTGGCAAATACCACTTTATTTCCTTTTAAATCACAGACAAGTGTCATAAAAGATTTCATTTGCACATTAACAAGATATTTATAAAGTACTTGGTATTTGAGTTCCCTCAGCAGGCAATTACAGATATGCTCTATTTTTTGAACAGTTTTGGTTGGGTTTTTAAATTAGTCTCAAGGTGACTCCTAACACTCAAACACATCCTGACGGATTCCCCATGAAACTGCTTGTAATAATAATTAGTTCCTCGTGCTTACTGCAGCACTTCTCAGAGCAGGCACTCACTGAAAGGTCTGGTTTTCAGAACACTGAGAACCAGGAAAGAAGAGTGAGGCACAGGCCAGCAGTGTTTATATGCAGTGATTTACTTTCAAGTACTTGTGAGCCCAAAGTCCAGAGGAAGAGCCTGCTGTAAATCACTTTGATTCAAATGCTGCCTTGTGCCATGGATTCAGGGAAGGAATTTCTCTCATTGCCCCAGTGCCTGTGGGTACAGACATTTCATCCCTGCTGGGGGATCTCTCCTGGCAGCCCTCGGGCAGTGGCTCTGGAGCACTGGGAGCTGCTGTCCCCTGCTCACACCAGGGCACATTCCTCCTCCCTGCCTCCTGCCCAGGATACTCCCCTTAAAAGCTGGGATTTGGAGTAAGCTGGAGAAGGCTGTTGTCGGTGAAGAGCAATTTTGCTGGTCCTGCTGATGCCTTAGGATTGTAGCTTTTATATTTTTCATGTATTTGTAATCCTGCAATTCTATAGTGTGTAACTGAACTCCATACACAGTGTGAGCTGCTGCTTTCCCATTTTGGTCAGACACAGCAATTCCTCTCCAGGCTTGGGAATCAAGGACACCTCACTGCCTCAGGCCCCAAGAGATGTAAACAGGGAATTGGGGGGGAGCAAACTTGGGGTAAATGAGTTCATTACCTGAAGCTGTAATTGGAAGAATGACCCCCAATATGCAAAACTTATAAAAGTGT
The DNA here is from genome assembly GCA_017589585.1 of Phylloscopus whistleri. Classification (NCBI taxonomy): domain Eukaryota; kingdom Metazoa; phylum Chordata; class Aves; order Passeriformes; family Phylloscopidae; genus Phylloscopus; species Phylloscopus whistleri. The sequence continues at coordinate 1,402,399 of JADMLD010000176.1, forward strand.
GAAAACCTGGGACCCATTGTCCATTCTTGGGTGCAGCCCCTGGGTGGGCTTTGTCTGCCCTAGATGTACCTGAAGGCCCTTCAATAAATAGAACTGCTTTTTATTCCCTTAATTCTGTCTGCCCTCTGTTTTTAGGCAGCCCCAAGAGGCATCACTGCCCCACTGCCAGGGGCACTCTGAGCACACCCACACCAACCCTGCCCACGCTGGGTCTCCTCTCCAGCCAGAAGGGTTCAGGTGGCACTGCCAGCCCTGCCCTTAGTGCAACCACCCCAGGAGCTGCCAGGCACCATCCCTGTCCCCAGGAGCAGCAGTGCTGATGCCTTACCTGTGCCTCTGTCCCCCCAAGGTGAGCAGCATCCACAGGGGGCCGGGCCGGAGGCGAGAGCAGCGTGTCCTGGTGATGGTGGTGGTGATGGTGGTGTGCTTCCTCCTCTGCTGGCTGCCCTATGCAGCTGTGGCACTCATTGCCACCTTTGGGCAGCCTGGGCTCATCACCCCTGCAGCCAGCATCATCCCAGCCATCCTGGCCAAGAGCAGCACTGTCTACAACCCCATCATCTACGTATTTCTGAACAAACAGGTCAGTGAAATGCTTCCCTTCATTCATTTGGGTTCAATGCATGCAAGGAGTGAGAAAACAGCAAGGAGAGATAGAGAGCATCAGTGACATCACTCAAATCCATGAGAGGGAAGCTCTGGAAAAGGGCTCCAAGGAGCAAATCTCTTTGATAAATCTGTGCTTTTGGAAGCTGGATGACCAACTCCCCACATGTGCATATAGCAAATGATAGGTCCTTCCTTTCCATTGCACAATTTGACAAAAAGAGAAGAAATTTGTGTTCTGGCAAGAGTGAAAGCACCAGAAGTTGTCTGAGGTGACTCAGACAGGTGAAGCCTTGTGAGGATGTGAGCCCTTGCTGCCCCAAGCTGAGTCCCAGCACAGCACACTGCCCTCAGTAACTCCTCCTCTTCACAACACCAGCTCTCCCCTCCCTGATTTATTCTTTTAACCCCCCTTCAAATCCTTCAGGCACTCTTTGGTCCTGCTCTGCCCTCCTAAGATCTGGTGGGAGCCATCAGCAGTGAGGATCTGCCTGAAAGCCCTGCCAGAGGAGCTGGAGCAGGGGACAGCACACAGCAGGCAGGAGCTGGGGTAGCCCCTTGCACAGGGACAGAGAATAAAAGTGAAGATGAGCAGAGATCTGCAGAGAAAAACAGAGAGCATCAGAGCTCTTCCAACCCTCAGCCAGGTCCAGCTCCACCAGCCCACGTGCTCAGGCACATTTCATTGATCTTTGCACTGCTGGGATTATAGCAGGTGGATCATTTGTTTCTCTGAGTCCAGCAAATCCTTCACTTGAGATGATTTTTGGAAGCTGTTAGGAAGCACAGACAGTAAATTGCTCACTCACTCTTGAAAACAAATGATGATGGTAAAAGATTGATTTAAGTCTGGCCTAAATTAGCTGTGGGTGTCTTTACTGGGACACGAGAAATTCCCAGGGAGTGAAAGTTTCCATGACACCATCCATCATCTCCACAGCATCCATCAGCTCCACTCACTGCCACAAACTCCTCAGGGGGCTGCAGCCCCTTTCTGCAGAACTCCCTGACATCTTCCCTGGGATAGGAGCACTTCTTCCCCTTCTCCTTTGTTACTAACTTTTGAATAAACTCTCTCAGGAAACCACCTGGAACACTGGAGAGCTGCTGCCATCCCCTAGCAGGGGAAAAGCCCCAAGCACAGCAACACACAAAGGGTAACTCTGACTCACTTCAAACCCATCCAGCCCTGGTTAAATCCAGAGAGGCAATTCACAGAAGTCACAGGCTGATCTTGGGCTGGAAAGAGCACTCCAAACCAACACAGACTGTGCAGAGGAGTTTTCTACAGGCAATTCTAAATTAATTTTTTACTAAATATCTTGCTGAGAGGCAGCTAGACACAAATTAAACTGGGTTTATCCATATCAGACTCCTGATGTCCACCATAAACTTTTACTACTAGTGCTCTATACATGCTTAATTTTGTTTGTGGAGGGGTTTTTGTGGTGGTTTTGGTTTGGGATTTTTATTAAATTCCACTTGGTTTCCATTGCTCAGTTGGTATTTTAGCAGCAATCAGTGCTCAGGGTTCCATCCTCAGTGCAGAATAAGAAATCAGTAGTCTGGGTTTCTCTGCACTCAGGAGAGAACCTCAGAGCAGAGGATGCTGCAGCCACCCAGAAGTGCCAGGCAGGGAAAGCAGGAGGTTCTGGTCATCCAGAAAACCACAATTCAACACCAGCAGCACTCCTGAGGCTGTGGAGATCTACAGGAGATGCCCTGACAGCTCACACAGCTGACACTGCCCTCTAATTCTGTGCTGTTTCTGAAAAAATTCTGTGTCCAGCTCCCCCACTACTTTGGTAAATGCTCAGAAATCTCTAACCAGGCTGGATAAAATCTGAGAACAGGCCAGACAAAATAACAATCACATGGAGGAAATGCATCCAGGCAAGGACTAGGTGAAGGTTAAATAGATTGAAGAGACTCTCAAGCTGTAACAGAAATTTACTGGGGATTAAACAGCTGCAGAATGGTACTTGGGAGGGCCATGTGAGCTTGACCAGGAGGGGAGGGGGCAAAGAAAAAACTAGAAAATATTCAGTACTCCCCAGGAGTTTTGAAGCTGCTTAGTATTTCAGTGCTCAGTGGTGAGAGGCTGATGAAAAATTTATGATTATTACAAAGTAAGTGTTCAATCCTGAGAAAATGCAGTTCCTCACTGAAGAAAAAGGAACCTCAGCTGATGCAAAAATCGTGCAAAACTTTTAAAAAGCCATTTTCCCCAGCAAGCAAGGCTGCTGATGAAAAACCAGCATGATTTTTCACTTGGCTGTTGGCAACAAGAGTTGTCAGAGGTTGTTGCTGGCAGCTGTGTTGTACAAAGAATTAACAGTGAAGTTGTTTTGGGCTGTTCAGTGTAGAGAGATCAGTTATCAGCGTTTGACCCTGCAGCTTTAGGGAGGCCATGCACACAATCCACACCACCTAAAACACCCATGGTTTCAGCTGCAGGCAGCTTCCTTGCCTTCCTGCTTAGCACATTCCCTCTGCTCTCAGACACAGAATGTTCTGCCACGCAACTGAAAAAATCCCTCCGGTTATGGATATTGAGCCAACCCCTCCTGAGAGCTTAAACCAAGTTTTCATCTTTTCCCTGGTCAAACACCAACCAAACCAGCCAGCATCAGATTCATTGGTAATTCCATTAGTTCAATCCATACCAGACTTTTAGCAATGGGATATATCCATAACCTGACTGCAGGCAAGCATGAGTGGCTGTCAGCTCCTCAAAATCTCTGTGCCACAGCAGTGTTTTCACCAGCTCAGTCAGGTGACAGGGTGTAGCAGAATTTCTTAGAGAACGTGGGCATGATGTGTTTTGGAATGAGATTTGAGCTACCCCAGACTGGGCCTCAGATTCAGGCCTGTGTGGAAGTTGCTAAGCCTGTGGTGCAGTAAAAATTTAGACTAAGGTGTGTTTAGGTATTAGGTAGTATAGTTGTAGTGTGAACATGGTAGCCACCTTAAGGTTGAGATTGTTTGCATTTTTCTTCATGCTGAATGCCAACGAGAGAACACTTGTAACTGTAAACTCTGCGGAACTGTATTTAACCCGCCATTTCAAGATAACAAAGGGAAAACGTGTGTTTGACCACATTGGTTGTATCTGCGCTGCTCTGTCCAGCTTTCCCACGTAATACAGGGCCTCTGGTTCTGTCTGGTGCCCAAACAGGGATCTTTTTGCTTAAATGTGGTTTTAATATCATTTTAGTATCATTTTTTGTGCTTGAATGAGGTGAAAGACTCCGTGCTTGTCTCTGAACCATGGACTGAGTTTGGGACTGAGATTTTCCCCGAACTGTGGACGAGCTGACGGAACTGGGAGCTGGAGCGTGGCTCGTGCTGTTTCAACAGGGTCCTACAGACCTGAAAGCAGCTGGAGAGCACTTAGTCCTTCCACTCTCTACACTGCCACCAAGTCAGTAATATTTGCAGTCAATAAAAACACAGGACAGCTGTTTCAGGCCTGTAAGCTGCCCCAGAATTTTGTTTATGCCTCTCTCCCCTCTGTACTACTCGTGCTGAGGTCAAGCTCTCTCGGCACAATGACATATCTTTTTCTACAAAATATTTCAACCTCCAGGACAAAATATTATCACGCCCATGTCGTTCCAGAGCTTAATTAATACAATTAATTAATTAAGTCCCATGGACTTAATTAACACAAAGATCATGAGATGGAGCCTGTCCTTTAAAACCCAAGATGAATTGAATTCCTGCTAACTTGCTGTTCTCTTTGTGTGACAGTTTTACAGGTGCTTCGTGGCACTCCTCAGATGCAACAAATCCACCGTGAGCTCCTTGCCCAGGTTAAAAAAGCAACAACAAAACCCAGGTGCTAAAGAGCTTCTGCCAAAGCCCACCCAAGGCCACCCACCCCAAAACACAGATCCAGAGCGTGGTGCTGTGGGACAGCTCCAGGAAACAACCTGCAGATGAAGAGAGCAGACAAACAGGCTCTCCAGGGGAGAATGTCAGCCTGCAGATGGGCCCTGTCTCCCTGCTTTGGATTATGCTCCTCCAAAAGTCTCACATTGCTCTTCCATGCCAACCTGAACAGATTATGATGAGCTATGCAGTTACAAAGTGAAGCTCTACTAAAATTCAAAGTGCGTGCATTGGTTATGTTTCAAACAAACTGCAGCTGAAGCTCAGGAAAATAAGTATTTTAGGGACTTTTTAATTACCAGCTTACCAAGTTACAGCACCAAGAAATAACTTCCTCCCAACACTCAGTGAAGAAGCAGCTCTGAGAGCACAGCACTCAGCTGGGTGAAGTCCCAGTCTCTGGAAATCTGCCAGATGGTGAGCACTGGGAGAAAGCAGGAGTGACCCCAGCCCTTTCCAGAAGTGTGAGGATGAGGGTGTTAGCGTTGGAAACACATGATCACGGAATGATTCTATGCAGGTGCTTTTATTGAGGAGCTCCAGGAGCCGGGGTACAGACAAACCCAAATCTGACTCTGACAGTGATTAGCAACACACACGTTTTATACCCCTCTGCCACACAGCTACATATTGATTGGTTACCCTGGATTGTTCCTAAGCAAAATTTCTTGTATTTTAGCCAAACAGTGATCATATTCAATTCTCCCGAACAAAAGTCAGACTTGATTTAGTTAAAACAAAGCCCTTAGCTACAGCAACTATAGCAAAGCTAACATTCTGTTCTCAAGGCCCTGTTGACCAGCAAGCCCAGGCCTTTCCCTTCCCAACCGTTACCTTTCCTAACCACAACCCCACTTAGCTACCCGCTTGCAGCTCTACAGAAAATCATTTTAACCCTATGCTATCAAGGGCATCTTGGAGCCAGAAGGGCCAGGCCAGCCAGGGAAGGCTGTGAGCAGTGAAGTGCTCAGTGAAACCCTGCAGCACTGTCAGGAGTGGGAACAGAGTGGGAACAGAGTGGGAACAGGGTGGGAACAGTGGTTTTACCCAGAAATGCCCCTGTGACCCCATCAGGAAAGTTGGGTGGGGACCTTCCACAGATCTTCCTCCTGCACCATCTTTGGGAAGAAAGGGACAGGTGGTGTCTCCTCCAAACACAAAAGCCTTGGAAAGCCTTAGAAATGCAGCTGGAGGAAGAATTATAAACAAAAAACCAAATAAACAAACAGGGAACAACCTTCTCCCTCATTAACTCTGAGCACAATCTCACTATTTAGACAATATTTTCATCCCAAATTGGAAGGAAAACATGAAATAGCACCATTCTGTGGAGAATTACGTTTCAAATCCCAAACTACAAGGAAATGCTTTCTTTCAGAGGAGTTTCACACAGAAGCAAATCCACAGCCCTGCCAGCACAGCTGTCAAAACCTTGTACCACAGTGCTTTAATTACCATATATCTGCCAGCACAGGGGTCTGTGTGAGCAAACACTCTGCATATCACTACCAGGGTACCTGCTCCAAAAGGATATTTTTGATTTTTCAGGTGATCAAAGCTGTCTTTTTCTTCCAGGGATGTGGGTTTATTTTTTCTTTGCAATATTAACAAAAGCTTCCTTGTAGTCACAACATTATTTCACAACCTATTTCTTTTTTTATCCCCAAACCACGACTGTACTAATAACCTAAATAGCACCAAATGTTTTAAAATACAGAAGCAGAAGCCATGAGTTGAGGCTTTTACTGAGGTTATATTAGTGGATGAAATCAAAGCAATAGATGCACTTACTGCTAAGCAATAGTAATCAATTCTTTATTCCCAAGCACATATTTTTAAAGAGCAGTTTGTTATTTTCAGATTAGAAAGCACGCCAGGAAATTTTCAGTTCCTCTCTTCCCTTAGTATTGTCTCTAGGTGGATTGTTAAATTCCAGTATGAATTTCTACATTAATAATAATACTGCAACTCTGTGACTGGTGGTTTTTGTACGTGCAAGGATCTGTTCTGTCTTAGAGCATACAAATCTGGCGTTGGTAGATGTCTCTGAGGTGTTAAATACTTCATGGTTTGTGATAAAAAATGTATGTTTTCCACACAGATTGTTGGTTTCTGTTCCATTAACCCTGTAACCTGCTGCAAACAGCACCTGAGAGCTGCTTGGAAACATGCAGGATGTTGTAGCTGTAAATAAAAATATTCTCCTGTGGTACCTCACCAGCCTTATCTCCTGAACAACTCACTGTCACAGCCCTCACACAATCCTCAAATTTGGCACCAAAGAGACAGCAACTGCACTTGACTTGTGCTGCCCAACAGTTCCTTTGGGATACTCTGGCCAATTTGCTGGACAATACAATCCAGGTGAGACCAATTTTATGAAAAGCATACAGAAAAGGCCACACACAGCACAAGAAAAACAACACAAAAATCCCCAGATTTCAATTTACGCTTCCAAAGTGAGAGCAAAATTCTCCTCCTTGAAAAGGAGGTACAGCTCCCACTTTTTCCAATGAGTGTACAGCTCTGAGATTTATGAGCAGCTTGTCATTTCATTTCAGCAGGCAGATGTGCTGTCTGCAATGGCTGTCATTAAAAGAGATGATGATTTCATAACCATTTACCTGGAATTTTTTATCAAGGCACTGTAGCTGTGTAACCAGCAGTATCAGGGAGGGTTCAGCTACAGTCAAGCCTTCCCTTACCTGTTTCTCAGCACCTTCAATATACGAAAAATTAGCTAAATGCCCGAAATTCACCCCTAGCACTACTTTGCATCCTTTTTTTTTTTTTTTTTTTGGTGATAAGGAAAAGCTATTTGGCTTTGAATGCAGGCATTTCACTGCATGCAGACCCAGTCCCTACTGAACCCCTAGCAAATCCCAGGAGAGACTGTGCAGAGTTTTCAGATGCAAATCCAAGAACTGGGTTTAGAGTCAAGCAAAACTGATACCAGAAAGGAAATTACCATTAAACAGTTCCAAGCAGGCCCATTTCCTTTAGAGCTCTCCCTTCTTAGTTAGCATCAGGCAGGAGTCACAAAGGATGGTGACAGCACAACTGTTGGGGAGGATGAAACAGGAAGCCCTTGCAGAGATGATTTATTAGTAAAAGATTCTAAGAGTATAAAATCTGTGAGAGGTATAGAATTAAAAGCAAGATTTGAACTATAGAATGTTAAGCAAGAAGACATGATTGAATCAGCTGTGCGTCAATCCCCCAAACAAAAGGGGGTTGAGCTTTCTCAGGAATCTTGGAAAAGGTGGTTTTTCAGGTTCTTAATATGTAAATTAGTATGGTAATATAATAGTCCCCATAGGCTGTATGTAAATTCTGTAGGTTTTTTGTATCCTGAGGTGATTGGTTGGTGCTAATTAGAATATTCATGATAGAAAGGGTTAAAATGGAATGTAACAGGTAAACTCTCTCTCTGGCTGCCCTGGATCCCTGTCCCTTCAGACTTTTCCTGCTGCTGTTCCCTCCCCTGGTTAGGCTGCCCTCCCACGACCAATAAATCACGTGTCTTGAGAGCACCCCGGTCTCAGGACATCTCTCATTGCACTCAAACAACCACGATTTCTACACACAACCACCACCCTCAGAGAGGAGGGAGCCTTGCCGTGCCCCTTGGGACACACCAGATGTCACCTCCCAGAGGCACAGACCCCCTGGTACTGATTACAGAAAAAGCTTTAAAGAACTCTTTCCTTTTATACCTGGATTTTGTTGGCCCCGCCCCAGGAAGAAACGGAGCCCAAGGAAAAGTCTCTTCAGGCAATGGAGTTTTCTCACCACTCTAAGAGAGCTTCAGGCCCACAGTCTGAAACTTAAATCAGTTCTCAGTCACCCTCTGCCTCACCTTGAACTGAACATAAATACCAGCTTGGCTTGAAAAGGCTCAGGTCCCAGATGAGAAGCAGAACAAGCACCAGTCCTGCAGGAGAAGGAGGAACACTTGCTGAAGCTGCAGGGAGCAAAACCCCAAGGAAATGTGGGGTTACTGCCCACCTGCAAGAGGGGACAGGCAGCACTCACTCTGGAGTCACCCTGCAGAGTTTCTGTCGGGTTTGTGGCCAGGACAACACCCAGAAAGGTAGGAAGCTGACACACATGTAACTTTTACACAGTACAGTACCAGGGGAGAACTAAGTGTGATTAACATTCACTGCAGTCGCTATAGTGACTGGTTTTGCCTTCTGCATAGGCTAGATGGCTTTTTTCTCCCCTAAGCCTTAGAGAACATTGCCCAAAAGAGTGGTGCTCTTGGGTCACTCCACTGACAACTGAAATAGCATCCAGCCCCCAGAAAATGTTTTCATGTTTATTGGGTTTTCCCAGCAAACTCTGAGCAAGTGCAAGAACCGATGAACAAATCACAGCAGGATGACACCAGTGCCTCAAGCAGCCCAGAAAGGATCGTGCAACACTTTCATGATGATTTGGCAGCCCAAGCAGAGAGAATATACCAGGCAGCCTCTTTCCTTTTCCTGATTCCTTGATTTGCTTGTTTTCTCTGAACACCAGCAAGTCCTGCTGGCAGGGCCAGTTGAACCTGCAGCCTGTGAACAACTTCTGCAGAGCACCTTTCATTTCCCCCCACAGGTTTTCTTGCAGAAGGACTTTCAGGGCCTTTTCTTAGCAGGAGAGAGGAGGCAGCACCAAATTCTCCAGCTCTAGATCATCATACATGTGCTTGCATGTAATTTTACTTTAGAATACGTTACTAATAGTTTTACTTTGCCAGAAGGCTGGAAGGCAACACTCAGCTAAGGGTGAACCCCATCTCCTGCCAAAAGTGTGAGTGATTATTTATCCTTGTGATTTAAGGATAAAAGGACCATTTTAGCAGCAGTGTTGGGACTGTCACTGAGATGACAGAGACTGAGAGCTTCTCCAGGTCCTTCCATGAGATTTTTCCAATTAGAAGTGGAGCAGAGAGTGTCTTCCAGGCAGTTCTTAATTACAATGGTGGCATTAATTGTAATGTTACAATGTTTGCTGCTCAGCAGGCAGAAAGGCTGATTCCAACCAGGGGAAAAGGAATGATGAGGCAATTTTAGGCCATCAAATTTCTTTACTTAAAAGCTGCTTCTGCTTGGGAGAGAAGAACCACTCTGGAGAGCACCAGGGCCCTGGACCTGCCTGCACAGGAACACAGGAGGAAATCCACTGGAGTTAACTTAGGGGTGTGGATTTAAAGTTAATTGGTTGATCTGCATTAAGTTGCTTTGATTCTGAGTGAGTGGTGCATACTCTGCTCTCAGATATAATGAATCTGAAGTACCTGACAGTAAAGCAACACTATTTGAAATCCAAGTCCACAGGAGGGTTTAACCAATATAAATGATCTGATGTTTTTTAAATGTTAATTCAGGTCAACTTTCCACACCCTCACACAGCCAAGAGTCCTCCAAAGGGCAAACACTGGGTTGTCAGCAGAGTCAGCCCCTGCTAATGCCACAGTCTGGCCCTCACCATCCACTCCTAAATCTGCAAGATGCACCACAGCTCCAGACATGTCCAAAGGCACAAAAAGCTCCTGCCACCCCTGTCCCGTGCTCCCCATGAGCTGAACACCACTGCAGCGGTTTAGCCACTCAGCAGAGGCAGGGCTGCAGCAGAGGGCTGGAGGCAGGATTGGAAGGATCTGGAAGCAGAAGGAAGGATGTCTGTGAGCAGAGAGCTCCTTCCCACAGCTCTGCCCCAGCCTGGGCACAGCACATCCCACCCTGACACCATCCTGGGGTGGAAAGGAGCCTCCTGCCACAGGGCTGCCCCAGACACTGGAGATACCCCAGCCCACAAGAGTTTTTATGAGGCACTGATGCCTTAGGATTTTAGCTTTTATATATTTCAAATCCTGTACTGCTTTAGGGTATAACTCCAAACAGAGTGTTAGCTGATGTCTTCACACTTTGGTCAGACAGAACAATTCCTCTGGGCCTGGAACTCAAGGACACCTCACTGACTCAGGCACTGACAAGTGATTTGGGGGGAACAAACTGGGGGTAAATGACTTCATTACCTGAAGCTGTAATTGGAGCATTCATCCCTGATGTGCAAATGGACCAAACTTATTTCTGTCTGAGAAACTCATGACTGTCATCCACCTTGGGTGCAGCCTCTGGGAGGCTCTGACTGCCCAAGGTGTATCTGTTGAAGGCCTTTAATAAACACCCACTTCATTCTCTTTACCTTGTCTAGCCTCTGTCCTAGGCAGCCACCCCAAGGCATCAGCAGCACCACTGATTTGCTGATGGCCACAAGACAGCGTGCTCTGGCTGCACACCTGCAGCCCTCTGAGCCACAGCTGTAATCAGAGATGGAAACAAGGGCCTTAACAAGCTCACACAAGGCCTTCTGCTACCTCCCAATGGCAGCACGTTTGGTGCTGCTAACAGAACACATTTCTCATTGCAGTCCCCAGCAGCAGCCTCACACACCACAGACAAGTTTTCATCAAGTAACTCTCTCCCTGCTGCTCACACCTAATGAGCCCTTGTACAGTACCTCCCACGGATGAGATTTAAAAGCCTGGAGTGCTTTTGAAGGCAGAGATGCTAAAAAAGCTCCACTGATGAGGGTTCATGCAAGTGTCACCCCTATGATCTAAATGTAGTAAAAATGCACCAAGTGCCAGCCACAAATACCTCCAGCAGAAGTTGCTGTGATCCAAGGAGAAAAACATCCTTTCAAAGGAGACACGGGAGGAATGAATAGAGAGGATCCTGTTCCACTTGCTCTAAATTAGTGACTGACACAGTTACACAGCCCAAACTGATGAACAATGGAGAAGGAATTTCAGGATCTATTTAAAGGACGATGGAAAATCAAAGAAGATGATTAAAGTCAAAGTACACACGACCCTGTTCCATCACAAGAACTGGAAACACAATTTACAGCTGGAACACCAGATTTACACAAGCATTTTATGACCAATTACCTGCCTCTGCTTTGTTGAACTGCCTGGGTTTAACAATTCATTCCCATCAAATTGGAATTTGAGGAAACACAGGGAAAAGATCCTATCTTGTCCATTTATATAACCAAAATGCAGTCAGTAATTTGAGGCATTATTGCACAAGGCCTTCTAGAACAACCTCAGAGAGGACTGTTTGTTTCTTTGTCTTTATTTCTGCCCATTGATACTTAATCCTCACTACAGAGGGGTTGGCTTTCAGAAAGAAACCTCTACATGTGCGCTGCTGAGCAGAAGAGGGATTTAACTCTCCCCTTAAGCTCCAAAACAATGAATCCAGTCAGGCTGCAAGTTTTTCAGCATAACAGAAACCAGGTAGGAAATTACTGCATACTGAGTCAGTCAGGTGTGAAAACTGCCTTCTCCAAAAGAAGTTGTCCTTGGTGAGGATGTATGTGGTCTTCTCCTAACCCTTGAGGAGCCTGGCAGCTGGAGAAGATCTCTCAGCAGCCTAGTTTTCAAAAGGTAGAGATTTTGGGGTACTGGAATCTCTTTGACCCCAGCCCCACACACATCCATGCAGACACAAGCCTTTGCTTGCAATCTTTTGAGCAGTTCCCTCACATCAATGTGGTCTGCCCAAGCTGAGAAGCTGCACTAAGCCTGCAGGATTCACCCTCTTTAGTGAGCTGTGCCTTTGAGTAGAATCAATGAAAGCCTTGGGCTCCTGCCGAGTCTCCCTGAGGGAAGTTCTCAGGCTTGCTCTACAGAAAACGTCCCTCTGGGCCTTTGAAGAGCCAACCAGTCTATAAACAGCCCATGAGAAACATCTTACAAGTTTAAAATTAGCATGAAAAACACTGACATCTCAAGAATCTGGGCAGAAATAAGAAAAGCTCTTTGCATGGAAGCCCGATAGTGACCCCTGTGCATGCACTCCACGGAGAGTCTTCCCTCAGCTGGGCTCAGCTCCCCCAGCAGAGCTCTGGCTCAGCTCCCCCAGCAGGCTCGGCTCCCCCAGCAGAGTTCAGCTCCCCCAGCAGAGCTCAGGTGCCCCAGCAGGGCTCAGCTCCCCCAGCAGACCCTGCCAGAGCACCACAATCACCAGTACACCCAGCTCAGGAGGTGCCAAGGAAAGAGTGACCCCTCGGATCCAGGGAACAGTGGGCTCTCTCCAGTCCCAGCAGGGTGTTCCACTGCTAAACCCCGGCATCAGTGGTGGTTGTCATCTTGAAAGATGAAACCATATCTTACAACTGAGGTACAAATAAGGGAGAGGAAAAAAAAACGACCCAAGATGATTGACTTTTAAATACGGTAAGTAACAAAAATGTTCCCTTCAATCCAAAATGATGATGATAGGATAAAAACATGTTTATGGAATAAAGGAAGATTGATTAGCAACAGAAAGAGCTTCATTCAATCCTAATTCTACGTGTTGGGGATTTTAATATAATTTGCCATAAACCCCCACCACCTAGCATTAAAACCACAGAATGGTACAGTGGTAAATCAATGAGAATAAGATTAATCAGACAGGCTTTCCAGAGCTAAAACATCTTCAGCTGGGTCTGAAACTGCTGAGGGAACCAGGAGCCCTGGCTCCTGCTTAGGTCTGATTTGAGCTGTCAGGAACCAGCTCAGTGACATCAACAATTCCCTGCTCCTGCAGAGGGACACTTGTTTCACACAGCTGCCCCATCACTGCACATTTCCAAGGCCCGCTCAGCAGGAAAAGCCTCCCCTCCTGAATTTTCCCTCTGACCCCAAACCAGAGGAGAGGCTCACCCCCACGCTGCATCGGAAAGTTGCTCAATTAACCTGGGAGGGCACAGGCATGTCTAACAAACAGGGATCTGCATTTCCAAGAAAAGAGAGGGCATGTTTATTTTAGTTGCACTTCTCTGAATTTGCTTTCAGATGAGAATAAAATAATTAAGACAAGGGGGACAGAGGAAATCCAGCTAGACCTGCTGGAAGTGACCGGGCAAGTGAGGGGGTTACAGAAATGAATGTGCCTGGCCAGGCTGTGCTTCTCTTGAGTGGGTGCAACCCAAGGCAGGAACCCCAAACCCCCAACTCGGAGTTCTGAGCTGCCCCATCTGTCAAGGCAGAGGTTTATTTACAGAATAAGTGTCAGATCCAGGCAGGTGGCACTGCAGCTTCCCAAAGAGCTTGCTTTTAATGAGCAGGTCTCGTTAATGACTGCCCAGGTCAGGGGTCAGCTCTGCCTTTGGGTGATGTGTAGCCATGCAATGGGCTGCCCTCAATGCAGTTCAGGTGACCCCAAGGGATTTTAACTCTTGCCTTTTCACTGGTGACCCAAATGCACAGCAGGTTCTCATCCTGATGCCCTCCAGATATTGACCTACTGGTCATGACAGTTCTCTGTCTTGGCAGACAACCCCAAAGTAAATGCCCTTTCCCACATTTCAGGCAGATGATTTCCCTGCAGGCTTGCTCAGGGCGATGGCTTTGACTCCCCTCTACTGCAACAGAGATTGTCACCAGTCAGTCCCAGGTTTGGGCTACAGACACTGCTGAATTCATTGTGTTGGAAACTAAAAAAAACACCAAAAAAACCAAAACCAAAAAACCACAACAAACTAAAACTTTTGAGTCATTTTCCATCACCTGAATCTTTTAAGAATCACTTAAATAGCTTGTTCTATTTTGAATAACAAACAGCAAAGTGTGTGCATTTTTCCCAAAACCAGGGAAGAGTGATCTTAAGCTACCCAATTAAACAAACACTTCTTTTGCAAGTTGCTGTTGGTCTGCACATTGGAGCACTAAGATGCCTTCAGCAATCCACATCCTGTTCTGAACAGTGAGTGCAGCGGGGAGAAAGGCAATGAGCAATGCCTTAATTTAAAATCTGGTGCCCCAAGAGTCAGGGAGGGAAGGTGAGGGGGAGAAGCCCTGGGGAGCTCTCCTGCACTGGGGGAGCTTTTCCCACTTGCACACTGTAAAACTCCTTGGAGTAAATGAGTGACCACACTCCCCCTACTGCCTTCCCAAACACTGAGCCTGTTTCAATGCACCTCTCAGGAAGCTGAGCCCCAGAGGTACACCTCAAACATGTTACTTCTTCCCTTCAGCAAATTTCAGTCTAAGACTGGTGCATTGCTCATTGCTGCTCATCCCTGCAAAGAGCAATACTGGATAAATTAATTTGTAATTGGAAGGGTGACTCAGAGCTGAACAGAGGCATTCAGTCCTGGGAGGATAAATATTAATAACTTTAGCTTCCAGGAAGTATGTCAGAAAATTATAATTAGGAAAAAAATAAAAAGTGCAAGAGAGGAAAAGCCACATGCACATTCTTACATGGTTGAGCTAGAAGGGTATAAATTTTTTCCCAATTTATTGAAAACAGGGACATGAGTCTCCTGACCCTGTACAACAGAGTATCTCCCATGGAGGAGGGAACTTTCCTGCCCTGAGAACCTGCTGGCAGCTGGAGCCACTGCACCTGCTGCCCTGTCCCCCTGCCCAGAGGCAGCAGAGAAGGGCTGGGGGGGGCAGGAGGCAGCACATTCCCAGCTGAAATCCCTTCTCCTCTGCAAGTCCCCAAGAGAACAAGGAAGAATCCATCAGGTGTTATTTTTCCCCACCATCCATGGTCCAGCTCACCCACCAGGGCAATCCCACCCCCTGGCTGACTCCAGGAACCTCAAGGTATTCAGGGACAGAAGCACTTCAGAATTTGCAACTAATGAACTGGGGATAGGAAACTTCCCAAACATGGACAATTGCTGTTCTGAGGTGATGATAAATTGCTTCAGATGAGAAAACTTTGAGGTTCCTGGTATTTTTCTTCAAACAGTTCAAGGGACTCTTCATTTTAAATATTCAGTTCTTAAGCTTTGTCATGAGACAATTGCAATTGTGTGAGTTTTTTTACCACGTATCAAAGGCTGTTTAAGTGTGTACTTCACTTTGGAAAGTATCTACTGCACTTGGAGGGAGGAGGTTGTGATTTTTATCCCACTTGATATACTTGGGACTTTTTTTTTTTTTTTTTTTTTTTGAGTTCTTTTCTTCCAGCCAGGTATCTAAAAGAATCAGATCACCAGTCTTGAGAGAGAAACTGTGGCAGCAGACATTAGAAAGCTGGGTTTAGACTACACTAGTGGCTTTAACAACCTCAAATACCACCAAACTGAACAGCAAAGAGTGGCAGTGAAGGCACTGACCAACCTGTGACAACCTGAATGGACTGGAAGCACCAACCTTGGGAACTCAATTAAGGCAGGCAAAGTTCATTAAACAGCAATTGAATGAAAGAAACTCATTTTCATTTACACATGGCCTTTAGCTGAAGTGTGAAGATCCCCACTGGTTACACCTGCTCACATTTTGAAGCATGTGCAAATGTCTCCACTACCCAAATTCCAACCTGTACCCCAAAACTGTTTAGGAATCCTGAATACTGGGTTCAACAGAAAAGGCAGGAATACCCCTCGCTGCCATTCATGCTCAAAACACCCCAGCCTCACTCTGCAGTTCTGTGCTTCTTCCCCTGATGCCTGCACACACACACCCCTCATATGGCAGTAAAAGGCAGCAGAGTCCCAAGAGTGCACAAACAACTCAAATCACACTGAACAGCTCAGCTCTGGCAAAGTGAGGAGGAGCCCAGCACTCCAGCACAAAGCTTCCTGCAGTCTCCCCACGGAGCTCTGCCTCCTCACATCGACCACCCAAGGGGAGACGCTCCAGGTCCTGCACCAGGCAAGGACCTGTTCACGTTTGCAAATGCAAAGCTGCTGTAGCATTGCAGGGTTTCTTACGGGTGCCTGTGAATTTCCTTCAGTAAAGGAGCTTAAAATATTAATAATGCAGCAAAATCACATTGACTCAGGACACTCGTGACTGCCAAGTGTGAAGGTGCGTGTGGAGTACTTTGCCCATTAGCCAAGCTGCTGATCAGATGGGTTTAAGGCTTTTGTTTTGTTTATTCAGTAGAGTTTCCTGACACTGATTGCACAGCTCTTCCCATTCTCACCCAACATGCTATTTCCTGGTTACTTTCCCTGATGATTACTAAGTTTTTGTTCTTGTTTAAGTGAACAAGTGCCAAGTGCTGCTCTTGGTAGAATAATCACCTTCTGACTTCAAATGAAGAGCTGTTTTTAAGAGCTGTGTTCTTGGAAATACTCAGTTTTGCCAGATCGCTATCTTTATGAATCAAAGCAAGAGGTACCTTAGCAAATAAACAGAGAGAAAATTTTTAACTTGGCCAGGTCAGAGAGATGTCACTGACTCTTGTTTTCATAAGCACTGCAATTCTCAGGCTTGCACTGAGCAGTCACTGGAGGCTCAGCCCTGCTTGAAAGGAAAATATAAAGTGTTTCTGGCATTTGCTGATCCATAGAAGAGCTTTGAAGTGCAACTTCATCACAACTGAAACAACTCAAGCAAGATACCCAGGTGTTCCCAAGGGCTTTGGGGAGTTTGGAGGGATTAAGCTAAGCTTTGCAGTACAGGGGTTTTGTAACAGAACACTTGGCACAAAAACAGCTGTATCCACCTCCATATGGTTTGTACCAGAGATGCAAAAGATGTGCCCTTTGAGTGTCCTTGTGCTGAAAGCAGCGTGGTGCTCAGCTCCCACACACACTTGCTGCACAACACTGGTATCTCCTCGTTAGTCCTGTAAAATTCCTTTATAGTTGCATCCCTCTGCTCACCCTCAATGAGCTTCTTGCTGCATTACACCCTCAGCTCCAGCTGCTTCAGCAAACCACAAGGCTGAACTTTTCTGTATTTATTGTTTTTTCTCTAAGCAGTTCCCCTGTAAGAACCCTCCCCACACACCCACCCAGTGACAGCTAGGCACAGTGGGGAATTTCAGTGTGCTGACAAACTTCACTTTGCAAAAAACAAAGCCTGACTTCAGGTGATGGGGTGGCTCAGCTGCTTTTAATCTGTGTATCAGCTTTTCCAAAGAGGCTTTACTGCTTACACTGGCAGATTAGTGAATGAAAGCATCCATGCAATGCTGAGGCCATGGAAATACCAAGCACAGCTCTACAGGAACCATCTGCTCCCACGAATGGAGGGATAGAGAACAGGGATGGGATTAGACCACAGGTGTACACGGGGCTTTCAGAAAGGAGAAGCACACAGGTTTCATACAGGAGAAGCCCACAAACACTGTCCCTTTCCAGCCCCTTGGAGACTTTCTGGGGCAGGGAAGGTGCAGTGTGGGGACACAGCTCCTCCATGGAGCAGGAATCCCCAGGTGCCAGCGTGGCCATGGACACGCTTGGGGTGACAGGGTTGGACAGAAAGGGGGGGAGCAGGGGGCAACACAAGCTTTGTTTTAGTGTTAATAGTTACTCAAGAGAGCTGAAAATTAACTGAGCTTAAAACTATTTCCTGGACTGTTCATTTTGTGGCAAACAGTGATAAAAATAGCTGATTTCTTGACACACCACTTCCCTGTTCACACATACCACCAGGGCTACTCATTTGCTGTTCTTTCCATTCTCTGCCAGATATTACAATGCTGCATTTTAGCAATATATCCTTGTATTTCTTTATTAACTACAAGTGTAAAGTTAAGCCAGAGTAAATCAGAATTCCTTCAGGGCACAGGTTTGGGTGTCTACAGGCAGGAAGGCATCAGGAGGCCAGGGCCAGGCACGCAGAGCTGGATGAAACTTTCACCATGGAACCTGGAGCAGCACAGCCTCACCAAAGCCCAGCTTCCAGCCCCAGGTGTCCTTACATACCCCAGACCTACTCCCACTCACTTATTCTGCCCTTGTTTGCTTTACACATATCAAGAACTGAGATCTGGAGAGACCCTTCCTTCCTTGTAGGTCACAGCCAGGGAGGAGATGGCTTTATTGCTCTGTCACCCAGGGAAAGTGTTTGAGTTCCATACTTACAAGAGGTTGGCATTGCTGCAGTAGAGGTTTGCCCAGAGCACCCCCAGCCACCCCCCAGCTCACCCCAGTGTCCCAGCAGTGAAAAGTCAATCCAACAATGACTGTGTGGGCTCAGTTTATGAAAACATCCCCATTTTATGGCTCCTTTTTTGCATCCCTCACCAGTATAGGCAGTCAGATGGTGGAATGCAAAGCAGCCACTGCCAGCTACAGCTGTGTCACCTCCATCTGGTGGTAGAATGACCCAGAGCAGGTGGCATTGTGTCCACCCCGGGGCACAGGGACACCTCAGACCTCCACACGAGCTCAGCAGAGCTGAGAGGCAACAGGTCAGTTGTGAGATGAGCTCAAAGACAGCTCAAGCTCTCTCAGAGAGCTCAATTCCCAAAGCTGATTGAGCAAGGCTGCCATGGTTTTGAAATGATGGAACATTTACAGCACCCCACACACCTGGCACCTCTGGAGCCCAGCTGGACACAGGGAGCTCAGGCTGCTGCCAGGATACACAACTTACCCACACAATTACCTCATGCCAAAGCCAAATCTCCAGCTCATTGTCCCAGCCACTCACCAATCTCCCTACACAAACAAGGTCTAGAACTGGGAGCAGGAAAGAAAAACAAACATCTGAGAGAAATATGCAAGAGACTGCGTATCTTATTTATGCAAATTAGAATTCTTATTAAAAATGAGAGACGAGTTTATCCAACCTATGGGTCACAATTAGCCTGGTCAGACTCAAATTATCTGCCATGACAGTTCAACAAGTTTAAGTTGCTTCTTATCAAAACTGCTTTGAGCATCTCAGTTCTAAGAAAACAATTTTTCTGTGTTGTTTCCCTTAAAGTTTTTGGCTTCAGTCTTGGTTCACACATCCCATACAAACAGCCTTAAACTGGCACCTGGGACAAGACAGCATCCTCCAAATTCCCTATAAAACTCTGTTCCCCTGGCAAGAAACGGCTCTGCACTTTGTCCCAGGCACTGGAGGTCCAGCCTTAACCTTTTGCTCAGCCTTCTTCCTAAATTCCAGTGCAAATGCCCCCTCCCACATATTTACTTAAGAAATGTGTGCCTTTAGTGTATCTTTGGTAAACCAAGAAAGAATCAAGTAGGATAATGTCTGTGAAGATACCCAAGGGAAAAACAGGCAACTGAGAGGGGAGACAGATTCTCAGTTCATGAAAATGATTTATAGCTTTCTGGATGGTAGGATACTTCAGTGACTTACCTCAGTTAAAGATCAGCTTCCAGTTTTTGGAAGCATTTGACATGCTAATGCAGCTGTTTGGCATTTCTGAACGGGTGCAGAACACTCAGCTGAGCAGGAGAAAACTGAGGAAGTTTCCCCTCCGTATACTTGTTAAAATTAGTGTTTATGTAACACTTCAGGCACCATAAATAACAGTGATTTTGTAATGTATAAACTACACACTGAGCATGCAGTTCAGTTTCCCTATTTTTATGCTGCTGGATAGACCTGAAACTGGCTTTTAATGAAATACAGCCTACTTTCACACATATTAGTGATTTTTATTTTCTTTTGGGAAAAGAAATGAATGCTACAAATGCTGGCACCACTTCCACCATCCAGGGCCCTGCATTTCATTTGTCTTTAACTATCAGAGGAAGATTCAGCTGTTCCCCTTTTTGACAAGTTATGCTTAGAGACCTGAAAAGGCCCAGGGCATTTCAGCATCACCAGAGTGGTGTGAGGTAAGCACCCGTGGAGGGCTCTGTGTGAACTGCTAGGGGCTGCAGCAGGTGATAACACACAGCAGAGCTGGCCTGGAGCAGGATTAGCAAAGGTTTGGCTGATTTAATCCCCTTGTTACCAGGGCCTTTTGTTTGTCACAGGTTAGAACCAGTGCTGGCCCATGTTGTTTTTGTAAAGGATGCCAGGGCCAGGCAGGAAAAACACTGCAAGGTATTTGCAGGAATGGAAATAAAGACATTCCAAGTTGGTTTTGTTCCCTTAGGCACAGATTTCCATGCACACTGGCATCCAAAACCAGCAGCACACTCAGACCTGGATGGAAAGAGCAAGCCAAGCTCACTGGGGTTTGGGAAGTGACTGTTTCTGCTCCAAGACATCCAACTTCTGCCAGAAGCCACTCACTCCAAACCAAACCACTTTCAGTCCCCTCCCTCTGCTCCTACCCTTCTCTGGCTTTAAGAACCTTATTTGGAGCAAATTGCACTAAACAAACACTTTTTCAAACCATCTCTCATGCCTGATTTTCCCTGCTCATCTTCTGTTCTGCTTTTGCAAATATCCATCTATCTTCCTAAAACATATCTTGAACTGAGGAGTTTTTTTGTTTTTTCAAATACTCATTGCTTAAATTTTCTCCCTGAATTAGTCTTCTCCATTTTACCCTGAAGACAAGTTAATGGTAGAGCACTAAGCTTCATGTCCACCTGGCTGTCAAAAGATGAAATTTAAATTAACTGCTCCCTTTATCACACATGAAGCTACAAGATAACTGTAACCAAATGAACACACAGATGCAAACTCTAACAAAACTTGGAGACACAAACCTCTGCAGAGGTGACATCCTGGGGGATAAGGAGCAGCAGGAGCCACCTACCTAGAGAGGGAAGCCTTTCACAGGACTTGGGTGAAAGGTGAGGGGTGCCAAGGCTGGCCCCTAGAAGGGCTCCTTCCCCTCTCAGGGGAGACACTGTGAGGGTGCTGTGTTTGCAACCCTCTAGAACAATCCCCTGGAAGAAGCCTTGCACACCACTGCCAAAGCAGCACAGACATTGTGCATGACGTGATCTGCGCGTTCTCACTCCTAAGAGACACCAGATGCCCCTCCAGTGTTCCTGTGTGCTGAAGCCATTTCCCACACCTTTCACAAGACAAGGCTGTTAAGCAGTTCACTGAGTTTAGGTCAAAGAAGCAGCTGTTTGCTTAGAGCTGAGAGAGACAATTTCACCTTCATCTGCACTTCCAAAACCAAGATAGAAATAAGCACATCCTCTTCCTTGCTAGTTCTGTCTTCAAAAAGGAGTCCTGATCTGCAGTTCCTTTTGGAGTGAGGCACAAAGCCAGCTGGGTCTCAGCTTGCTCCCAGCATTTCCCAGGAGCTCACCAGCTGCAGCTGATGCCTTGCTGAACACACTGACACCAGGTAACCCCACAAACAACAACCTTCACCTCTCCTATCAATGCACAGGGATAGCAACTAAGGCATGCATAGCCATGCACACCAATTATCTGCTCCAAAATGAAGCCTGATGCTTCCATACTGTGCCTTGTATCATCACCTGATGCAAGTGCTGAAGTTCCCCTGCCAGGCTGATACAATTCACAAATGAAATCAAACACCCACAGCTCTGGGCAAGAGCGTCAGACTTCACAGAGCAGAGGAGGATGAGCCATCCTGCCTGTACCCACCCCTTCAGCTGCCTGCATGCACAGGAACAAAGGCTGGGGCAGCTTGTGTTTCTTTTCAGGGAGTGCCAGCCTGTATCTCTTTAACCATCACTGATTTACTGGTATGTTGTCAGATTCAGTTCCCACTCACCCACTCCATTCTTCTTAGTGCACCTGGGACAGGTGTGTTGACTCAGGTGCAATAGAGTGAATTTCTGGGACATTTTCCTCCTTTTCTTTAGTGAAAGCAAACCACAAAAACCCACAGGCAGCCTTGTCAGCCCAGACAACGGCAATCTGTAATGACAATGAAGTCCAGTGTTCCCCTGCCAGTAACACACTGTCATTCCTTCTACATCCCCAAATACTCCCTTGTCCAGCCAGGAACTGCTGACAGTGGCACTTCCCTCCTCTGGGCTCTGGTCTGACCAGACAACCCCTTCCCACCCACGTCCATGGCTCTCTAAAAATGCAAAGCCAAAGAGGGGTAAAACCAGGTTCCAGCTGGAAATATTTCCCATGTAATTACAGAGCATCCTTCCCAGCACTTAGTCCTTCAGTGGCTAACTGGAAAGGGCAGTATTGCCCCTTTCCCCCTTTCTACATGGACAAAGGTAAGGACTGCAGGAGGACAAGACTTTTGTTAGAATCTAGCTATTACTGCCCACTAACTTACAGCTGGCTCTTCTAAGTACCAGATTTGTCATCACTTGCACTTTATATTAGATTTCTATCTAGGCAGAGAAATGCAAAAAAAGAGGGTTATCACTGGCTTATTTTAAGCTCTGTCAAAATTCCTGTAAAAGTCTGTTTAGACTGTAAATGAATCACATGTTGGACGTAGCTAAAACTGTTAACATAACATTTGCAATTCCATGCTCACTGCAAGACTATTGCCCCTAAGTAACTGAGGGTTCTGAGAGATCTGGGGAATTTATTTGACATTTTGTCTCCTTGTAAGAGCCCTGCAGGGAAGCAGGTGGGTTTGGGACCCCAGGTGAGCAGCAGGCAGGCTGTGCTGGCTTCCCAGAAGCCACATCCCATCCATCCATTACACAGGCCAAGCCAGGGAGGGTGGCTGGGCTGGTCTCCACAGTGGGGGAGTTGGTGGAAAATAATGTTGTGAGAATTAACAGATGAAACTGCCTAGGAAAAAAGTCAGAAGCTATTTGAATCTCAACTGAACACATAGTAGGAAGGCAAACTGCTGTGGCAGATACCTCCATGATCCAAGGAACAGAGAGGCAGGGCTGTCAAAACCCAAGACTGGATATGGAGAGAGGATGAATGTGGCTCTCCCAAGCAACCCCTCATGGCTTTTCCTCTGTAAGCTCCCTCCTCTCCTGGCAGTGAAAAGGAATGCTTCCCAAGCTGCCTTCACTGCATTCCTGTCCTAGTGGAATGTGGTGCTCCTGAGCAGTGGTGCAAGGACCTGGACCTTTTTACCTGAATGTAATTTGTAAACACTGACAGATCCAATCCATCCCAGGAGATGGGTGTGCAGAGAGGCAGCCCCTGAGCTGGAGGAGCAGCTGTGCCTGCAGTGGTGCAAGGCTGGTACAAATCCCCAGGGCCATGCAGACAAGACATTTACCATTCACCAAAACCAGGCCAATGACTTCACAGGATTTATTCAAAACAGGAGAAAGCTTTCTTAACAGACCTGATGAAACACATGAATACAGAAGACAGGGAAGGTGTTCTCACCAACACTCTGAGATTGCAGAGCCACCATTCCCACCACGCTGCCACAGGAAGAAGCTGCCCTCCTCAGCTCTGCCTGGGTTTCAGCACGAGAAGCAGAGCACGTTCTCCCTCCCCACCACTCATGAAGCATGGAAGTGGCAAACCTGCTCCCCACCTATGCAGAAAAGCACACAGCAGTCAAGAGATCCCCTGTCAGCTTGCAGAGGGCTGGAACTCATCTAGCAGCAGCTCTGTGGTGTTTGTGTTAACGGGTACAGCAAGTAATTCATTAACAATTGCAAAGGTAGAGCAGCAGAGAGCTGGAAAAAGGCACCGACTTCCAGTGAGTTCTCCCATTTGTGCCTTGGAGCATCTTCCCAAAACCTTTCTGATAATAAGGGTTCTTCTGTACCAAGCCCAGCACTGTACTGGAAAAGTAAATGAATACTAAAACTTATTTTAAATTATTAAAAAAAAAGTAAAAAGATTAAAAAGTCTTGCAAGACTCACTGGATTATGAATTGCTTTCCTCTTCCTTTGCCAAAAATGTCACCTGAGTGATTTCAGAAGTCTTACAATTTGGAAGGAAGTTCACAGACTGTTTATAAAATCAAATATTTTGGACTGGAAGTTTAGCTTATCATTACACAGCTTGACAGCATTTCCGTACATCAGCCCTACTCTGAAGAGCTCCTGACTATGGGAACAATGTTGAAATGATTTTTCACGTTTCCCAAGGGCCCAGGTTTTTGGCTGTCGCAACCCCTTTGAAGCAAACCGAACTATGTCCATTGTATGATCCTGACTTGTGCAATCTCTGCTTAGAAAGCCTCTCCTGTGCCTCCCCTACACCATCATTGGCTGAGATGAAGCCAGAGGTATCCACGAGCTGCAAGAGCCTGGCTCCACTGGGGAGTCCATTTATTGCAGTGACTCATGCAGGTCAGTGGCTGTACCACAGTGAGCCTTACAGCTCAGAGTTGGTCAACAAAGTCCTAAGAGCAAGCCTTGCTACATGGAAGAGCTGTCAAAACACACCAGTGCTTAGACCTAACAAATCTGACAACCCTGATTTAAAAAGTGCTTTGAAAGTCAAGGAAAACTAAGCACAGTAAAACCAATCCGTTAGCACTGCACTTTTCGGAAGCCAGGCAGGGTGACCTTCCCGTGAGTGTAGATGTCCTGGTCTGTGCCCTGGTTCATGTGCTTCACCAAGTTCTTCTCAAACAGCAGGGGGTGGTAAGCTCCCATGGTGCAGGCGTGGTCGTGGAACTTCTGGTAATAGTGGCAAATGTCCGTCTGCCGCTTGGAAGGGAGGAACTCGTACACGTCCACCTGGTCACACAGCGTCATCATCAGCACAATGCCTGTGAGGGACAGACAGCAGACACCCCCACGTCACACCAGAGATGGCATTAAACATTCCAGGGGGACAGGCAGCCAGCAAGGAGCAGGCAGCTCCACGGGGAAGGGTTTCCTTTATCAATGTTCAGAGCAGAGGGGCAGAAAACAAGTCTGGCCAGAGGGCCCTTGTCTGCAGCCCTCGCTTGCAAAGTGCATGATCAATGTGATTTCAGCAGATTGTCTGCACTGACAGCCATGCCAAAAGGACAATTTTTAAGAGCACTGCCATTATCTGTGACCTCCATGGAAACTTGGGTGTCTGCCAAGCGAGCACTGCAATTAGCTGATCCGAACAGCCCATCTCAAACCTGCCTGGGTAAGCAGAGATGAGACCTTTGCATTTGTCCCAGCTGCCTCTTGTGAGTGCAGGGAACATGAAGGCCTGTGTTGGGCAATGCTCTGGGAGACCGAGCAAGCTCTGCTCTGCAGGCTCCCCGGAGCAGATCAGTGCTGCCCTCCTGTGTCTCCTCTACCAAGGACATCACACCAGTCAGTGCTGGGCACAGCCAGATCAGATGGAAGCCACAGCTACTGCTTCTTTTCTTCCAAGTGCAAGAAATAGCAAGAATATACCAGAGAAACTGAACCAATGTGTAACATCACAGAAGATTCATGCAGGATCTGAGACATCAGGGACCATGCACAACCTGAGGAACTGTAAGACATTAAAAGAACCTAAAGTATATTTTAAACATGTTTTCATCCACATTTTCCAATGAAAATTTTCAATCACACTCAGGCGTTCCAGTGAACACAGAGCTGGAAACTAGGACTCATCCATGCCCTTGAATTTGGCAAGGTGACTTGTTTTACAAAGCAAAAAGCAAGGTGACTTGGCCCAAAGTTAAGCCCTGGAGGAACTGCTGTCTGACCTGTGTGTCTTCAAGCCCGTAACTCCAGTTAGCAATTCTGCTGCTGAAGTCATTGACTGTGCTGTCACACAGCTGCTTTACACATACCCAAGCCGTGATTTAATAGGTGCTGTGCCTGGCAAAAACATGAAGCAGCTCTGTTTACACAGAGACAGAAAGTGCCTCTGCCCCAGCAGTGACAGAACAGAGGTGGGAGCAGACAAAAGGAGGAAGCACAGCACTTGGACACTCCATGGCAAACAAGACTCTACATCTATGCTGTGATTTCAAATACATGGCAGCTTCCCCAGAGGTTCACTCTTTTTATTCAGCTGGCCATGAGAACTGCTCTCCACTAAGCAGGAAAACTTTTGCAACAGCAGAATGTAAAAAGGAGTTGCTTTGCATATCACTGACCTTTTCAGGGCAGCTATTCAATCTGACCTTCCACAGACCTCCAGAAAGTCTTTATATATATATACACATACATATATTTATATATAAATAATATATGGAAAAGAAACAGGCACGCCCTTAGAATTCATTACAGTAATCAGATTTATTTGCCTGATGAGATTTGAGCCTGCAGGAGACACATCCTTCCTCTTGCACCCTGTGGGAACTGCTCTGGCCCTAGAAGCTACAAATCCTAGAGACCCTGCCAGTGTTGCAGTCTGTTCTCCTGTTTCCCCCTGGAACTGGGCCATGTTTGAGACTGCTGTTTCAGAGGGGTGCTGCAAGCCACTTAATTTAACACAACTGAGCTGCTGCTCTGAAGACAGGAAGCTTACATTTTGGCACAGGACAAACACTGTAAAAACAACTCTGATAAGCACCATAAATTTGTAGCTGTCTTTGAAAAAAGACATCTTGGAGAGTTCCTGCCTGCAAACTGAACCAGAAGTTTAGAGGGCAATTATCTTACCAAGCATTCCTGATGATGGTGGATTAGGCTGAATATGCTCCAGGGAATTCTCCTGCAGAATATCCCAAAGTTGCCACTGCATTTTGGGATTCAAGATATAGAAGGGCTGCTCTGGATGTGCTCTACGATACGCCTTATAGCTTTCAAAAAAGTTGTAATCTGGTTTTCTGTACCACTGCAAAACAGAAACAGAAGGTCAGATTCTTTATTTCTGGCCCACTTTACTGTAATCAAGAGGAAACAAGGATAAGTGAACCTGCTGCTGCTGGAGAAGAAGACCCTGCTACACACCCTCACTCACTCTTAAACATCCTCATTCACTGTCCCCTTGGGTCACTGTGGTGACCTGACTCAGTAAACAGGGCATGGAACCCCCAAATCTCAATGAAGGACCATGGAATGGGATCAGCATCTTTGGTAATTTCATTTTGCACTCCCCAAGAGCAGATGATGTTGAGAACTCTGCCTTAAGATGTTCTCTGTCTTAAGATGTTCTTAAGACCCAGATCCTTCTCCACACTGCAATACCAAGCATCCTCTTCTGCAGGCAAGTGTTCCCAGCTCAGCCTCCTGAACCAGGCTGAGCTGCTTTGCTTTCAGTAAAAACGTAGGAATGGTTTACATTTTTCTAAAGTCATTTTGAGATTTCTTCCCCATGCTATAAATATCCCATCCTGGTTTTACTGACTCTTAAACATGTTGACCATAGCCCCTTATGCCTCCTGGAGCTGTGGGAGCAGGCACAGAAATAAACATCAGTGAGAAAATAGGAAATGCAAGCCAAAGAAATGAACGCAAAGACCTCTTAGTTACAGCCAGAGCTTAAAATAAAAGTAAAGAATGGACTATTCACTCCTACCTGCTTTCACTGTGAGCCTCCAGAGCTCATCACATATCAAACAACACTCTTTTGTACTCAAAATCAAAAGTGAATTGCTATAGTGATTGCACACCCACACGTGAAACCTGACACAGATCTTCAGAGGGTTTCCCAATCCATTCATAATGCATCAAGTATGTCCCATTGCTGACTGGTGCTTGAAACAGCCAAGCATCATCCCTCACCAAATCTTAGATTAACTGTCAGAGAGAGAAAATCATCCTATAATGAGACAACTGCTGCAGCCAGCAGTGACCTCCTCCCTGTGCCATCAGCCCATGGGAAAGTAAAGGTGGTGACCCATTATCCTTGGCCTGAGGCCCTTCACAGGGATCAGAAGCAGGCAAGTGTTTTCTTAGGAGCACTCATGCATGGGATAGTCCCAGAAGTACACACAGATATATCCATAATAACAAAAAAGGCAAACAAAAATGGCCTCAGAATGAGTGATTGCCCCATTAGGAGGAAGTGGTTTAACAGAAGCACTTCAAAGCATGTGAGTCTGATTTTATTTACAAAAAACTCAGCCTTACCTCATGAATTTCTGCATGATATGGTGCTGGGTCCCAGACAATTAAGATTCCAGTGTTATATAGTGGTTCCCTCAGGAACTGCTGCTCTTCTACAGTTACAAGCTTGGAAAACAACAACAGATACAATGATATGCAGTATGCTATCAGAATTAGCAGGCAGCCAAGCAATAAAACACACCTGAAAACAGCCAGAGCCACCCCACTGATGGTTACTGAGCATGGCCCAGCTGTGTGCAGCAAGGACACAGCCCCAGCAATGCCCTTCCAACACCCAAGCCAGTCCTACCTAGCAGCAAAGGACTTTGTGGAGAGTCACAAGAAAAGCTGCCATAATGCTTTACAAGGCCTTCCATCCATCTCCAGTGACACACTAAGGAGAGCACTTGCAGAGTGACCCAGCCTGGGTGAGGATCCCATCCCAACAATACCAGAAGCAGGAGAGAACACCAGTTGCTGCCAGTGATCATCTGGACACTGGTTGGCTTTATCAAGAACCTTCATATAACCCCCCCAAAAGACCTTCAGGTGGGTGGTTTCTCCTCAGCAACAGGAACCCTGGCAGCCAGTGCTCAGCCTGCTGTGAGACCATCAGTGCAAGAAAAGAGAGACTACAGCATCCCAACCAATCCTGCCTCATGCCAAGCTCCCCACTGTCTCTGTAGAGCAGGGAGGGGACAGCTCAGGCAGGGGAGGTTTGAATCTCATAAGAAGGAAAGCTTCAGAGTTCTCTCTGTACTCTGGACATAACCACAACTGCTTGGGACACCCAAGGGTAACTCAGGTCTGCAGCAGAAAGAAAACAATCCAAATCAAACAATTAATCTCCTTGTCCTCCTGACCCAAAGCCATAAATCCGTACAGGCGCAGCTTGTAAATACTGTAATCACAAATCATAAAAATCAGCTTCCATTTGTCCTGATTTTCTCCACGGATCTAATTATGAGCTAGTCAATTAGTCCTTGAGCATCCTGGCTGCCTCAGCAGCCGGCTGCCTGCATAGCTGCCCCCACAAGCAGAGCACAAGGACACTGCAGCCAGCCCAGACAGGAATTATTCCAAAAGCAGAGAGTTTCCTCACATCTGTTCTTAACTCTATGGGATTAGGCCTTGGTCTTGACCACGTGCACTGCCTGGTTTCATTTCCTCACAGCAGCTAAAACATCTAGGCCACTGACAGCTGGAGTGTGCAGTGCTGCAGGTGTGGGCACCAGAGGCAAAGAGGGGCACAGCAGCTGGCAGCAGCCATCCCCTCAGCTGGGCACCAGTGGGATGGAGCACTGCAAAGGGGCAGGGATGTGGCAAGGAGCACATGCACTTTATTTTCACTGCTTCTATAGCCACGAGAGTCAGCAGAAGCACACAAACCCTGAGAGAGCTGTGACAGGCACAAAAGCAAAGGGACAAGAAACCAGGTGGGGAGTCTCTCCAGAGCCACTGTTTGCTGTGTCCTCCCACACACTGGAGCTGGCTCTTGGCACTGCCTGCTAGCTATCAGTCACTTAACCTGTCTGCTGAAGCTATTTGGCTCCCCATTTACCTTCAGCGTCCATTTGTTCTTTAATAGCAACTGATTCTTTTTAAGTAGTACAATTCATTTAAATTACTACATGACTGACTTGTCTTGCCCAGTTCCCAGATCCTAATTAGTTAACTGATCTATTGGTTTTCTAATTTCTTCTTTAGCCAGTTCACTGTGTAACAAGATCTTGTTAATACAGCCCCTACCCTCTTAATACATTTACTGGCCCTATCACAATGACTTCTTCTTTCCTGCTACCAGCAGTCAACATCCTGTAATCTAAATATGCTCTCCTTTCCCACCACAGCCTTCCTCCACTCCACTGATGTGCTATCTCCTTCCTCTTCCTCCCTGCGGACTGTTAGTGCCAATAACAGCACAGGCAGCCAAAGCAGAGAGTGCTCTCCGTGTCAGCAAGAAGCCAGCCCAGGAGAACTGGAAACAAGGGTTGGGAGGAACAAGGTACCCTGGCCCTTGGTCAGCTCTGCAGAAAGGAGCTGCATCCTCCAGCATGACACTGGCACTCCCCTCACACGTACTTCAGCTCTTGTTTCCACAAGGTGTGACTGCTTTCCCAGGGCAAATCAATGCCTTGCGTCAGACTGCAGGAAAACATGCCATTAAAAAACCAGCAGTACTGATGAACCAGTCAAGGCCTGAGAAAATAAATGAGGAAACATTTAATAAATTCTTAATTTAGAACAACTACCAAGCTTCTGGACCTAGAAGCATATCCTCAGATCTGGAGGTCCCAAATTTCTTGCCTTCCTGTCAGTACCAATCCATTAATCTTTCTCTGTGCACATAGACAGACAAGATACTCCCCTCTACAGTTAAAACCATCTGCCCCCATGTATGTCCTAGAGACTGGCCAGCAAATTACAGAAAAGTAAATCAAAATAATTATTAAGAAACTTAGGGCCATGGGCCATGTGTGCCAAAGGGATATTACTCAATACAGATAATCTTTGACAGATCAGATTCAGGAGATCCCATTTCCTTCACTTTGGCAGTGGACTGAGGATTGATCAGCAGTAAGAGCCAAAATAAAAGCACCCAAGCCCCAAACCCATTCCTTTTCCCAGTTATAACAGAAGAAAAGTCAGCCCAGAACAAGAACGAATTACAGCTTGTCCAGTACCTGTAAGAACTCTGAGCAAGGCAAGATAAGGCACAGCTCCTGCAGTGAGCTAAAAAGAGAATGTGATCAGGTCACCCCACTAACAAGGTTTAAATGATGTCACCAAGACTGGGACAGCACTGAACCATTCAAAGTACAAATAAAATCATGTAAGAAAACCAGGCTTCCAATCCAATGCTCTCTAAAGTTAACAGGGACTGCAGTCAGAGCTGCTCAGTTTAGAAACCCCAGATGAGAGACTGGTGCACTACACACATGGAAAACATCTTTTTCCCTGGTCAGCAGCCAGATCAACGCTGCCTTTTGGGTTAACTTTAGCCTCTGAAAACTGCAGCAATATTGTTCTCCCTGTTACTGAAGTTTTCTAAACTGATGTCCTCATTTAGAGGGAACATTACCCATGACTGCAGGCTGATCTGCATGGAGAACACAAGCACTAAAATGACATGGCTGTAACTACACTTGGTCCAAAGCAGGAGAATCCACATGGAGAGTCATATCACAGCTGTACAACCACACAGTTACCCTCCTCCCTGTGCAGATAACACTGACAGCACATAGGTCATGAACATGTTTTCTCTTCATATCACTGTAAGCTTGGCCATGAGCACATCCTCCAGAGAAAGTTTGCTTAAGTGATAACACCCATCTGACATCAGAAAAATACAGAGACAGGAAAGATTAAAAAAAAAAAAAAAGATGTCAAACAGGGCATAGAAGTCAGCAGTCAGATCTGTCTGCTCAAACCAGACTGGTTCAGAAAGGACAAACTGTCACCCTTCTGACTGGGGCTTTAATGTAGGGGAATTAAGATGCAGCAAGCAACAGCAAAGAGCATGGCAGCAAGTGAAGAGTCACTCAAGAGCAGAAAGAGGTAGCAACAGCATTCACACAAGAAGCAAGAATATCCTTTAAATGACACACAAAATGAACTAGGCAAACTGGTTACACATTAGCTCTGTGTCTTCTTGCCTTTGAAGAGGCTGGTCAAGCCCCCCTTGCTGTTTTGAGAAACTTCAAACCTCATTACACAGCAGCATCCCTGCACTCCTCACACAGGGGCAGGTGAGAAAACTCCAGGCCTACAAATCTTAGCTTCGGG
Organism: Phylloscopus whistleri; assembly: GCA_017589585.1. NCBI lineage: Eukaryota > Metazoa > Chordata > Aves > Passeriformes > Phylloscopidae > Phylloscopus > Phylloscopus whistleri. The sequence goes on from JADMLD010000176.1 coordinate 1,434,143, forward strand.
ACAAGGAAAAGAAGCTGCCTTCTTGGTTCAGGATTACAAAAGCTACACTTCAGCCACTTCATCTCTCCCTCACTCAGTTCCTCAGCCTTCACGTGCCTACAACCTCCTCCTCTTGTGGGGGTGAGGAGATGCTTGTACTCAGTGCTGCAATGCTGCACCAGGTCTTTTAACCAAATGACTCCTGGCCTGTTTGGTATTTTACTGTCCTCCTCCATTCTCTCACCAGCACATCCTACTGTGCAGAGACCCTTTTCTCTGCATGTCTACACTTGAAGATTTATCTCCCCAAAAAGGACAACCATGAAGGATAACAGGTCCATGGAGGAAAGGTGCAAACACCTCTGAGATGTGCCTACAAGAGCAAGGGTCTCACTCTATTGCTGGACAAGTGGCAGACTGACTCTGCTAATGCACTGTGACAGACACATGTTCTAAACCCTGGAGAGTTTGCTTCACAGCCTACAGCTGGCCAAAGGGAATCAGCAAAGGGACACCTTGATACCTACAAAGAGCTCTCAGAGGCAGGGAAGACTTAACTCTGTAAGCAAGGCCTTGCATCAAAGGCACTTTTGCCATGCTCTGCAATGAGGTCCTGGACCCACCTGAGCCCATCCCTCTCCTGGCTGTGCAGAGGCTGCAGCTTTAAAGGTGGCTCTGTCGTCAAGTGTCTTCAGCCATGTAGCAGCCCTGGTTAATGTGTTATCTACAGAGTCTGCAGCATTGCTGGGCAGTAAAGAAACACTGTTCCTTAATAAAAGCCAAATAAACATCCTTCATTCTTTATACCCATCTCTGGGGCAGGCACAACTCATCCCTTGGCACACACCTCCTTGCTGACCTGCACTGGCTGAGCTGTGGTGCTGTTCTGCCTCTCACTCCAAAGGCACAGCAGCAGCAGGGAGCTGGCCTTCCCGTGCCCACACAGGGCCTTTGAGCAAAGACAAAACACAAATTACCTTGTGCCTACTGTAAATCACAAGTAGGCTACTGCAAGTTGGCAAGTGCAGGCCAGTGCCACTCCAGTCACCTCAGAGTTACCACCTGGCCCCATTCCAAGGAGAGGCATCCCCACCCTACAGCTACGTGCTAGGCACTGGAGAAATCAGCAGGACAGCCCTCTTCTTCCCAGCTCCCAGACAGTGCAGCTACACAGCTCTGCCATGCCTGGCCTGCTTGCTGCATATTCCCCAGACCTACCTGGGAGTTCACAAGACGAATTGTTGTCTTTTGCCCCACATCATCCTGAAAGCCCCTGACAGGAGCCCCGTTGAATCGCAGAACGGCATCGTGGCTGTCTGAAAGCCAAACAGAGGGAAAACCTGTGAGCCACCAGCTGGGCTTGAGTGCTCACAGAAACAAGTGACATTATTCACTGCACTTCTAATACAATCTGGCTTATCCCTGGCTTTCAACCTAACATCTAGAAGCAGCAGGTCAGATTCTTTGGAGGAAGGTGTGGCTCAAACTTCATGATCAACACACTTTAAAATCTACTCTTTAAAACTACAATCCACTGCCAGCTTGAGAGCACAACCCTATCATCTGGTCTCCCTCTTCCTCCTTCCCAACACTTTACCAGGAGATAGACCAACACATAATTAATTTACCATATGGCTGGCTGAAAACTTAGAAATTAAGAAGTAGTAGCAAGCCAGCATCCTGCCTTCCAGCCTGGAGGTTGACCAGCCCCAGAAACATGTACACCAAGCACAGAGGAAAGCCAAGCTGACCTCAGCCTGCCAGCATGCATCCCACAGAAATACACCCACTGTTGTGCCTTCAACAGACACAGCTTCTTACATGCCTTGGGGTTCACTGCATTTTCCTCTGCTGGCATCATCTCTTCAAATAGCACAGCACTCCTCCAGCACCCTCCTCTGCCTTGGCACAGCCAGCCAGGTCACTGTAACCTCCTGGAGTCAGGCTGCTGCTGTGACACAGAGGGCAGTTGTGCTTGTCACCCTGGCTTCTCCCTGCCTTGTGGCTGCATTTGGGTAAGAAACCTTCCCTGTGATCAGAGGGGCTGAGTTAGAGCAGCAGGGCCATCTTTCCTGCATTCACACTGAGGCCACATGACTGCAACACAGCAGCTGCAGTCAGGGTCCATGGGAATTGCCAAGTTCCAGGGCAGAAGGACCCAGAACTGGGTCTTTTTGAGATCATTTTCTTGAAAATGGGAGTGTTCTAACAAGCAATGCTGGAGGATCAGTAGCCCCTGACAGCAAAGTCTGATTCCTCAGCTATTTTATTCTCCTAGACAAGTGGGGCTTCTTAAGAGCCCTTCCAAAGCACCACCCAAAACCATGAAAGGTGATGTATCTGGAAAAAAAGTGTCTCCATGCTGGGAAGTGGCTCTGTGGTTACCACTACAGACCCTTAGCTCCACATCTTACCTTGCACTAATGCAAATACAGGGTTCTGATTTCCACATATACAGGTGCAACCAGACACCAAGCATTAATATTCCCCAAGTTTGCACATTAAATGGTGTTTAGTATCTGCTCAGGCAGAGTAGCTGACTCTCTGTCTCCAGGTGGTTGTGTTACACTCAGTATCTCTCACATCAGATTTTTCAGTGGCAATTTATAACCTGCAGTTATACCAAGAGCCCAGTAAAAGGTGATTGCTAACAATCCTGTGCTGCTCTGCCAGCCTCCCTTACTTTACCTAATTGCTCATTTGATATCTTAACATGATTACACAGAACAAATATTTAATGGAATAAAATAACTCATTGTGCTAATTTGTACAAATACTTCATTTTAAGCTTTTAAGATTTAGTACCTTTTCAACAACTTCCTCCAACAACACCACAACATTTCCTACACGGAAAAAAAGTGGGAAAAAAACCACAGAAAGACACTGAATGCTCCTGAATCCTTAACACTCACCCTGCCCAGCTCAAGGCTGCAAGTGCTCAAACTCAGCAGAAGCACCAGCAGAGTTAACTGCTTGAGCAGAAAGGTGCAAGTTTGTGACCCAGGCATGAGAACCACAGGGCAGGGACACCAGCAGGGGTTAATGGCATTTGCCTCGGGCACACTACACAGTGACCTCCCCAGCATCCCTCCCTTGTGATCTGGAACAAACCAGTGCTTCAGTGTGGGGAGGGCTCAGAGAGTGCCTGTGGGAACAATGAAAGGGCTTTGCCTGTCTGACCTCTGTGCTGGAGCCAAAGCACAGCCCATCCCACTTGGCTGCTCCCATGCCCAATCCAGAGGTGCAGTGACTGCATCCCAACACTCCAGAACATCACCTCCCACTCCTGTGAGGGTCTCCTTCCAGAGGAACAAGCACTGGCAGTAATGGTGGAGCCTAACACAGACACCCCTGGGTAGGAGCCAGCTGAGCTGGGGAGGCTGTTCAACAGAAGGTCACTTCTGTGCAAACCTCTAGCTCTGAACTCCAAGAGGCACCCAAACACTCCTAAGAAACAGAAACATCAACCACCTCCCACCTGCAGTTTGTACCAGGAGGCAATGCTGTTCTTCGTTGCATTTTTCATAGCATTTTAACACACTTCCAACTGCTCAACCTCACTCTAGCTCCTGCTCACCTGCTGTGTGGACACAGGGGAGTTCGGGGGAGAACTTCTGAGCAAGTACCACACCTAAACACTGTCTCCCATGAGGGACTATGATTCTGAAGGCTTTCCAAAGTTGTCCATGACTGATGGATTAAAATCTATCCATCTACTTGGTTTCAGAAGAAGGCTGCTTGCAGCTTAGTGCAGGCCAAAGGGATCTGATCTAACAGACAACTTATGAAGACACTAAAGCCTGCAAACAATTTCCACTTCAGAGAAACCTCCCAGACTTCAAAACTTCTCCTTTGGTGAAGCTACACTTCAGTAAAGCACAAACCTTAACTGAGCTCCAAACACCAAATAATGAAACAAGCTGAGGGAGCTGCATGCTCTGGTACAAAATCCTGAGCTAAGACTGGAGAGCTGGTTTCCCCAGCATGCTGCTTTTGTAAAGACACAAAACACTTTGGCATCAAAATATGCTTCTTTATAATCCACAGTAAAAGACCAAAGCTTTGGCATTTATTAATTAATGCATTAACTTCAGGTAAATGTGGTCAGATGAGACTGCAAAGCATCACCTAACTTTGTCCAAAAGGGATAAGTCCCTGTAAAGTCTTTTGATGGTCTTCTGGGCCACTCAAATTCAGCCAGCTGCCTTATGGCTCAGAATGAAGCAGTGCCACTTTTGGAAAGCCTTGAGCAAGAATTACAGAATCACTGAGGCTGGAAGGGACCTCTGAAGATTGTGCCCAGCTCTCTGCTCAACATAGACTGCTCAGGTCTATGTCCAAGGAAGGGCTTTCCCCTTCAGCATTTTAATTTCTTCTCTGAAAATGTCTTCCTGTATGATTTTTCTTCTGACTGTGCAATAAGCATTACACAACCCACCCCAAGCCCTCTCAAGAAACAAACACTTGAGGAACCAAGACATCCAATATTTGTGTGATCTTCTAGTGATGCCAACAGGATTATGAAAATCAAAAGGACTTGCTGGAATAGAGCTACCTATTACTCCCCTCTCCAGCTAGGCTGAAATACTTACTGACTTTAGAAGTTTAACGTTTCAACTTGTTTTAAACACCTTTTAACCACAAGAGACTTATCAGTAAAAGCATTGACAGCAGGTTACTCCTATTCAGCCCAAGTTATAAAACAATGATATTTGACTTCATGTTAACAGAAAGATACCAACCTATCTCCTGTCCCAAGCGAGATGACTTCAGAGACCCTGCTGAGGACACGACAGCACAACGACCCAGGTGTCCCATTGTTTCACTCAGGCTTTTCCCTGGCAGGTATTGCTGCCATTCAGAGGTACCAAAAGGACCATCCGACCTCTGTATCATGGTCACATTGACCCTGTCCCGCAGCTGGCACAGCAACTTCTCTGGGCTGAGCTTAGCATTCCTCTTCCCGTTGTAAGTCACATTGTACTTGTTCATGGCCAGGTAATTTTTCCTGACCTTCTGCAACCTGGGTATGAGATTTCTGGATGAGCTGTCCTTATCCCATACCTTCCCAAAAGCTGTTGTCTTGGACTTTTCAGCTGTTTCAGAGGTGCTGCCCTTCACTTTGTTTTGGGTACCAAGCCACATTTTGGGTATTTGCCCCAGTTCAATGGCTGCTTCATGGAAAAGGCCTTGTGATTTAACAGGGTTCCATTTCTCTGAAGTCCTGTGCCCCTGCAGATCATCATTCCTGCTCTTCAAAGGATCATAGTAGCTTCTTCTTGTTTCTCTCCACAGGCAAACTGTCAGTGCTACCAGTATCACCACAAGAACACACATTAACTTTTTGAACACATTGATGTGAACCATAGTGCACGGTGCATCCAGATGGGACACTGGAAGCTGGCCCTGGGAAAAGGAAACAGCTCAGTCAGGGCTGCAGGCACACACACAGGTAAAGTCATGGAGATCTGTGTGCAGTGGGAGGGGAGACAGACAACATCGGGGTAATTCTAAAATTTCAGGCTGTTTAAAGATCTCGTTTCAAAGTCTACCACCTCAAACACCAAGAGAAAGGCCTGAGCTGGCTATCATGCTATCTAATGGTGACCTGAGGCCACTGCCACCCAAACCTATTTTCTACCCCCTTCCACAAGTGACAGCCAAATTTAACACTGCCAGTATTGTACCAGCAAGCAGAGTAAGTCTCCACATTGCTTTGCTTCATCTCCCATCCCTGACAGTCAACATCCAAATGCCAACAAATGCATGTCCAGAAATGAGTTTTTACTTGACCACAGGCTTTAACACTAATGAAGGACATTATAAAGCATAGAACTGGAAAGAAAATAAAAAGCTCTGAGTTCATGAGCACCAGGAGCTTCACCAGCCTGGTACTTTGGTGACTTTCCAGGGAACTGCTGCAAGTCTGCAGTGGGCTGAGTGCACCCTCAACATCAAACCTCACTCAACACCTGCTGGAAGCCAATTAAGCCCCAGTAAGGTTTTGGGGCATGTTTGGGCTCATAAATGCACCTGGATGGACATTACTCCAGGTAAGTTTACCTCTGAAGAAAGCAAAGACCCTGTTGTACAGCACTGCCTGTGCTCGTTTGCACTGCCTCACACTATCAGATACCTCCAGCTCCCATTATGGAAAGGGGGAATCCAATAGGAGAACTGCCCAAAATGCAGCTCAAACAAGGCTGATTTATGGGGGGCTGGTGTATGAAACATACACTGACACAGAAACACCACACAAGCAGCACACAGGACCACAGAAGACAGGACAGCAGCTGCTCATTGCCCTACGTGGCTGCTCCAGGTGTCCTCAGGAGACCAACACACGCAGATCATTGCATTTCCAGAGAGGCACAAGTAGCAGCTTCCTCACTGAATAACTTGCTGAAAGCAAACACTGCTATGCTGGGCTGCTGAGAGGTTACTGAGCTACAAACACTACCTGTGGATACAGCAGCAGCTCTCCAACTCAAGTCATTTTTGTCTGTTGGCAGATTTTCCTCCAAGGACTTAAGCAGGATATCCCAAAACACAACAGTTCTGTGATGTGCTAAAGAGCTCAAGAAATACCTGCAAAAAAAAAAGAAGAAAAAAGAAAACCTATTAAGGAAAAACCTTAAAATTCTAGGGATGAGCAAGTACTGCCTCAGATAACTCAGCGGTCCCAAAGAAGCTGTTACCAAGGTCTGGAAGGACAGCAGCGAACACATTAACACCACATAAGCATTTTAAATCCCTAAATGCCCACTCAAAATGGGCATGTTCCCTCTTTGTTTGAAATCTGCTCTCAACTAGAGCAGACACCAGCTCACAGCTGCTGCCTGCTCTCTGGTCCCACCAGAGCAACCACATCCACCAGAGCACTGGATGCACCCAAAATACAGTGAAGGAAATAACCTGATGCTGATGCCTGACACAATGAACTGCAGAAAAGAAAGAAAAAGCTAACTTTTCTCAGGGAAATATCTTACTGCCTATCCTTGGGTAATTCAGGCACTCTTGCAGAGAAGACACATGGAAAGCTGCTTTATAAAACGCATCTTAACCCATTAGTCTTCACAAAATAGATAAATGTGGTTTAGACTTTACAGTTTCACTCTGCCAAGGAAATGCAGCAAGAGAAAGGGAGATTTGACAGTATTAGCTAAGAAATCAAGAAAGTAGCTTGCTTTTACAGGAAGTCTGAGTCAATACAATGCCACATGAGCTAAATTACAAACACTATCCTTTACAGGATTAAATACTAAATTATTAAAGCATCCTAATGATGACAACTTGTATTTTAACTTTATTAAGGAACAAAATTACTTTTTATGGAGCACTCCAAAGTGAAAAAGCAAATATTGCTGTACCTCCAGTTCTTAAAGAACAACAACAAAAAGATATATGAGATGTAAGTAATTCTAGCTTTTATTGAAATTATTTTCTCTGCCTTGACAGACTGTATAAATTTTCATTTCCTTAAGTACAAATGTACTAGAAGAGCACACTGAAGTCTTTCTGAGCCAGGAGAGGTACAGCAGTCTGGAGAGGTGAGGCACCAGGAGGGGATTCATGACACCCCTGTGCTCTGTTTTGTGAGGAGCAAGGTTCTCCACACCGTTTATGGTTCCTCTCCTGCTGTGGCCTCTCAGACACGCCCTGCTGCCTCCTGCCAGCCCCTCTGCAGCTGGGACCCCACAGGGACAACTCACCCAGGGCCTGCCCGCTGCCACAGAGAACAGAAAGCACCACATGGAGGCAGCTGGCTGCAAAGCCATTGCTGATGGGGAAAGCAGTGCTGAGTCAGCCTCCACACTGACAGGGCTCTGCTGGCAAACCATACACACAGCAACACCTTCCAAAGCCAGAGGAACACCAAAACAGAGCTGTCCAGTGTCAGCTTAGTGGTGAACTCAGAGACACCTCCCTCTGACCACGCTTCATGCAGCCCCCAGCCCGACTTCATTCACACTGTATCCCTTTACAAGAGGCAAGGATCTGGCTTGCAGAAATCTCAGCTAAGACCTTCTGTGCAGGGAGGACAGAGCCTCAGCACTGTTGGAGGTGCCAGAGGCTACCACCTTGCAGAGCTGAGCTCTTTGCTCCAGGCCCTGCAGGACTCTGCCCTGTTTTTGACTTCAAAAACGTCTCCTGAGGGGTTTCAAGGTGGAGGTGACAGCAGGCACATCTCAGTAATCACCAGCACTTGCTTCTCATACTTGAATCATGTAGAAGGGTGGCAGGTTCATTACAGTGAACTTTACAGATCTCTGCAAGCTCCTGCTGGGACAATTCTTGTGGTGGTGCACAGCACAGGATGCCCAGTAAGTCACAACAAACCCTTTCCTTTCCAGGCCACTCAAAGGCACCTGGAAAACTCACCTTCTGCACAAATTATCCCCACCTTTGACTGTACATGCTGTTGCAATGTAAACAGTTAGTTTGCTTTGATTTTTAAGCTGGCAATGTAGGCTCTGCAAACATGCAGAGCCACATTATTTCAAGATACCTTCTGTTCCCCAAGGGTACTTTAAAATTCAGCTTAATTATTTCTACTAGTTCACATGATAGGATTTTATTTTATTTGCACAAGGAGTGCCCTAAGATGGGGTCCCTCTCAAGCATTCTGCCACCAAGCCTCTCTTGTGGAAAAGTAAAGCATCTGCTCTTCCTGGGAAAGTAGGATAGCCCACAAGTGGCCACTTGTGTGCACTTCTGTCTGGCAGTGATCAGTACAAAGGTACTTTTGCAAAGGTGTTGGAAGCTTGCCACATACACAAAACTCAAGGTGTCAGTTATGAGTATAAAGAAAAAGGACAAAGATAAAAATCCCCAAACCTAGAAAAGTACTTAAACAAACAGCTGTCTCCTTGAAACCCAGAACCTGACACAGCTGTAGGGTACAGCATTGGCTGGCAGGTTAAGCCCACACAGCAAGTCTCCACGGGTAAATTAATCCTGCTCAGAGAACAAGTGAGGGATGTGATATCTTCAGAACAGTCAGGGAATTACATTCTGTCCACACACTCTTATACTTAACCTTTATTGTCCAATTATCTCACTGCTCTCAGGTCTTCACCCACTAAGTACAGCAAGAGTATGAAAATCCTGCTCCTCTGGTGTCCCAGAGGGTGCTGTCTGCCCAGGGAGCTGCAGCTAGCGATGCCACAGCAGAGAACACCCAGCAATCCTGATTTCCACATCCCACAGCAGACTCACCCTTAAAATGCAAACAAGTATCCTCATCTCATCCAGCCCTTACCTGTCTCCTACAGTGCCTGACAGCTGGTACACAGACAAACCACACAAATATGGACAAAGGTATGAATATGTTTCTTCCAGGAAATGCACACAGCTTTCCTAAAGTTGTGTCATCAGCTGTACCAATGCCCATCCTCTGCACATTTATTTAATTGGCTCTTGAAACCACTCACATTTCCCAAACAGCCCGAGGCAATGAACTCTGCAGTTGCACACAGCACGCATACAACCCCTTCTCTCTCTGCTTTTCCAGGCTCTGTCCCACTTGTTCTAACTCCTCCTTGCACAGCACCTTTTCCATCCTTCAGATGCTCTTGGTCACCCTCCCAGCACCTGATCAGCAGGGCATGATCATCCCTCGAGGCAGGCACACCATCAGGCACACTCCACATGGTCCAGCAGCAACACAACAAAGGGACTGATTTGTTCTCCTTGTGAAACTTCCTCCCTTTATTTCCCTTCCTGACCACTTCTGAGCCCTGACCTCTACGCAGTCTGTAATGACTTCAGGTTATTTTGCAAGCTGTCCCTGGTGCAGAGCAGGAATAACAGAACATTATCATACCCCTGCTAGCAGAAGTTTCCTTTGCCCCTGTGCTGCCCAGGCACCCAGGATCACCAGACCCCTCTAGAGATGCTCAGGGTTTCCCCTGGTTCCTGGTGACAAAGACAGCCAGGCTCAGAACTCAGCCCTTCCTCCTCCCCTCTGCAGATCCCTTAACAGTATCCAGGAGTGGGGATCCCAGAAAATCCCTGAGGGACTTCTGTGATGCTGTGAAACCTGACCCCTTGCTTTCCTACCTGCTAGGAAGCCACTAATCCACCCATCTCATCCCACAGCAGTTTAGGGTGGCTTTTTCTGAGGCTCCTGCTGAGCAATCTCATCAAAATATTGAAAATTCAAGGTCTCCCTCTCCATATTCATGACTTTCTGAAAATGGGAGAAGAGGAAATATGCAGACAGATTTGAAATGTGATCCTTCTGCAAACACATGATGAGACTTCTTCATAGGTTCTTACATATTCTACAGGTGTTATTTTTGTTATGTTTACTGGTCTGAAGCAATGGATCCTACCAGAGACCCTCTGAAACATAACCATGTCAAGTAACACCTTTAATTTAATTTAAATGATGACTTGAGAGATGTAACCCCTGGGGATTACAGGATATGCAGGAATCACATCCACCTGGTCTATCACGCCTCTCCTTGGTCCTGCCATTCATACATCAGCATCATTCAGCTGTAGTTTTCTTCTCTCTGATGGATGCACAAAAGCTTTTTACTTTAGCAAGTTGTTCCTCAATCTTTTTTAGATAATGTGATAACTATTTCATATTTAAACTCAGAGCATTTACATTTCTTTCCAGACTTCCTTCATTTATTCATTTCCATCTGTACCCACAATTATGCCATGCCTACTCACAAATTAGGAAAGCTTTGTTCCCAACTTTTGCTGGTGTATTTTTGAATGTTTTTACGCTGCCCTATATGAACAATTTATACTTAACTACACCTTTCATTTCTTTTTTTTTTTGGTACATTCTTAATGCTAACCCTTTCCTCTACCCAACATCCTCTGTAAAGCATCTCTGAAAAGAGCAGTGGCTGGTACCAGAGGGGGAATGAGTTCCCATGTGTGTGGAAAAGAGAAAAAATATGGAAATGTAGGGCAGGAATTCTTCTGTTTAAAATAACATACTCAAGGAAACCTAAGACGAGAAAAAAATTGGATTCAAATAGTAACCTCAAAGCTGTATCTGCTCTTAAATTCTCCTATTCCTGACCTGAGGAGAAAATACTTGTCAAGACCCTTCCTAGTAATAAACAAACGATGCTCATGCCATTTTGCAAATGAAGAAACACTTTCCACATGCTGGATACACCAGATGCAAGGTGATAAAACATTTTCCAAGGTAAAGGTCTGTCCCTCTGGAGCCAAGTTTCAGATCTGATATCTTATCTAGCCCAGCCTGTTAATTCAACTGTGTGTATCATGATTTTGTAAATATATAAGCAGGAAAGCTTGCTTCTAGTAATTCTTGGTTTCTTTCCAAAATATCACTGTGCTGTGAAAATAAAACATCTGTTGAGCTGTACATTTAGATGTTTCCAATGCCACCAAACAGAACAAAACAGAAAAGGGAAAATGAGGAAACTTTACATAGAGATTTGAGGGGGGAAAAAAAAGCACTTTGCATGAGAAACATGGTTAAATTTCAGGTGAGACATTGAGAAGCTGTACAGGTCACTTGTAATGAAATGAATCATCTCTTACTCCTGCCTGCATTACAAATCTCTGCATGTGCCAGTGAAAATATGCTGCTGTCACAGCTGAAAAAAATCTTCCCAGGAGAACAGGAGAGGCAGATTCTGGGGGGAGGCACAGGGGAAAGTTTAAGCACGTGTTTCATTTTGGTTTTACCTGCCAACAAGCGTTGGGATTTAATGTAAATCAGAAGCCTTTATTTCTCACTGTGTCAGCCCTTTATTCCTGCTCTTTTCTATGTGCCATGTTGGTTTTGGAGAGTGGCTGTACCTAGCAGCATCCTGCCTCCCCTTCAGCCCTCGTTAAAATGCAGCAGCTTTTTTATATATAATAATTATAAAGTAAGTATTTTATATGGATCTAGTACCTTAACCATGGTACACACGTATTTGAGTTTTACCATGAAAGTATTCTAAATAATAATAAATAATATTTTAAGTTAAAACTGCTTTCTGAGTCACAGGATGCTACATAAATCCAGGATATCAGATTTATCAGCACTTCATCTAATTAAAGGTTTACATTTTAGTCTTGCTATAGAGGGTGCTTCTAGTGGCTCATAAAATGGATTCCAGTTATGAAATATACTGAGCCAAATAAAGAGTGAATGTAGAGGACCATGCTTAGCATCCTCTTTGATGGGTTACTTGCCCAGAGTTGTTTATGAACTGCATAACAGGACCAAGCCCTCAGCTGGTGGAACCAGCACTTCTCCCTTACAAAACCCCCCCTCCTAGCCCACAGACAGACAGACACCTGCTATATATTCCTTGTTAACAGCAATGGACCCCCCCCTGCATCTGCATGGGGTGTCTGCATGCCCCAGGCCAGCTCTGCTCTCCTGCAGCATGCTCCCACTTGGATGCAGTCTGCCAGGTGGCCACCATGGCAGCTCTCAGTTCAGCTCAACACAGAAGCCATTTCTGTGGGGTCTCATTCAACAAGATACCTGGAGACCCCTCTCAGTAACAAACCTTCTCCATTTCTAAAACTGACAGTTTCACCTTCAGTTGGAGAGAAGCACATGCATGAACAGCACCAACTCCTGAAAATGCTGCCTTTTCTTCCATACCCAGAGCCCCAGGGTCAGGGCTTACAAGTGAGAATTTCATCATTACTCAGCTTTATCACAGGCATTCCCACACCAAAGCCAACAGCAAACCCCCCCTACCCTGCCCAGCTTCAAAGACCAGGATGCAATCACTGGTCACTTGTGACTATTTATTTTGCATGGAACATTACACCTTCAAATCATTTCCCCCACCAAGCATGTGTTCCTCTATGACGTTTATCCTTCAGAATGAACGGGGGATGCTTCTTTATTTTAAATTAACTGTGTGTGCCAGGTCAACACTTTAATGCCTCTGCAAATACCGCTGTGTGCCAAGACATGTAATTGGTGTTCCGTGGCCCCAGGACAAGAAAATTCCCTGGGTGCCAGCTGCAGAGACACAACCCTTCAGGATAATGTGTCTGACACAGCCCTTTGCAGGTGGGGATGATGTCTTTCTGTCTCAAGGACAATGCAGTAAAACTCTTTACAACTCTCTCTAATTTAATTTAACCTAAGATGTAGTCTTTCACTAAGGGCAATAAACTTGCACATGTCTGGATCTACCACTGCTGGTTTTCAGTCCAATAGTGCTATCAAGATTTATTTTTCTCTACATACCCAGAGTTCATCCCTGTTGGGGATGGCAGAGCTGGCACTCAACAAACAGCAGTGTCCTACCACACCAACTTCACTAGAATAAAGAGGCAAAGTGCCAGTTCTGGCCATTGACTTCAGAAAGCCCTACTCAAACTACTCTACGTTAAGCAAAACATTTCCTGTGTTACATTTAAAATAAACAGGTTTTCACTAAGAAATCCGTATTTTATAATGTGAAGACACATACAGCTGTGAAGACTGTTTACAAAAAATTACCAGGTGCTGAAAAAAAGAAGGTCCTGATGGCAACTAAGAGAGCATTGGAAAGGACACCTGCTAGAACCCAGCAAAGGAAAGAACTACCAGAGAAATTGTAAAGACAATCATGTAACAAGCAGTTCAATTATTCATCCAGCAAAAAAATCAAAGTAGTTCCTTTCTACGCAAGGAACTTGAGGCATGGAGGACAATTGGAAACTTCAAAATTAGAGTTAATTATTTTGTCTCTGATAAGAAAGGAAGCAGGAAAAAGCCCCATGTTACAATAATCAGATGTTTTTCCACAAATCAAAACCTCTTGGTTTTGGTCTCCAAAACCACAGCAATAGGAAAGCTTAATTGATACCACTTCTAGCACACATCACCATTTCCACTGAGAGTGAAATGACCAGAGGAGAGCCAATTCAACACAAGTTGTTGAGAAAGCCCAGGTCCAAGCTCAGTGTCAGGCTGCAGCAGAGCAGCCAAGGCAGCGGATACACAGTGATCAATGTACCTCAAGATCCTGGATATCCTTTGTTGTTGAAGCAGCAGCCAGGTTCTCAAAAGTCAGAATATCTGCAGTAGCAGATGTCAAATATCTTCTGCCAAAGCATATCAAGTCACACACACAGAGGGAGCTCTTGGCGTGGCTGAACTTCAGTAGTAACAGCAAGTACTGCCCTCTTTTTCGAACACACTTGTTGGGGAACACTGTGCCCCTGTATCAGCATTTCAAATATATCTACTGCCAATAAGCCCACAAAAATATTGCCAGGGAAACAACCTTGCCTAAATACAATTATTTTATAAATCATAGGCAACATAAATGTACAGCACAAAACCAGGTGACTAGACATATTTAAAGAGCTTAAGACTCCTCCACCCTCAACGTTTCATGTACGTTTTTAGAACAGAAAACACTAATGCAACCTTCCTAAGAAAGCATGCATTTGAAACCTCCTTGCTATTTTCTTCCCTCAGCATCCCCCCAGATGCTTAGGAAAGAAAAGCAGGTTCAGCAGTACCTCCTACCCAAAACCAAGATTATGTCCTCTGCTTCAGGATCCAGTATGGAGAACACTTTGCAGGAACAAACAGGTGCCTCTCTGATGTGCAATGCCCATTCTTTGGTGGGATGGAGGACTGACAAAGCCGAGCACCACCTCCAGCTGTAAGCTCCCAAACAGAGCATACCACCCATCTGGCAGCTCCATGGTGCCACATACATCACAGCCAATGAATTCCCTTTTTCTTCCCCACTTACACACCCTGACAGCATCCCAGTGATGGGTCAGTGTTGCTATGGGCACGGCACAAATTGATCTGAAACACAACAAATCTACACAGTCGCTGGAGAGAGGAAACCACACTCCTTGAAACACATTGTAAAGCTTACTGGGGTTCTGAGAGGCCAAAAAGGCAATAAAGGCCTCTTTAATGTCTTTTATCATCTCCTCCCAGTGTTTTTAGCCTGCTTTCTTCACCATCAGAAAACCAGGTGTAAAGCCTGGAAAGCACTACCCAGCTCCTGCCCACAAACACATCACTCACTTCCTACAGTCAGCACTTCACAACTAAGTCTGGCAGCAGAGCTTGCAGATGACAAGTGGATGGATCCATCATGGATCTGGACCACAGCCCCACTCCTTGAAGCAGGCAGCTTTCTCTGCTATTTAAGACATTTCATGTACATAGGACTCTCAGAGATCTAGACAGATAATTCCAACAAAAACATAAGTTACTCCCTAAAGCAACAGAGGAGCCAGCAGACGTTTTTTGTATTTTCTTCCATTAAATATTGGCTCTCATACTGCCTTGAGTACAACACGTTTCTGCACTTTTAGAAAGAGGCTGTAAGACTTAAAGAAAGCTCTCTGAGCCTCCCAGAGCAATGAAAGGTCCTCATCTTCTCCTACAACCAGCCAGTCCTTTGCTGGAAGGATGGATGTGATATGAGAGGAAGGATGATACACAGAGGAATGGGAGGAGGATGTTACTGCCAAGGGCTGGGCTCCTGCTCACCAACACACACAGATCCCTCTGGCTACCCAGCCACAAAGACACCACACTTCCTCCTTCATAAAGGGAACTTCTCCCCAGACAGAGAAGTCAGGCATCTGTCATGCCTGCAATGGATGCACCCCTGTGCAGACAAGGAGCCTGCAGAAATCCAGGAGAGATGTCCCATGTGCTGGTGGTGGCTGCCAGCTGCTGGGGTGACTCCCAGGACACCCTGGGGGGACATGATGCCTGACTGCTTTAGAGCAAGAGCTGCTGGGTGTTTCCAACAGCAGTGATCTCACTCGGTGCCACAACACCCCACATGCTCCAGACTGGAAGAGGCTCTGATCCCACCTCTAGCACAAGGCCATTTCTTCTTGCTGCTCAACATCCAATCCAAGCTCAAAGTGGAAAAGCACTGGGCTTAAAGTTCACTGAACATTAAACAAGGCTGACTTTTGATCTGGCTCAGACCAGGTTCTAGGTTAAAAGTTACTCATTCATTTTATTTAAACAAATTTGCCTACCATGTCATCAAAGTCTCACAGGAACTGATCTTAATTGACCCTTCATCTTCCCTTTCCTTCCTTTTCCTGCCAAAAGGATCCTTTACAGCATTGTACCTCACTCTCCCCTCCACAAACTCCCCTCCAGATTAAACGGGATGAGAACTTGGCTGCTACCATACTGTGTTTTAAGCTTGCACAGACATCTGAAGGTAAAAAAGTCCTGTATATCTCCTGATAAGAGGCACATTTTTTTCCCCCCCTCCTCATACTGTCATACCAGTATCCCCTGAGGCTAAACTGGCAGAGAATCCTCAAGCCCTGGGTATGCTGGTTAGAATAACTCCTCTCATGTAGGAAGAACCACAGCACTTTAATAATAAAGCAAAGAAAACAGCCTAGCAAAGTTGTCTTAAACTAATTTAGGATTTTTAATTTGCATTTTACTGGTCTTTTTGTTTGTGGTTTTTTGGGGGGGTTTGGGACTTTTTCTAATTATTTCTGAAGAATCAGGCCAATTCAGCTAAAGTGGTTCTGTTCCATTGAAACAAGTAGCCTGTCTTGGACTCATAACAAATACATGTACTTACATATTTACATACACAGCCTCATCTATTTTTGAGTTAAGAAATAATGCATCCATAATACAGTGACATTTCAGAAATAAAAGCTTTTTTCCTAAGTCCAATATGCATATAGACCAGAGTTGTATGTTGTCAAGGGAAATTACTTTCACATGGCATTAGCTCTGAATTTTTTTTCCTCACTCCAAAGTAACAAATATAGAAATCACTAGTTAAAATGCATCAGCTTGATGAATATTTTCCGAAGTCTGCTAGAACAGCAATTTAAGGGTATTTTCCTGAAAGTAAAAGGCAAAAAAAATTGTAAGTCAGCCCCAGTTCATAGGTTCCTTATCTTGTCTGGATCTCTGTACAGCATTATCTGGAGGCATCTCAAACAGGGGAAGCACCAGTGCTTCAGAAACTTGCAGCAAACCTCCCATGCCATTCTTGGGAGGTCTTTAAAGCTGACTAAACGTCAGAGCTCTTTCAGAGATCTCAGCAGATTATGGCCCAAAGAGGTGAAAAATAATTTGCATGAGAGCAGAGGAGCAGAGCAGAAATTCCCCACACACTCGTCTGGAGCCGCCGGCTCCCCCAGTGCCTTGGACGTGGCCACGGCGCTGCTGCTGCTGCCAGAGCAGATGAAAGCCCCGGGCTCTGCTCTGCCCCAGCCCACCGAGCAGCAGCCCCGGCCTCTGCTCTGCCCCATCCCACCGAGCAGCAGCCCCGGGCTCTGCTCTGCCCCAGCCCACCGAGCAGCAGCCCCGGGCTCTGCTCTGCTCTGCCCCAGCCCACCGAGCAGCAGCCCCGGGCTCTGCTCTGCCCCAGCCCACCGAGCAGCAGCCCCGGGCTCTGCTCTGCCCCAGCCCACCGAGCAGCAGCCCCGGGCTCTGCTCTGCCCCAGCCCACCGAGCAGCAGCCCCGGGCTCTGCTCTGCTCTGCCCCAGCGCACCGAGCAGCAGCCCCGGGCTCTGCTCTGCTCTGCTCTGCCCCAGCGCACCGAGCAGCAGCCCCGGGCTCGGCTCTGCTCTGCCCCAGCCCACCGAGCAGCAGCCCCGGGCTCTGCTCTGCTCTGCCCCAGCCCACCGAGCAGCAGCCCCGGGCTCTGCTCTGCTCTGCCCCAGCGCACCGAGCAGCAGCCCCGGGCTCTGCTCTGTTCTGCCCCAGCGCACCGAGCAGCAGCCCCAGGCTCTGTTCTGCCCCAGCCCAACGAGCAGCAGCCCCGGGCTCTGCTCTGCCCCAGCCCAACGAGCACTAGCCCCGGGCTCTGTTCTGCCCCAGCGCACCGAGCAGCAGCCCCGGCCTCTGCTCTGCCCCAGCCCAACGAGCAGCAGCCCCGGGCTCTGCTCTGCCCCAGCCCAACGAGCAGCAGCCCCGGGCTCTGCTCTGCCCCAGCCCACCGAGCAGCAGCCCCGGGCTCTGCTCTGCCCCTGCCCACCGAGGAGCAGCGCTGGTGCTGAGCGCTCATCACCAGCCACGTTGGTTGGTACAAGAGCTCTCTGTGTTCAGAGCCCAGGGACGCAGAGCGCTGCGTGGAGCAGGGGAGGGAGGCTGCAGGTCCTACCCACGGGGAACTGAGTGCTTTCCTACCGTGTCTGCATCTCTGGGAGTCTCCTCTTCCTCCTGGGAAATCTTCCCCTAAGGCCCCTCACATCCCTTCCAGCATCCACACAGCACAAGGGGATGCCCTAATTTCTGTGGCCTTTCCCCACAGTGCAGCAGCAGGAAGCTGCCTTCCTGCCTTAGGGAGATCTACCACCAGCTCTCCTTCCACCCTCCACTAACCTTCCTTCCTGGAACTCCTTCCCTTATCTTCACTTTTGGTCAGCTTTTCCCTCCACCTCTCCCAGATCCACTGCATGCAGTGCCTGTTCTGGGCTCATAGAGCCCTGCTCACCCCGGCACTTCAGAGCTTGTGCACAAATCCCACAAAATGCTTCAAGTGCAAAGCAGTGTCTGAGATAAGTGTCACCTGCCACAGCACAGACCTCAGAGAGGAGAAGCCACGAGTACACAGAAACAGAGTGGCCACCAGCCTGGAGAGAGGTCACAGAGCCACATACACCAACACCCAGCTCCTGACAGAGCTGATAGCACTGGTGGGACTCTCTCTAAAGCACACACAGAACTGCAGCCCAAACAAGCAGATGGTTTCACACTGCACTTCAGCACAAGTGGAATTAATTGCACTGGTAATCCTACACAATACCATTCCATGTGCATCATCCCATTATCCTGAAGGGAAACTATTTCAGTAGATGGTCAAACAAAGGCTTTGCTGCTGGTATCCACTTGCCTGGACGCCCATCTTGGAGAACCACTCCTAAACCTGGACACAACACACTGAAGCACATCCCTATCCTCTCCTCTGCCTATCTGTACTCAACACACAACAAACCCTCTGCTCCAACAGGCAGGCTCTGCCCCTTTCTAAAGCAGGAGGGGGTCAGAGCCTCCCACAAAGCCACAGGAAGCACTGGGGCATCAAGGGTGCCTATTTTTGGTTTTACTTCCCTATTTCAGAGAAAAGTCCATTTTCCACTTCAGATATTAACATATAAAACAATGTAACTGCTGAGAAGAGGGTGTGCAGAGATATAGATATTACAGACCAAATATATCACTTTACTGGTTTTCAAATATCCATCTCCTCCAGCAGCCCTGCCATCTTGCAAGCCAGGCCTAACCAGGCCTGTCTAGTCTGAAACCAGACTTAGTAACAGAGGACTGGGTTTGACTGTCCAACAAGGAAGACTTCTGAGCATTTCAAAAGGGGCTCAAGATTTTGTTCTGGCACAAACAGAAGGTGACTCTTCAGTGCTACCAATGCTCATTAAGAGAAGGAATATCTCCACACAAAAAGTGTATCTGAGCTTGAAAGGTCAGCTTGGCCTTGGCCTTGGATTTCAGCCAAAGGCAGCACACAATCAAGGCCAGTAGTCCCTGCTGCCTGTCTGTGCCCTGCACATACGTGTGGATGTGCCTTCCTCAGAGAGGATGGCTTCCACGTCCACATGAGATCCAGCCACCTCACCAGCTCACTCAGCATCACACCCCCAGTCACAGCTTTGTCCAGCAAGCAGAGGGCTTCCACAGAGGAACAAGGAAGAAAAACACAACTAAAAACTCTGTTTCTGTACAACAACCAAAACAAGAAGTTTTGCAGCAGAAGACTGGCTGACCTGTTTCTTTAATCCTTTAGTCTCCATCCCAATCCCACCTAACCAGAAATCAAGCTGTCTGCAGCTTAGTTTTCTTCTTTCTCCATAAAAAGAGCAGCTGCCAAAGATGCCCGAGGCTATGCTTTTTCTTTTCCACTCACCTACCTCCAGCAGAGCATTCCCACTCCTCCCAATGCTCCCCAGACTCCATACTGCTCTGTCTTGACCTCTGTGCAGATTTTGGTTGCTCTCTGCCCTCTCTGGGGTTAGAAGTCCAGCAGGCCCTAGGTAAGCAGGCTGCTGGAACTCCACCACCCTTACCCAAGTATTCCAGTTTGCAATGCTAAAAGTAACGCAACACTGGGAGAGAGAAGTGTTGCTCAGCCAGGAAGTAAGAAAGGGTGGTGCATTTTCCATATTAAAGATCAGGTTTTAAGTGGAGGAGAGGACATTAGCATGTTTCCAGCAGAAGAGGAAGTAAGGAGCAAAAGCTGGCACCCTTGATGCCAGCAAGTTAAATATTTAGAGAAGCAGCCACACAATGAGGTCTTCCCAAACCTCCTTCACACATGAGAAGAGGCATAAACCAAATACTTACATTTGCAGTTGCCTCTAAAAGTGCTTCCTAGCAAGTTAGCTTTTCCATGCACAGAGAAAAAGGGAGGTCCCAGCATCAGCAGCAGTCACTGCAATGGCTCACATGATGCTCATCATCCTTGAGGGCAACAGCCAAAGGATTGCAGTGCTGTGATAAGGAGCAAGATGCCAGTGGGGAAGTGATAGAAAGTACTGGCACCACCAACAGAAGCACTTCAGGCATGATCAGCAGAGGTCACTTGTGTAAGTAGGCAGCTAATTACTCTAACCTAGAGCCAAAGGCAATGTCCCCAAAGGTTTATATAGAAAGCTTTACCAAAATGAGCCCCAGTACACATCTCATATTCATTTTATGCAAGTCAGAATAAACAATGGATATCAGACTCTTATCTCTAGCACACAACCAATACGTGTCAGCTTCTACAAAGGCTCCCACAAAAAGCAGAATAAATGTTTTATTTGGCTTTAAAAGAGAAATATAGGATAGTTGCTAAGGGAGTATCAGGGAACCCTCCCTGTTTTACTATCCTCCCAACTCTGCATGTAACATGAGATAGCCTCAGTGCAAACAGCAGTGCCTCAATGTATGTGGCCTTGTCACACTGACAGCAGCCCTGCTCTTGCTGCAGACATGTGGAAGTGAAAAAAGGGGCAGGGAAAAAAAAAAGGAAGAGCCATGGTCATCACCTTCATCTCCAGGTTCCTTTGCTGTCCACAGAGGTTCCTGTCAATCCCTTCCAGGCAGCAGCAGACTGCCAGGTAAGAGCTGTAGGAGATGTCACCACAGGCAGCACATCCGTATTCTCCATGCAATTCTTCATGCTCCCATGTCCCTTTTAATTGAGTTCTCTAGCCTAGGAAAGAAATTAGGGTGAAGATGTTAGACAGCCACATCAGACTGATCAGAAACCACTGGACAGGAGACTGCAACCACCAGCCAAGACCACAGAGCAAATCAGCAGTGGCACAGAAACACCCAGAGCATATGCAGATAGTGCTGTGTCCCCACCATGTGTCCTGGATAAGGCCAACAGTCAAGCTGCTGACACCCTGAAACATCACTTGAGTAAAATACCACACAGAGCCTTGTTCTGAAGGCAAAATCTGCTGGTGAACACCTGCTGGCTGCAGAACTCACCAGTCTAATGCCAGCAGCCAGGGCTAGCTGGTAATGCTGACATCAGGGCAGAAGAGCTCGCCCTTAGTGCTGGAGCTGAGGGTCCCTAAGGAGAGATCTTAAGAATGCAGCCTGGACAAAAACATGTGCAAAGATCTTCAAGGATCCCTCTCCCACTGAACCATCCATAGCAAAACCTACTGCCTACTCTGACACAACAGAGCAGTGATGCACTGCAATCACCTGGTGACCCTTGCTGGAAACACAAAAGAGCCTTTACAGAGTTTACATTTCTAACCTCTCCCCTACTTCTAAAAGAAACTCAGTGTAATTGCAGCACATGTCCTAAAATCCTCTTAAATAAGATATTAATCACAAGACTGTTTAGCAAGCAAGAGCACACAGTCTGCTTGAGGAAACACTGCCTCCCATAATTATCCTGCCCTGGGCAAGTTTCCAGTGTATGTGCATGGCCTGGCATATGCTCCACCTCGAGTCCAGCAGCTCAGCTTTCTGCTCTCAGTAAGAAGCCCAAGCACTCACAGCTTTGTAAGAGGTCCCAATATGTCCATAACCCAAATTACTGCCAGCTTGAACCATCCAAGGGACCCTAGCCCTAACAGCAGGGGAGGCAAAGCAGGGGGAAAAAGGTAAACTTAGGCTTTATACATTTTGTGTGATAAAGAAAAGGAGGAAGACAGGGGAAAAGAGAGGTAAAAAGCAAGACAGAAGGAAAATATTAAAAAGAGGGGTGCTGCCCATGCAAAGAGACATTAGTACACAATGCCCCACCTCAATACCCCACCAGCACAGGCTGGTGAAGTTTCCTGCCAGGTAAGAGAGAGTGAAACTAGAATGATACTTGAAGGTTAGGTCAAAAGGGAAAAACCAGAACAGCTACCTGCTAGACTGAAAAATAACATTCTTGGTTACTGGTTACAACATTATTTTGGTTACTCTGCCAGCCTGCAGCAGTACCTCAGCATAGCTGCATCTTTGAGAAACACCTCACTGAGCAAGAGGTCAGCCATCCCAGCAAGTGAGGAAATTTGCACAGACAGAGCCCCGGGACAGCTGTAAGGCAGTCCAGGAAGGCTGGATGAGTAATGGTGAGCCAGAGCCCCAGCAGGTTCACATGCCAGGCTAGGAAGTCCCCAGGCTGCAAGCTCAGCAGGATCCCCTTGCTGCAGGCTGTGTTCACACCAGCCTTTGTGGCCTGCAGAAAGGGTGCATTTAAGTGAGAAAAATGATGCAAACGGGAGATAAAAGGGATAAAGAGAAGCACAGACAATTGAACAAGGCCAGCACACTGGTTGTCCAGCCAGGCAGCATTTCTTCAGGGGCAGCAGTTTTAAAAACATACAACAATCCACCCCAGCTACCTGCTGCCTGCTGCAGTCTGCCTTTATACACGTCTGGAAAGTGAGCCCAGAGATGCCACCAGAGGCAATGGAACTTCTGCTGTGGCAGAGCCTGGGCAGCCACAGAGCTGTAAAGAGGAAGCACAGCAGCCAGGCTGGGCCCATGGGAGCTTCCCAGCCATCCACCCACTCCATCCTGCTAACAGGGCAAAATGCTCAAAAATACTGACTAGCATCTCTGGGAGGCAAAAGGATCAAGGGGACATGTGCCCTTCAGCAGAGCAGGACAGCAAGAGTGCCTGCTCAGGAGCACCTCTGACAGCCCAGCACCTTCCAGATGTGCACACAGCCTATGCTGGGTGCTGAGAGCCACCAGCTGCAGGGTGGGCAGTGTCCCTGGGCAGAGCTTGAACGTTCAGCACTTGTTCTGAAAGCTGTGAGCACGAGAGTGAGCAGGCCTGCCTTCCTTCTGGTCAAAGCAGAGTATGAGGAATTCATCAACACATTTCTACATGGCAAGTTTCCCCACCAGGAACACAAGCAGATAATTACTAAAAGACACAATAGCTTCAAAGATGACAAGGTTATGTAGGGGTCAAAAATGACCCCCTAATTCTGAACATGATAAAAGTTTCCATTAATTCAGCATAAATTCTTCTTCCCTCCTAAGAGGATCTATATGGGAAGATCCTGGAGAGTGCTGTAAATTAATTAGCAGCCCAGGTGAGTTTGTCTGCCTGAAGGGATTTAATACACTCTAGTAACATCCAGGCTCCAGTGTGACAGGTCAGGCACTAACAGCCAGTAATCACCAGACTGTGGGACCAGGAGGAGAAGGAGGCAACAGCCTCCTCTGTCATTCAGCATCCCTCCCACTGGTAGTTGATGGAGTCTTATGACTTGTCTGTTTTCTATGAGTGAGGAATTATTTCTCCTTCCCACCTTCCCAGCTACAGCTTAACCAATAGCCTGATGGATGCTTTGGCAGAGGAAAACATCCTGCTGTCTGTCGCTGTGTAAAAGAAATGGTATTTGTTCATTGCTTAATTGCTAATGCTGATTCATCCCAAAGTCAGAAACCTTGCCACCACAACTCCTCCAGAACGCAATAAGCAAAGCCCTGCCTGTCAGGTTAATCACAGTTAAATGGAAAATCATTAAAGCCTCTGCAGAGCAGCGCACCAGCAGGAATGCCCCCAGGCCCCACAGCATAGAGGCTCAGACAAGGGCCAACATGGGTGGCAGGGCACAGACACTGGCTGGGGTGCAGGGACACAAGCAATGCCACCACTGGCAGGGACAGCAGTACCCTCTGGTCACATCAGCCAGATGAGAAGATGTGAGGAATAAAGCAGCCAGGATGCTACCAGACACAGGGGAGCAGGATGTGAAACCCAGATAACACCACAGACAAGAAGTGGAATGAGATGCTGAGGAGCTTCAGACCAGGACTGGTCCATGAAGACCACTAAGGTAAGGACTAGAAGGCAGGCTGGGAACAAGCCTGGAGAAAGCAACGATTGGGGCAAACACCTGCTCTCAGGTCACTGGCAGAGTCCATGGCTCCCCTGGTCGCCAGTGTCAGCCAGGCAACAAACCCTGTCTGCAGTCTATCCTCCCCACCGAGGCTTCATGGGGAGAACAATGTTTCATTAGCACTGCCTGGTGATGATTCAAGCTGGATGAGCCTGTGTGGTGGACAGCCTAGCCCTCTCCTCTACCCATAAAACACACACAAAAAAGACCTAATCCTGCCCCTCATTCTGTCACAGCATACTCCTTTCACACAGCAGAAGCGCTCACTGAATGACAGTGCTGAAATAACATTCTATCTGGGTGGGTTTCTTTCCAGCAGATTTTTTTTTAAGGTGTAGTAAATAAGGCACAAAAACCAGATGAAGTCTTGGAAAGTTGACAAAAAAGTGACTCCTGCCTTGCTTCTTTTACAGCTGCTGTGAAATCCAACAAACCATAAAATAAACTTCTCACATCCCTTGTTGCCAGACCCTTGCAGAAGGACAGACCCACGATCAGGTCTGCACGTGGGCTGAGCTCTCAGCCACAGAACTCCATTTCATGGACATCAGAAATGAAGAGGAGAGAACTCCTGGCAGCTTCCCAGCAGAGGACCCAGAATTGGCTGAGTACCCTGTGTGTGCCTCAGCTCCCCATTTACAGAGCTGCTTTTCCACAAACACAACATGAACTGCAGCTGCTCAGACATTTATGAGCAGCACCACAGAGGAGCCTATTGGACAACTTGTGTTTCTGTCCTTGGGGCAGGGCTTAAGTACCCAAGTAAAAGCACAACCTCAGAGGTGCAGAAAGGAAAATGAGAGCCCCACCAAACCACCACAAATACAGATTGATTACGCCCAATGAGCAAGGCAGCATCAAGACAAGCAGCAACTGTGGAACCATGCAATCAGAACATGCAGTGCACACAGAGATCAGATTTGGGCTGTATAACTTAAAAGCTGTCCTGCCTTCTGAGAGCCTGGCTTTACAACCCCTTCTGTACTTCCAGAGAAAATACAGAAGTCCTTCCACTTTTACTAAAGAGCTATTCTCTCTTATTAAAGGAAATTCTAGGACAAGTCAAGGGCTACTGCAGACCACTGGCAATGAATTCTGTAAGCTGGCAGCTTGTGCTTAAACAGAAGAATGATCATCATCTCAAAGGAATTGGCTCTGTGCAAATACTGTAACTTCAGCAGCACCACAGAAGAGGAAGAAACCCCAA
Organism: Phylloscopus whistleri; assembly: GCA_017589585.1. Lineage (NCBI taxonomy): Eukaryota > Metazoa > Chordata > Aves > Passeriformes > Phylloscopidae > Phylloscopus > Phylloscopus whistleri. Next base: position 1,459,615 of record JADMLD010000176.1, read on the forward strand.
ACCATCCCTTCTGCAGAAGAGAGGCTCAGGAACCAAGAACACACAGAGCAGCAAAGGCACTCAGTCAGGGATCTGAGATTGATGTGATCACTGCTGCCAGATGTCAACCTCTGCTACCCAGAACAGGGGTAGGAATTGAAAATCCAGTACTGACTGTGAGGCTGGCCACAGGCCTGGGGAAACAGAGACCCAATTATCAGGGCATTATCAGAATACCCTAGAGAGGAAATCCCCTGCTATTGAACTTCCTTCCCAGGAACAGAGACTCACCTGTTGCAAGGCAAGCTGAAGCAGGACTTTGTCTCCACACGTCTCCAGGATATGATGCAGCGACAGGGACACAGTCAGTCCCAGATCAAACAGGAGCTACGCCATGGCCACAGAGAGAAAGATGACCTGGCAAGTTCTGGCTGACCCGATCTCTCACCCAGCCACAGCCTCATCCCAGCAATCCCCCAGCAGGATCCTTTTCCCACAACTACCAGCTTTCTCACTGCTTTCCCCAGGTACTGCAAAACCCAGTATTGCCATTTCAAACCCATCTTGCTCAAGATGAACTGAACTTCCTTGACCCTCCTCCCCAAACCAGTGATAAAGAATCTTTCTCCAGTGAGCAACACCAAATTAGCTTCTCCACAGGCCTTTTTTAAGGGGGTAGCTTTTGCACCTCATCTGCTCTGAACCATTACACCTACTTTTTCACACAAACACACAGCTAATAGTCTCCTGGTAACGGGCTATAAAAATTTTCATTAGAACTACTGATAACACCAACAGCTAAATTCAGTTTTGTGAAAAAAATGAGTGCAACTACAGAGAAAAGAGGCAGAATGTATTTGGACATTTGGAGAGTGGGTAGGGGTTTTTGCGGTGGTATTTTTGGGTTTGGATTTTTTTTTTCCCCAAGTTTGTTTTCATGAAACCGAAGAGAAAGAAAGCCAAGGATGTGGGAAGGCTAAAAGATGCTCAAGGACCAGAGACACCAAAAGCTATCTAAGAGATAGCTGCTTAGGAATCTGGCAGGAGCTGAAAGGGGCTACAAGAAGCAGTACTGGAAGGATGAGAAGTTTCTTGGAGCATATGGCTAACTAGGAATTTGGCCAAAGGAAATGCTCTAAAACAACTTCAAGGCTGTAAGACACAGCATTAAACATGCCTGTGGGGCAATATCAGATGAGGAGAGGCAGAGTATTATCACCTTCTAACCGAGCCTGAGTTTTTCACTTCAGAAAAAGCGATGGAAAAAAGCAAGCCACAAACACAGCCTGTGGTTACTGAAACCCTGGCAGGTGAGCTTAAAGCAGCCACGGCGGCCCAGGCTCTCCAAAAGTCATCACCACCATCCTGCAGTCTGCACCAGCTGGCCAAGAACAGCACAAGCACTCAGGGGAATGTGGGGGGCTGGCAACTAGCTCACAGCTGCTCCCCCCCTTACTGGGAGCCCTGAGTGGCGTTTAACCACACCCCACATTTGTCTGCCTCCAGCTTAGGGAGTTACAGCAACCAGGGGAAATCCACGTGGGTAGAATGTGGGAAGGAAGACCAGAAATCTTCTGACAGCAGCGACTGCTGCTATGAGCTCAGCCCGCGATCAGCTCCCGGCTGCGGCGATGAGAGGGGCTCAGGCTCGGCCGTGCGGGGCTGAGCCGGGACAAGCGGCGGGGACAAAGCCGCCCCTTGCCTGCCCCGCAGCCTCGGCGGCAGCCACCCCGCTGAGGAAGGGAGTTTCTGCCCTTGGTTTCCACCCCACGTGTGGCAGGACACGGCCTTCACGCCGGAGAACACCCTCACAGATGTGAAGCGCTGGCAGCAGCGAGACAATGTTTAGGTGCACAATTAAGCATCTGAAAAATCACCTGCAGGGTTGTGACTTGTCCTCAGCCAGCGTAAAATCTCAGCTCAGAGGTTGCAAAGGAATAGAGGGGGGGAAAAGGCATTTCTGCAGTACCTCAAATAAGTGAGCTTCCAGAGTGTTGTCTGTGTGAAGACAGATGGGAAAAATCAAGGCAAATTAATGCCAGAAATTAATTTAAAAAGTATGAGTTAATATGCATTACTGACCTTGGTATACTCCCACATCTGTAGCCATGGTGGGCTTAAATTTCCTTCATTTCCATTCACTTCCACCATGAACTTATCTAATTTTAATTAAGAGGGTCCAAGCTGAAACTTAACACCATTTCTGACATGAAATTTTCTAACTATTCCTTAATTAACCTTTCTGAATTTTTCTCCTTAGATTGCAAGCATATGATTATCTGCCTAATTAAACAATTCATCCATGAATATCTAATAAATAGTTACCCAACTGCACTCCCCTAGTAACTAGGCAAACTTCTTAACCTTAGAACATGTAGTTCATCTGAAAGCGATGGGTGTTTTGCAAAGTGATTTACAAAGTGGTAAGAAGTTTCCAAAATTGAGAGTGGAAAGGGAGAGGGGGGCTATATCACACTAGAAAATTAATTAGACTGCTACCCCAGATGCAGACTTTAAGGAGTCCACCTCAATTTTTACAAATGCATTTCTAACCATATTTAAAATTGCTGAGCCACATCCGCAGAACCTAAAATAATTGCCACTCCACACCCACACTATGTTATAAAAGAATAAAACAGAAGACACGAGTAACAACTGCACTGAAAATAAGCAGATAAATCTACAGAAAAATTACATCACACCCAGGCAGCTCCCCCACCTTTCTGCTCTGTTCAGACCCCTCTGGTAAAGCAGGCAGCCTGGCAGTGGCCCATGCACACAGCACACGGAACCACTGCCCAACGCCAAGGCTCCATCACCTTTCCATGCTCTTCTATCTACAGGTAGCTGCTCAGCCCACAGGATTCAAGAGAGCTGTTCTTTAAACAAACAGTAAATTAAATCTGAGGAACCTAAAAATGGCAGTGATCCCTCACTTTGTCCCATTAGCAGAGTCTGACTGACCCCATCACACAAGGCATTCCAGCCACTGCTCTTCCTTCCTCTCCGACTGGGGACTCCCGTATCTCTAAAAATACCCTTTCATGTCACAGGCACAAGCAACACTTGTACCAATTCCATTTTTGCCTTTGGGAATCCCCCTGCCTCCAATAATAGAACACATCCTTGGGACTATTTCATCTCTGTTCCCAATTCCTTCACCCTGAATGCCATCCCTGTCCAACTGAAACCTGCCCCTGCAGCATTCATTGGAGGCAAGTCATAACACACCCCTTACTGGGGAGGAGGTTTCCCTCCACAATGGGTCCTGTTCAGAAAGGTGCATGGCAACCCCCTAGACAGCTACAGACTTCACAAAATAAACCTTATCAAGCTCTGGAAGGAGTTTGTTCAGACACAATCAGTCAGTCTTTGATGACATTCCCAAGAAAGCAACACTGTCACGGACATAAGCCTTTGTGAAAATGGATTTCAAGATTGCAAGAACAGCTGTTAATAAGAAACAAGCTTCATATTCACAGACACCATCATCTGGATGAGAGCAAATCCCATCCAGCATCTTCCAGATTCTCAGAAAATATATAAAGTATTTATCAGACTGTGAAATACCAGCCCAGAGGAGCCAGAACACAACTTTTCCATCTTTGCTACATTTCTGCTAACTAACCTCACTTACAAAGTGCCCAACTCCCTGACAATTATTTACACTGAAGCTCTGCTGGAGAAATACAAATATAAATTTACATAAAAATGTAAGCAACCCAAAAAATATAAAGTATCATAGAATCATCCTAGAAGGTTTTGGCTTGGAAGAGACCTTAAAGATCCTCTTGTTCCAACCCCCTGCCATGGGCAGGGAACCTTCCACTTTTCCAGACTGCTCCAAGCCCCGTCCACGCCTGGCCTGGGACACTTCCAGAGATGGGACATCCACAGCTTCCCTGTTCCAAGGCCTCACCACCCTTGCAGGGAAGAAGTTTTCCTAATACCTAATCTAAATTTAATCTGTCAGTTTGAAGCCATTTCTCCTTGCCCTGTCCCTCCAGGCTCTTGTAAAACGTCCCTCCCCACCTTTCCTGCAGGCTCCCTTCAGGCACTGGAAGGCCACAGTGAGGTCACCCTGATGCCTTCTCTTCTCCAGGCTGAACAAACCCAATTCTCTCAGCCTTTCCTCACAGGAGAGGTGCTCCATCTCTCTAATAATCCTGGTGGCCTCTTCTGGACTTGCTCTAAGAGACCAGTGTCCTTCCTGTGCTGGGGACCTCAGACTGGGTGGATGCAACCCCAGGTGGGGTCTCATGAGACCAACAAGGAGATTTTAGCCCAACAATTACAATATTGTACATCTAAATTTCTATTTTCTTTAAGATCCCTTGCAAGCACAAAGAATGGCAGGACCACAGTCAGGTCACAGGGACAACCAAGAATTAACACAGTGACCATCCATCCATCCCTGGACCAAGGTAAAATCTTGAATTTAGGCAGAACTAAACTGTGAGGGAAGGAGATAAAAACAAAACCCAACCAAATAAATAAACATTAAACTAACTTAGTTAACAAAGGATCACACTCAAATTTTCAGTCTTGCTAGGCAATGCAACTCACAGCATGAAGACATCTTCTCTGAGAAGTTCATTATTAATTTATTAATTTAAGATATAAACTAATTGCCTTTGGGATGCTCTGTGCCTTCAGAAGAGAGCAACTTAGGCAACAAAGCTCTGCTTGCAGCCTTTCCTAAGGATTCTTCCTTACAAACAAATTTAGGACAAAGAAGTTGTTACTCTGATATTGTACATTAAATGTTATTTCAAGGTAAAAGCAAGTCCTTGAGATTAGCAGGGGGAAACCAGGACCACAGATGTCTTTTAGTCCCCAGGAGATCCATTTTAGAAAGCTGTCACTGCTGCACAACTGCCGTGGCATTTTCTATTGTCATTCCATCCCAGCGAGGGTCATCACATCCTCCCCACACACTTGGGACTCTGCTGGCACACAGGCTATTTGCAGAAAATCTAGTGAACACACTCAGGTTGATTGGAACACCTCTGATTTCCTAATCAGCAAATGCTGTAACCACAAAGACAAAAGGGCAAGCTGCAAAGCATATTAAAAAATTAATCACTGCTGTCAACAACTTTTATTTTTCTGCAAAATTTTCCAGCTGAAAATCCAAACTGCTGCAGCCACTGTAAGCAGACAGGATGCAATATTTAAGAAGGGAGCATTTCCACCAGTCCCAGGAGCCCCAAGCACAAGCTGGGCTCTGTGACAAACGTGCCCACCAGTGCCCAGGGACCAGTGTGGGATGTACAGCCAGACAGACTGACATCCTGTGCTGAGTGCATTGGGGTTCTCCACTTCCTCAGCAGCACTGAGGTACCAGGAGCAGCTTTGCTCAGCTCATTTTCAGTAGTTGCCAGTTCCCAGAGCTAGCACACATCAGGAGCACAGGGAAACATTAGCACAGTCTGGCACAGAGCTCCCTTCTGCCTATACAGACAAACCATTCCCATGCAAAGTAGTCTGGGGCACAGGAGACAAGGCAGAAAAGTAGAGGCCTCCCTGCACTTCAGCATCCTGTTGTTAGAGGGTGAGATATTATGTGCAATGTTTCCAATCTTGCAAATAGATCTTTTATTTTAGCTATTTATAGAAAAAGCAACTGCAAGATGCTGTGCTGCAGCTTTCTACACCAACCTCTGTCTGAGAATGGGTGTTGTGGGAACTTGTGAGCAGCACACCACAAGCAAACATTGAAGACCATTGGATGACTTGGTAGCAGAGCTTTTAATTTCAGAGACACCCCAAGCCAAGCACTCCAGGCAGCTCCCAAATGCTGCAGAGGGACCAGCAAACCCAAGCTTGGAACCTGCTGAGACAAAAAACTACAGGGCAGACCTCCTCCAGAAGAGCTCCTGGACACCCACAGAACCAAATTATGTTCCAGACCCAAGATCTGAACATGCTGTGGTACACACGCTCCACCTGGAAGGACCTTTACCATGGCCCATGCTGCTGGTACATGCTGGCAAGCACACACACACCAGTACATGCATTTCTCATTGCTTCCCAGCATCCTTCAAACCAAAGAATCTATCCTGCAGAGCTGGAATCATAATGACAGGTAGAAATGGGCTTAAGTGCTGCCTTAAATCAGCCAAGTCACTGCTTTGCAGACAGGGTTCTGGACTCTCCTTTTGATCATCGTTCACCTCATCGCTCTGGGAATCAGCAGGAAAACTCATCTGCAAGTGGAACGAGCAGATGTGCATTCACACTCAGAGCCATCAGTGACCCACAGGGAGGGATTTTACAGAAGCTTTGGGTTCACAGCTCACCAAAGGCTGAGCTGCAGCACACATTCAGAAAGGCAATAAACCTTCATTTTTACCTTCAAGCAAGTGGCTCAAACATGTAAGTTTTTCCAAGGTTTTTAATCACACAAGTGATTAGAGGATCTGATAACAACGATCCCTGCTGGCTCAACATCTAAGAGCACTTTATACAGAAAGCATCTCATTTCATCTTCTAGTTTTTTTCATCAGCACAATTATAATTAAAAGAGCATTCAAAGGAACCACTTGTATTTCGCACTTCATTGACAAGTTAGCCAGTCAAGCAGCACAGACTTCAAGCACATCTGAAGCCACCAGGAGTGTTCTTCAAACACAAACATGTCCAGCTGCTGGGCCACCTTATACTCAGAAGCAAAGCCTGTCCTTGGTGAAGCAGGGAAAGCTGTAATATGTAGCTCAGCATTCTAAGAAGGGCTATGGCTAAGACAAAGTATCAGACTGATTCATAATGCTCTCTGATTGCTAATCCTTGCAGAATTGTGATTTACATCACTCTTCCAAAATCTGAAGGCTATGAAAAAGGTCTGATACTTCGCAAAAGATCATCAAAACAATTCTGTCAGACCTTTTACAGTGATCTTTATGAATGTTGAGTAGAGAACAGGAAAGGGACATTTTCACTGGTTGCTGTGCATTCCACCAAACCTCTCAGTGGAAAGGGACGAGGACCACAACTGCAGCACCACTTCTGCCCTTCCAAAAACTGCCAATGCAACAGAGAAAGGGTGTGAGGACAAGCACTGGCAGTCAAAGAACTTGAGTTCAATCATCTCCTCCACATCAGTCAGCCTGAGAGCAAAGGGCAACACCCCCTGATCCATTACCATCCCCGGGTTCCTCCCGCCCGCAGCAGGACAGCAGCTGGCTGAGACTGTGCTGCCCAGCTGCTGTGGTTGAGGTGCCTGTGTGGGTGTTGGGGACACACCCCTCAGCACAGGGCTGCCCTTCTGCACCCACCTGTCCTCTGACAGAGCCACAGGGACATAAACCTCTGAATGCACAGTGATCTGCTCCTGCAGCAGCTTCTCTTGCACCACTGTCTCAAGGACAGTTAAGATACAGAACATTACTGGCAGCATCTGCTCTGCCCTTTGTCAGACGACCCCTGCCCACCTCATTCTGGCACCTCTAATTCCTCTCATGTATGCCCAGCTCCTGCAGGAGAGGACTCTGCCAGCAGTCACTGCAACACAAGGTTTAAGGACTCACTTATTTTGTCCCTAGAAAACTAGGTCTCTGTGAGCAATGATACACCTGCATTCCCACTCTTTGGTTTTAACCAAAGTTACAGAGCACACAAACAGCAGCCACCAGAGTAGGCAGCCTGCTCAAGGCCACACCAAAAAATATTTTTGTGTCCAGGAATTAAGTAGATATGATCGGATATTCCTCTTTTCTGAAACCTAACCTCACATTTGATGCCAGCAGGAGACACATACACGCCCAGCTGAGCACTGCAGCTCCAGTGATAATGTGGCAGCTCACTAATGTGCCCATCTCTATTTTCAGGCCACACATCACTTTTGCCAGAGGCACACATTTCGGCAGAGGACCCCACAATATTCCTACTAAACCCACAAAACACAGCTCCTTCCACGGTATTTAGCTTACCTAAGAGAAGCAACCATTAAATGAGAGAAGAAAAGCAGTGGATAGATTCATCTGGAGCCAGGCAGCCTTGCACAGCTGTCCTGTCCCCAACACTGACAGAGCACACACCTTGGCATTACAGAGCTGCTCACCCCTACAGCACCATCACCAAACCAACTCATTTGCTGAACCAGAAGAAAATAGATGATTTGCCTAAACTCAGCAGCTGTATCACCTCCAGAGCAGTGGTTTATGCCCAGGTGAGGCGATCAGCTGCCCAGAGCAGAGCAGACCTGGTGATGGGCTGCTTGCCCTCTGAGATCCCCACATCAGCTCACTCCAATGCCCCAGGCCCTCACCCTCCCACATCAAGAACTGCAGCTAACAGGAAAAGTCTGCCTCATTAGACACTCTTGGCCTCTGTCCCAGGGGCCTTTTGGGGAAGATTTTTCCTGCTAATATTCTTCCTCCTGGGGAAGGTTTAGCATCACTCATATCTATATGAGGTCCTCAGGCATTTGGAGCTCCACCTAAACCTTCCCTGACACAGTGACCCAAGGCACTGATGAAACACAAGAGATGAGTGTTTGTATTTTGTCCTCGACACCAGGAGTTGAGGAGAACTTTCCAAGATGCACAACCAAGGTCAGTACAATACTCAGTTTTTGCAGCAAAAGCTGAAGACAAAAAGCTGTCCCTTTCCCCTTCAGTAACACATCTTATGTACACTTATCCCATTCTGCTGGGTCTCCTTCCACTGACTCCCCTCTGAGAGCAGGAGGATGATGCAGCCTTGCAGCACAGCAGTCCCATCTATTTAAAGTTATCCCAGCTCAGAAAAAGTATTCCAGGTTAGCTACTAGTCTTTAGGCAAGTGTAGTCCTGTGAGCGTGCCACTCAAGGAAGAGTCATGCAGAGAGAGTTAGACTCATTCCTCACACATTAATAGGCAGCTCTGGTTTCTCACTCCCTCACAGCCAAGAAAATCTCCTGCTACATCCAGCTGCTCTGCCATGGCACCTTTCCCCTTGCAGATATTTCTGTTTTGACACTGTCAGTGATTAGATCCAGTTGCAGCAAGCAGATATGGAAACAGCATAAAGCAGCAGCAGTTCCCACTCCTTCAGCTCCTGCTCCCCGTCCACTGCCGTAATTTACCGGGGGCTCGTAAGTGCAGGAAGAGAGATCTGCCCTGAAAGACTAGTACACGGCAGCACAAAAACCACGCTACACATTATTTATTCTCTCTGCAGCCTGACCTGCTGTGCGCTAGTAGAGGCGAATGCAGCTACTTCTAAAATTGCTCAGAGAGTAAATCCCTTGCTACGACTCGCGGGTCCCTGCGGGCTGACCCAGGCCAGCAGGGATCTGTCAAATTCTGCGAGGGTGAGCACAAACCGGAGGCAGGCAGGGGCCGGGGTCTGCCTCATCCCCCGCCCATCCTCTCCCCGTGGATGCCGCCACCGGGCGGGCTCCGCAGCCACCACGGACTTTTGTGCTGCCAAAGCCCCGGCGAGCGGGGACAGCAGCAGGAGCAGGGGTACAGGCAGCCCGGCGGCCGCCGCCATACACATCTGCCGCTTTTAGAAATTTACACCGATGAGGTTATAAACATCAACAATAAGAATTAACAAAAGTTACGCCGCAGCGGAGCTGGCGCTCGTTCCGCCCCACGCTGCCCACGGGAGCCCACTGACACCCAGGGGCCGCCTCACGCCGCAGCCGAGAGCCCCGAGGGCGGCGGGACCGGGCCGGGCGGGGTAGGGCACGGCCCTTCCCGTCCTCCCGCAGCACCTGCGACCCCCGCGGCCCCTCAGTCCTCGCCCACCCTCGGTGGCTCATTCACCGCCAGCCCGGCGCCGCTGCCCCTCAGTCCCCCAGACACCACCCACCCTCAGTCACTCACCGCCAGCTCAGCCTCGCCGACCCTCAGCCGGCCCCTCACTCACAGCCGCCGCCCGCCTTTGTTGCCGCCGCGGCCGAAGCATTTAAGGCGCTGAGGCGGAGGGAGGCGGGGGCAGCTGCTCGGGGGAGGTGCCGCCGCCAGCCCGGCTGCCTCGGCGGGCACGGGGCATCCTCCTCATCCTCCGCCCCTCACGGCACAGCTGGGGGGAGGAGGAGCGGCTGCCCGGGAGCGCCAGCAGCCGAGGGCTGCGCTGCGCGGGTGCTCCCTGGGCCCGGGGAGCGGTGAGAGACACCCGGCTGCGGAGTGCAGCCCCAGCCGGGAGGGCTCGCTCGGTGCCGCACACGGCCGGGACAAAGTGCCCCACACCCTGCAGCACCCCCGGAGGGAGCCCCGGCGCCGGCCCTGCCCGCCTGCCTCGGGGAGCTCTGTGTGGAAAGGCACAAGAAACGATTGTAGCCCCATACGGACACGGGCAGAGCCCCGCACTGGCAGAGCTGCCATCTAACTCCATCACTAAGGGCTCATTTCGAATATACACCGCAATAGTTCATTAGCCAGCCGCAGGCAGCTTCCCCCAGCACCTATTGCAGTGCAGCCCGGGGAGAGCCCTCCGGGCCGTGGCTCCTTCAGGGCACCCCCTGCACCCCCAGGGATGCCCACAGCGTGGAAAATGGGGCACGTAGCTACTGCCTGCCTGCAGCTGGCTACGACTACTTTTGGCCCCTTCTCTGTCAAACAAAAAAAGCACAAGCAGGGATCAGTGCGTGCGATACGTTTTGCCAAGCTATGTACTAATCAGGGTCCAGGCAAGGCAACCTGATTATTGTGATTATAAAAGCTCAAACTCAGCCCTGGCCGTGCAAGGCAGAACAAATGCCCTGCTTAAATCAGCACCAGCCCCCATTGGGGCTGCAGGTACCACTGTGCTTATCTTGGCTGCTGTGCTTCCAATGCTTAACTGGAAAGAGCAAGCAAACTGTTTCTGGGGTTCATCCATGTTTCTCCAACTTGAAAGGAGTCGGCATCTGGCGTGGGGTTATATCCTACAAGTCTGTGTCCAAAATCAGCATCAGTGTGCATTACTCCCACCTTGGCTGCAGATGATGTTCCCTCGCACAATGTACCTCTCTGCTCTGACTGGACAGAGAAAGGTCTTCACAAGGGCTTTCCAACATCAGAGAACATGAAACACCTGCAAGCATACATAAAGTATTACAAAATAAACCCTACGAAAATAAATAGCCCACAGAGCTGTTGCAGCATTCAGGTTCACATTGCAACCCTGTGCACTCCCCAGGTACTCCCGTGTTATGGCTGGTACCGTCTGAGGCAGGTGCTGCAGGGAGAGCTGACAGGGGAGAATTGTGGCTTTCTTGTCTCCTGATGCCTCACCCCGGCTGCAGAGGGGCTGAATGGGATGTTCCCTGCAGGCAGTTTGGTGTGCACTGCCCTGGAGAATCAGGGAGGCAGAGCCTACTTGCCTGGACAAGGTGCAGGACTCGGCTCTTGGGTGGGCTTACACACCCCGTGCCCTTCAGAACCCTTGGCTGAGAGTGTTGCTCTTGGAGCATGAGCACTGAAGCTGGAGGTTCACAGCAGGCAGACACTTTCCTGGACAGGCAGAGTGGTTTAGGGCGCTTCCTGGCCTTTAAAAGCTGGTTAAGCCTTACATATGTAGTGAACCTGAAGGCAGATGAGTTCCTGTGGCTCTCTTGAGTAGGGACTTAAGTGAGATGGGCAGCTGGCCAGCCCACACTTACCACTAATTGGGGTATGTTTATGTGGGTGTTTGCTCAGAAAGGTCTTAGCCTGGGCTGAGATCCTTCACTCAGCATCTTCTCAGTTCTTTTGTACTTAGACCGTGTGGAGGTAGATACCTGCTGTCAGTGCAAGGAGCTGCACAAAACCCCCTGCCCTCCCCTTCAGGGCTTCAGGTCAGGGACACACGGGGCTCCCCTCTTGCAGAAGTCCCCTTTTCACCACCACTCTTTTGCTCCATCTCAGATTTCCCTTGTGCTGTGCTGCTTGCAGAAAGAAGCATAATTTAACAATTTCACCTGCCTGGATAGTACAGAAATCCCCAAACCACTGTTAACACTTTCCCAACACACACACACATACTAACTACTCATCCCTCCCTTCTTGCTGTAATGAGGTTTCAGACTATGAGGGTACCTGAACAGGGACCACCCATGGTGGAAAAAACCCTTCCCCTACCTTTGGAAATTCTTACAAAATCTGCAGATAACTGAAAGCAATGTGCTGGAGCCCAGGAGCCTCTGGGGAGTGAACCTCACCCACTCACCTTGCCATGCCCCTGGGCAAGCAGCAACAGGAGACCACAGGGGGAGAGAGGGAGAGCACCCAAATTCCCGAGGGCTGTGCTGAGCTGTGCTGGCGTTTTCAGGCTCATGACTCCTACCTTCCAGCAGAGCTTCTTTATGGAGAACAAAGCTGGCATCAGCATCTTCGTCCAAGTCATTTTTTCCTATGCTGCAGAACAAGCAGTCCAGGGAAAAGTGCTGCGAGTCATAGTCACCCCTCTCGATTTGTCACTCTAAGGAGATGGGCACAGTCAGAAGAAGAGCATATAAAGGTGGCTCTTGTCCAAGCATACTCTTGTCCTGTCCCAGCCACATCCCAGGCCAGTTCAGGGATTCCTGTACCACCCCCAGCACTGGCAGCTGCTGCGGTGTGTCCCAGCACTGCTGATTTTCTGGGCTCTATGTGTGTGACTTCCAGTCATGACTGAAGCAGTGGGGAAGGGTCACACTTACCTGTGCAGTGCTAGAAACATCACAGAACAGCACTCAGCTGCTCAATGAAGTGATTAATATTTATGGACTGTGCCTGCTAATATTAGAACAATAGATACTGCTTTTATGGGGCTTTTAAATGGAATATTCCTCAAGGACTTCTTCCTTTACCGAGAGGCCTGTAAGGGTGGGTTTGAGTGGCTTTTACATGAAAAAATATTTTGCCACATCTTCAATTTCTTAGCTCTTTGCTTAAAGCTCTAATAGCTTTATGATAAAAAGTTGCCACCTCCTCGATTGCCTGACCTGACTGACCCTAAACTCCAGGGAAACCACACATGCTGGGAAGTCCTACCACGCTCAGGATGTGCATGAATACCTTCACCCTATGCAATGGCAGAAACTTTCTCCAGAAGCTTCTGGCTTCTGCACAGTGAAACCAGCTAACAAAAAAAAAACCAACCCCAAAGAACCTGAAATTAATCTTAACACCCCACATTGTTGTTCTTGCTGCCAAAACCTGCATTTTTGACAGAGGTTTGTCTAACCTGGTCTTAAAAACATCTGTTGGTGGAGACATGCCAACCTGTATCTTTTCCAGTCCTTATTTATCCGGCAGTTGGAAAGTTTCTCAATGTCGTTTCAAAAATATTATTGTAATTTTCCCCTGTCTCTAGTGAGAGACCGATTTACTGCCTTACTCTGTGGTAGTCTTTTATACACTTAAGGGCTTAACTCATCTCCCTAGGCCTCCTTCCTCTGGATTAACCAATGCCAATTCATTCCTCCTGCCCTCACAGGTCATGTTTCCAAGTCCTCCTTGCTCCCCGTCTCTGGTTCTTCCCCAGTCAGGCTTTATCTTTTAACATCTATCCTGGCCTGCCCTGAGCAGAGGGAAAGGGTTGCACAGTGTGCACAAGAGCACTTCTGTCTATATTCTTCATTTCATCTGTTCTTCTCATAGTGGGAGTGTTGTTAGAGGCTCATGTTCAGCCTGACCAAAGATTTTTGGTAAGATCAGTGCCCTCCAGCTCCCCAGGCAGCAGCAGTCAGACCCTTCCTCAGAGAGAGATGCTGAGCAGAGAGGAGCGCTGTGCCACTTGGCCCTCTTTCCCCCTGCACATGCTTTTCCTCCTGGCCCATTTAGGATCCTTGGATTCTTGCACAGGCAGGATGAGTGTTGTTTCCTGAATTCCCGTGGGTGCACATTGAAGGCAAACGTGAAGAAAACAAGAGTTAGCCCACAGTGTTTCATCCCTTGGCCTGCTCCAGCCTCCAGGGGCTGAGCAAGTCCACAGAGCCCATGAGTCATTATGCCTGTGTTGTATTTCTCTCTTCAGTTGGGACGTTGCTATTCAATAAAAATATGACACATTTAACTGTGGCAGAAGCAGCACACCCCAGGCAGCAGGAGCAAGGAGAAGGAAGGATGTATAATCCATGCTGGCACACACGCAGCATATACACACAGCAACAATTAGGCAGGTTCAATTGTCTCAGATCTCAGCTGCAGATGTTACAAATGCAAGTCTGCACGCAGCCCAAGCTAAAACGGGCAGATCCCATCTTTTTGGGTGGAAAATTCTGTGTCACTGAGTTGCCTCCCATTGAAGAAAGCAATATCTCACTCTGAGCTAGGATCCTGCCTGCAAATGAACGGGTCAGCACAAATCCCAGCAGCTTGTGGGCCACGGTTTCTTCTCCAATTCTGCCAGCACAAGCACAGAGTTTAGGATGGCACAGCAGCTCATCATCCCTTCATCTGTCAGAGGAGAGGGGGGGTGCAGATCCTGAGCTGGGATGTGGCTCACCAGGGATGCCCTTGTGCTCAGCTCCCTGTCAGGGCTGCCCAGGTTTGCCTCTGTGCACAGCAGCAGGGTCAGGGAAGGGAGAAAGGTGTGAGGTTAAGTACACAGCACACATTAAACACAGCAGTCACTCTTTGCTCTGCCCAGGCACTGCATTTACCAGGCCCTGGCAGGGGGCTGGATTCTTTGCACAGTCCAAGGCCTGGCAGGGTGTTAGAATCTTTGCAGAATGAGTGAAACCCAGTGTGGCAGGTCACAGCATCTGGGGCTTTCTCAAGATATGGTTTTTGTCACAGGGACTGACCACATTGCTCCTCTGCCTCCAGGGCCTCAGGCCGTGCTCTGGGCACAGCACAACCCCATGTACACTGTTTTATAACCTCCCAGGGCTGTGATTATTTTTTTACAGCATGGTCAGAACAGCAAATGCAGACACAGGTAACCCAGCCCTACTCACCTCCCACCTCCTCCCACGCTGGCACTGGAGAAGGTTGCTCTGAAGCCAGATCATGATGCACAGCAACATGCCAATGAGAAAATCCACACCACTCTCTTTGCTGTTATGTTCCAGCCAAGCTAAAAATAAGCTGCAGGTAGAATTTTCTTTGTTTTCTTCACATGGTAGAGGAGATTGGAGTCTGAACCATGAAGACCTAGAATGATTCATGCAACCAGCATCCATGATTATGTACATTGCTGATGTCTGCAGCTCTTTGAGACTACAAACTGAGGAAGAACCTGAGAGTTATTTGGGTAAGAGAAGAACTCATATACTTTTAAGCTTAGCACAATCAGATTATGAGTGACGTTTTTCCCCTCAGCCCTGCACATTATCTGGATCGTGGTTAGAAAAAAAGAAAAGGAGGGGGTGGCATCTTAGCCTTTCTACAAAGAAAATAAGGAAATCCTTTTCTGCAGATCACGGAGGTTACACAACATCAGTGGGGGAACCTGAGGCCCTTGCTATTGCCACAGAACCTGATGCCCTCCAAAGACTGATTTGTAGACTGGTTAAGTTCAGAATGTAACTGAAACATCTTTAAATTACCATCTGAACATGTAAGGTAATGTCCTCATTCTGGAAGAAAGTCCAGTGTCACCTACCCAGCAAGCCATAACCTACTGAGGCAGCAGCAGGAGGCAGCTGGGATTTCCCAGGCGAAGCTGTTACAGGCAGAAAGGGATGGGGAGTACTGGGAATTTTTCACTAACTCATTTCCTGGAGGTAAGGCTGCTGCAGCCCTTTCAGTGCTCTGGAGGAGGATGTCTTCCTTGGAGCCCAGCCAACAGTCTGGGAGGTCAAGAGATGAGCAAGAGAAATTTCCTTGGACAAGAGGGGAGTTCCCCAGCCCAGGGTCTTGGGCAAGAGGAGCCTTTGTGCAGAGTCTCATTTCTTCCTCCTGGATGCTTGTTTTTTCAGGCAGGAAGAGTGCAGCTGACTGCAGCCAGTCCATGGTCAGTGTTCATTCCTGGGGGTCAGCAGGGGCCAGTGTCCATCCTTGAAAGATTTCCTGCCTGCAGAAGAGCTGCCCTTCCCTCTGCAGAGGCAGAGTGCAGCTGTCACAGCCAAGACACGGCCATCAGCTGTCCCCAGTCAGACTTTGGTTGAAGACAGTCCCAGAATTTTGCTTACTTCCTGGTAATCCAGACTTCAGATATCTCTGGATTAGCCCCCTTGCTTAGCTCTGAGAGTGGCAGTTTGCTTCTCTGCAAAGTCAGCCCAAATCCGCCTGACTTTGCACTTAAGTGAAGAGCTTCCACAGGCTCTGGTCTCTCACTCTCTGGGGTCTCTGAAGTGCTTGGGTTTGTGTTTTGGCACTTTTATTTTATTTTTATTTTTGGGGGGGTGGGTAGAAGTGGGTAAAGGAGTGACTGGGGAGGCAAATGCCTTCCCCATGAATGTGAACTGCACAGTCCTGAAATAGTAACACACCAAACCCCTCTCCTCTCCTCCCTTGTCCTCTCTCTACTGTAAACCATCCCAGGTCAAAAATAAAAGCACATCCAACACGGTCAGAGTGTTCTGAAGTTGTGCAGGGTCTTTCTTTTGTTGTCCAGAGGAATATTCTGAGCCAGAAGTTGCTTTTACAGGAGTATTATAATTTTGTCCTCTGTGAAATGCAAACAATCCACAAGGCTCAAAAATCCAATATACTTGGTCTGGGGCTGGCTGAGTCATCCTGTTTGATTGCCAGTCTGTAGTAATTAGACTGTGCACAATAAACCATTTCATTACAAGGCAGTCCAGAGTCGGACCCTGAAAAAAATCTTCAGCCACTCTGGTCAGCACCTGCCATTAGTGGTAACACAACATTTCAATGAAAACCAGAAGCTCAACATGAAAACCTCTCAATTCAAAGTGCTTTTATTGATGGAACTAAATAAAAATATTTTTCTTAGATTTGTTAGGAAAAAAAAAAAAGAAACTCCACCCAAAACAACATGCAAAAGGTTAGTTAATTGGAAAAATAAATTCAAGAAAATATTTTAAAGTAGTTCTCATCAGGACATCCAACTCCTCAGAATCATGGACAGATGCAACATCTCCTACAGAGATGTTCCAGCCCAGCCCAGGATTAACAAACAGTGTGTCCAGACTCCCTATTTCATACCCTATCTCTTGTATGTTTGTGTGGAGCTGCAGAATTAGGAGCTTATCTGAGCTGAACTCAGCCCAGTAAGTCTCAGAAACCTTTAAAGATGCATCAAAACTCAGTACACGCTGAACAGAGAAAGTTGGCCTCGGCAAAACCCTCATTTTCAGTGTCCTCTGGGCCGTGGAGTGTTTTTGTACCCAGCCTGTGATCCCAGCATATGCAGGGAGTGCTTTGGGTTGGGCCAGAGATTTTGGGCTGTGCTCACCAGAGGCTGTCACTTCTCACAGCTCCTGCTGGCAAAGAGAGACAGTGATGGGGGGCCTTGCACAGGCTCCATCCACACTCTGCAGGGTGTTCTCATCTGACTGATGGGGCTGTCTGACTCACTACAGCAGGGCTGAAATTAAACCATCTATTAGGCAACATTTAAGAAATGACTGTTTACCTTCCTTTTTAGTGAACTCATGATAAGCCAACTCATGTCCAAATACACGCCATTCCTGCCTGCTTCTACAAACTCTACATTACCCCTTTCCTGTAAATCCTGAACTGTGCTTTGAATTGATGGAAGTGTAGCATTTCTTCCTGCAGTAATCAGCTACCTGATGTTGAACAACCCTGTGCTGGAAAGGTTATGGCTTTCCACCACCCCTAGCAGGGAGGCAGTGGGATATTTTTGCCATGTGTCACTCACATTAAAAGTTTGCAGTTTCCCCTTGGTTCTGCTGGGTATAGTTTTATTATCATACATGTACCTGCATCCTTCATACACTCTACACCTTCAGGTGCTGAACCCATCATCCTGAGGTATGCAAAATAAATAACTGCACCTTCAAGTCACAAACGTGGAAGTCCAGACAGATTTTAAAGCCCTTACCCTGTTGATCCACCCTCCTATGGGCAAGAAGCTCCACCCCATAGTCCCAGTAAGATGTTGCTTAACAAAGCAACGTGCAGATTCTGCATTTTTAAGATTTCCAGAGAATTGTCTGGGGTAGTGAGAGGTATTTAATTTCTCGTTTTGCGACAGTTCATTGGAAATTCAAGTGTACTTCCTCCAAATTCTGGAGCCTGCTATTCAGGGGATTTTAAGATCAACAAATAAAATTATTTCATGTTCAGTCTTGATGATGGTTTCTTCAAGAAGTGCTAGAGGAGATTATAGTCAGGGTGCCGTGAATGCTGATTACAGCATGTGCTGTGTCCATGCTTTGAATCCTTGTTTGAGAAAAGACAATAGGAGAGGCAAGGTATCCAACAGGATGCAGCTATCAGATGTGCTGACTTTTTAAACTATGTCCAAAATAGGCCTAAAAAGAGCTCACACAGCACCTACTTCAGCAGTGCCTGAAAAAGCACTTTCCAGGAATGGCAATGCTTGTGAAGCTTGGTTGCACTGGTAGCATCACAGCAAAGTTCACTCCAGATGAGCCCGGATGTGACAAAGTGGGGACTGGGACCATGCTCACCCTGAGCCCTACAGCTTCATGATTTAATAAAATATCTCGAATTTCTTCTACTAGAAGCATAGCATGGAGGTTGGTTGACAGGAAGGCTTTCAGTCCATTACCATAATTTAACATCAAGATGCACTTTTTTGGGGGTGAGTTCCAAAATAATCTCAGGGGAAAAGTCTGTCACTGCTCCAGTGCCTGGCCACCACATGACTCCTGTGTGTCAGACACTCCACAGCCACTGCTGCTTCTATGACAAAGATAATTAAAGCTTTCTGCCTTTAAAATGCACAGCATGCAGGCTTGTTTTAGAGAAATTGCTGTCCTTCAGCATGCTTCTGGTGGACTCACCCAGCAACACTAGTACAGGTGACTGCAGGTTTCTCGATGAAAAAAAAAAAAAGGGGAAAGAGAAGGTGCAAAAACAAAATAAAAAAGCAGCACATCCGGGTGGATTTTTAGCCCCTCTGTCAGAAGTGTGGCTAAATCCACACATATCCACTCATGCCGTGCATATGGTGCAGGGCAGACCCAGCACTTGTGAAACTTCAGCAGTGTAACTTGTCAAAGTAACCAAAGGAAAATATTTGATCTCTAGGTTGTACTGGTTACACCTGCCCTCTTCCCACTGTCCTGCAAAGTGCAGGATGGCCAGGCTGCCTGTGCCCTGGTCCTGCCACACCCTTTGTGCTTCTGGGCACCAGCAGGGACTGCTCCCCGTGCTGGTAGAGGATTCAAGGGCCAGAGGAGAGCTCTGGCTGCAGGAGAATGCCGTGGAACGCTGCTGATGGCAAACCCTGCCCTGCAGGATAGACCCCAGCACCACAGCACTTACAGTACAGCACAGTATCCCTAAAAGCACCAGAATTGCCCTGGGGACACACAGCCCACTGGGAAGCAGCTGAGGCAAGAGAGAAGTGATGTTTATACTGCTGAAAGACAACAAATGCAGGATTTTTCTTTGACCTTGAGATTCCAGATAAATAAGGAGTCAGGGCAAATAAAGATGTCACCGGTTGATAACATGTACAGGAATTTCAGACAGTGATTTATACTGACTGGTATATATATAAATATATATATATATTTATATTATATGCTTTATTTTATAAATATATAAATATACTGAGTGGTATATTTAACTGCAAAACTACAGTCACAAGCAAAGCATTTGGGAAGGAGCACTACTTCCTCCTAAGGCCACCATGCCCGTGCCATTTGCTCTGGTTTGCTTTAGAAGTGTTAAATGAGGATGTGGGGGTGCCTCCCAAGCATCCACACAGAACCACCTTAACACCTCGCTGCTTTTGTGCAGAATACTCAAGGAACTCAGGTACAACCTTCCTGCCTTGGTGGGTGCCTGTTCAAAGTGCCTGATACAAAGAGGTGTCCAGCCTGACAGTCCCCAGGCACGGAAGGTTGTGTTCAGGGCACAGCTTGGGAGCCACCCAGCTGCCCTGCACAGGACACAGCCTGGGAGCCACCCAGCTGCCCTGCACAGGGCACAGCCTGGGAGCCACACACCTGCCCTGCACAGGGCACAGCTCCCTGCCTGCAGCTGCACACCAGCCTGCAGCACCAACCCTCTGCTCCTCCTGCCCTCACCCTCAGCTCACAGCTCAGCTCTGCCGGGCCCGCAGCAGGGTCAGGATGTGCCCCATGTCCCCCTCAGCAGCTTTCACACGGAATGGATGCTCCTCTGCAGACAGAGGAGGGACTGCCTGATGCAGGAGGTTTAAATACAGTGTGGAAAATAAAAAAAAAAGTCTCCTCTTGGCACTATTTGAAACTGTTGCCTCCTTCCCAGCCTGATGAGGAATACAGAAATCTCCCACCCTGCACACGTCTGGGTGATTGCTGCTGCTTTCACTTTAATTTCTCTGCTTTCCCTCCCTGCAAAACTAAGAGAGAGCTTTCTAAAGTTGAGGAAAATGGCAAACCTTTTCCATTCCCTGCTCACTTCCTACCCTGTTTCCCTTTCCAGTCACTGAAGTACAAATGGTGTATCAGAGGAACTTCAGCCTGTTCTTAAAGCAGTCTCTGTCTCACCCACTGCTTTCTGCAACACTGACCCCAGTTACCTTGGTTTTATATAGTGCCAACAATAACCCTACTCCTCTACCATCATTTGGGTATGTAGGATCATATTTCTTCACAGTTGCTATAACTATTTTCTTTCACAAGTTTTAAGTGTTGCCTGCTTGGCTCATGCTTTCTTGATATATTTTATTTTTAATGCCACGACAATTTTGTCTCTCATGCATGTAACACTTTGTTCCCATAGGTATTACAGCAGCCTTCTCCTCTTTCTTTTCCCATATTTCCCACTTCATGAGGAACTCTTCAGCCCCCATGCCCACACTGTCTTGCAAGGTGTGTTTCTCCTATCTCCAACTCTTGGGCTCTCCATTTACTTGCTCCCATTTGATTCTGAGCTGCTTGTGACTTGATGCTGTCTCCATGCCACATAACCTTTCCACAGGTTATTTTTATGCCTGCCTGTCAGTGATCATGGCTTTCTGAAGCGTTTCTGGAGGTGCAGGCTCCTCAGCAATGCCTCCCCTGCCCCATGCAGCCTCTTGCCCACGCTCTCCCTGCCAGACTGGGAACACAGACTGGACACGCTTTCACTGCTTCCCCTTAGCCAATCTCAACCAAAGGAAGTTCCATTTCCATCTAGGCATGGGCAGCATCCCTGGCACAATTTCTGTCAGTGGCACAGGCCAAACCCCTCTCTGGTGGGAAGCAGTGGCTCTCCAGGCTCAGGCACAGGCATGAGCACTTCATGGCCAGCTCAGAAGCTCGGCATCCTCTGAGCTCCTGCTCTCCTTCATTTGCACAGCTGTACAGCTGATGAGGAGGTACACAAGCTTCAGGCCAAGTCCTCTTCTCCTGCTCGTGAGGGCAAGGTGGCAGCAAAGGCAGCACACCCTTCCCCAGGAGCTTGTGTAGGGACAGCCCCAAGGCAAGGGAAGGGATGGCACGGATTCCATGTCAGCCATCACCCCCGTGGCTGTGGTGCCTCTAAGATCTGCTGAGCAATTCACCCAGATCTGGGGGCTGCCATTCCAAGGATGATTTATCTCCTGCAGGGAGGTGGCTTGTGAGTGCAAAAGGTGGAGGGAGGTGAGCAGTGATGTGGATCCATGTGCTGCAGGAAATGTCAACATTTGCGGTGCTCAGTGAACAAAGGCTCCCCACCAATCCTCCCAGGATGTCTGCAGGAGCACAGGACCCCAGGGACAAGGCTTTCCCTCCAAAGGTAGTGCTGTGATTAACTGTCTAATTAAAGGAGGGGTCAGAACATCTGCCCTTGCAGCCTGCCCCGCTCAGAACACAGGGAACACAGCCCACCCCTCTCCTGCACCCTTCATCACATTTTCTAAGAATTCTAAGTGTCACCAAATCTATGCACTTAAAATTTCCCCATGCCAGAGAAGATGATCAAATACATGGTTCTTAACTCTTAATGAAATGAAAGCTCAGACCAAGCCTGGTTACTCCAGCCTCCAGGGGTATCCTTCAGGGTGTCCTTCCACCTGCAAAGGCAGCAGACAGTCAGTGCAGGAGTGGTCTGTCCTTCTGGGTGCACAACAGCGACTCCCAGGGTGCCAGCACCCTGACATGTGCTGCTCCAGCCCAGACTCTGCCCCTCCACATGCCCATCAATGCACACGAGCCTGTTCACAGGCCCTATGCTCTCTGCCCCTTCTGGAGCTTTATCCTTCCATCTGTCTGTGCACAGACAAGACACTGACTGCAAATGCTCAATCCCCACAGCTCTAAATGGGGGTTATCCCTGCCCCCTCAGCCCACATCTCTGGCATCGCTTCTTTTCAAGACACAACTTCAGAATCAGATGTGACTGGAGAACCTTTCACACAATAGTGTGTGAAGGGGAAGCTGTGAACTGAGAAAAGATCTCGCAGGAACGAGGCTCACAAAGGAAGATGACTTCTGCATTACCTACAATAACACAGGAAGCAAAGTCCCACTGTTAGATAAGAGCAACAAATAACTCTTCACTTTCTCAATGGCAAACTGAACTCTAAAAATAAAGTTTAGCCTCGTACCATTTCCTGTTTCCACGGTGGCAGGGTGCATCCCTCACCGACCTCTGGCAGGAGATTTGGCCCTGGTTTACTGCAGGGCTGCTGCAGCCAAATGTCCCCAAGGGGAAGATGTGTGGCCACCAGGCTTTGCCATGCAGCAGATGGATGAGCACCAGAGCCCCCTCCATGTGTCTGGATGGGAAGAGGGAGCTGGCCTGGACAGCACCTTCCTTGAAGGAGAAGTGAAGCCTTTCCTAGGTCTGCTTTGAACGTGTTGGCAGAGGGCCACCTGCAGTGCTGGCCCCATCCCTCACGTGTGAATATTCACCCCCAGGAGCCCAGGGGCAAGGCCAGGCTCAGCACAGATCCCTGTGCACAGAGCTGGAGGAGGAGGCCGAGCTTTGCACCCCATCTGAAAAGAGCTGCGATTGTAAATGCCAGAAGGGTCCAGCTGAAAGGTGGTTTGGGTTTAGAGCAGCTGTTGTTATTTCAGCAGCTGCAACCTGAGAGAAACATGCAAATCTTTCCCTGCATTATATTAGTGACTTGTTCAAATCACATTGCAAAGTCCTTCCTGGAGATCACAGTGCTGCAGGGGGCAAAAGGGGAGGGTCTAAATGCAGAACAGTGGGAATGACAACAAATGACAACAGGTCTAAATGACAACAGGTGGGAAAAGCAGGTATGGAATGTGGAAGAGAGTACCTATAAAATCTCATCTAGCTCAGCCTCCCCAAAATACTTGTGACAGTTAAAAAAGATTCAAGCAAAAACTTCAGCTTTCCAAGGAGGCAAAGCGAGCCTGAAAGGGGAGATGAATAAAAGCCAGATTTTTAATTTAATATGTCTAAATCAGAGGCAGGAAGTCTGCTCAAAAATTCTATGGAGAAGAGTAAGCAGGTTATCATAGTGTGCCACAATGATTTTAAAGATACTGCATTCATAGATCAAACTTTGAAAAATGTTGGATTTAAGAGAAACAACAGGAGCAGGAAACTTGTGAAGAAGCTTTTATATGCAGCACAAAACCACCCAAATTCTGTATTCTCTTCTGGAAGACAGAGGAATTCTTCACTCATGGTATAATGGGCTCAGAAATTTTAAAGAAGAGATTGCCAGAATATTCCTCCTCAAATGTAGAGACCCACAGCTGGAACAGGGCAGTGGGCATAGCACAAGGAGTGGGGCTGCCTGGCTGGGTGGGAAAGCAGAGCAATATCTCACAGCAGACCAGCAAGACAACATGCCAAAGGAGGCAGGAATAAGAGCTCTGAAGAAATGCTTCCTGCAAAATCCACACCAAGCAAACAGGTAGGAGACAGTCAGAAGGAGCATGGATATTGTGGGAACAAAAAGAGGCCGGATCAGGGCCAAGCTGTGAGCAGAGCTGCCATGTGTGCGAGGTGCCAGATATAACCTGAGGGGATGATTAAAGTGAATGATCTCAAAGAAAAGTGAGAGAGACAACAGAGTTGGCTCCTTTTCTATGAAAAATCAAATGATGACAACACTTGTCTGTGTTCAGAGCTAAACAAGTATGCAGAACAGACATTTCCCTCTGCTTAGTGAGAGAGGTTATATTTGGTGGTGAGGCAGGCAGCAGATGCTTTTCCACACTGGAGGCTTCAGCTGACTTCCTCCAGTGGTAAAAACAACCAACCACTTCCCACACTGAGATCTCTCAGTGCTCTTAGGAAGGCACTGCTTTAGGAATCAGCCATTTGGGCTGCACCCTGTGCCTCACCCCTTCCACAGGCAGGAGGGACACCATAAACCCGGGGGTAATATAAGCAACATACTGATGTGCTGATAAGCAGTAGAAAAACACAACCAGAACTTCATAAGGCTTCTGAAAACCTGCTTCTGGTTTAAAAGCCAACAGCAGCATCTTAACAACCCTCTTAGAGAACAGAGGAACTGTGGGATGACTGTGGGTAAATGCCCATCTGTTGCAAGGAGTCAGCCAGAGGCCTCCACCTTCAAAACCAGACTCACTGGGAAGAGAAAATTTTGCCATGAAATGCAACATCCCAGTCTCTGCTGCAGCTGCTCACTCTGGCTTCCCTGCATAAAGGAGAGGGGAGACTCTGTGGGAAGCACATTCCCAGCTCAGGAGCAGGAGAGGTTGCAGAGGAGCTGACAGCCCAGACAGGGAGAATGGGGCTGAGCAATAGTGAGAACAAACCACAGCAGAGGTTTCCGTGCTGCCGCTGACTCACCGGGGCTGAACCGCCAGGTTTCACTGCCTGCTCCAGAGAGGAACAGCAGCACGCAGGGTTTCTGTACCTGAGCCTGGGCCTCTGTGCAGCAGCCTCAGCAATGCTGTGGAGAGGAGCTGCAGCTGAGCCAGGTTCCCATCCACGCTCCTCTCCTCCTCTTGTCATCGGTGCTTCCTTATCTGCCTCCAGTCAATCTCATCATGCATAAGGTCTCCACCATAGCCCTGACACTGGCCATACAGGTTGGCTTATGCTGCCTTCTGACACTGGCAGTGGAAAATTATTCCAGTGCTGCCAGGTTCATGGCATGCTCAGGACTGGCTGCAAATAACAAACTGAATATGCAGAAGGTGAGGAAAAAGAAAACACTGCCCAGTGTCAGAAACAAGAGTAACAAAGTGATGGAGAGAAGTAATCAGGACAAAGATAGAAAGAGTATTTCTTCTGGGCAATGCAACATGGCCAATGCTCCTCTTTGATAAGCATGTATGAAACCTTCCTGCAGGTGACAAAGCTGCTCTGGGAAGCAGGAGAGCCAAAGCTTTGGACCTGTTTGGCCAAGGAGAGCCCTGTGTCCCAGGTGAAGCGGTGGAAGTCTGTTGGGAGAAGAAGAGAACTTTGTGGTTAATTTAATTGTATTTATTCCTCTTAAAAAATCAGATAATCTCAGTCTTGGAGAAATGCTTTGGCAACGTCCGTGGGGCTACATTTTATCTCTATTTCAGAGCGTCAGAAACACTGCATTTTGGAGTCATTGCAGTGCAGCCAGAGCGTGCTCTCCCAGAGGGAAGGGCTGGTATAATACCTTGCACTCACAAAGTGGAAAATGCTATCAAAGTAGCAAATGCTTTGCCAGGATGGTGGTAGGGTGTGCTGGGGAAATGTCATAACATTTTTAATTGAAGCATAGAGACACATGCTGTGTGAGCAGCAGTCACCGGGGGACACACGCAGAGATGCTGCTTTCCTACTTTCCAGAAACAAAAACAAAAGAATGACCAAGACATGAAGTCAATTATTTTCAGAGGTATCAGGAAAGGCACCATGCACTGAGGGGAGAGTGGGAGACAAAGAGAAGCCAGAAACAAAAGCGATACAGTGAGAGATGCCAGCGCCCCTGAGCACAAAAGCACCCAGATTATCTCCAGCACACACACGCTGGCGCTCGCAGGCTCATCACAAACCCCCATGGCAGAGCTGTGAGCAATTATTTCTGGTTCAGCTGCATACAAATATTTGCAGAGAGCGAGCTAAGAGACAACAAACAAACAGGCAGTGGGGTTCAGGGGCTGGATTTTGCCCCGTGCTGCCCCCAGAAACCCCGCAGGGACAGCGACGGCACTGGCACGGTCTGCTGGTACTGGTGCCCATGGGGGCAAGTGACACCTGCATTTTGGGAAGGCAGATCAGAGCTGCACACAGGGCAGGTGAGGTCTCAGGGCCCACATGCCACCAGCAGTCCCCTCCAAAGACACTGGTGGGAAGTTTGCCCAAGGGTTTCCCTGCTGAGAGAGCCAGTGGGATGAAAAGGGCCTGGGGTCAGCGGGCACAGGGGAAGTCTGCCCTGCCGGGAGAAAATGAGGCAATGCCATTTCTGCCTCCAGTCTGCAGCCCTAATCAAGCACAGGAATGGCTTGTGCCATTAGAGGAATTAAATTACTTTTTAGCTGAACCACTTGCCCACTGCAGTCCCAGACTGCAGGCCCTGGAGTGTATCTCATGAAGAATACCTATATCATATCTCATTTGGATTCTCTGAATTTCCTTGCTCTTTTCTCTTTGGCTGTGGGGCAAAAAAGGCCCCTTCTCACTCCTCTCCTCCTGTCAGACACTCTCTCTGATGGCCCCATCTCCATCTATGAGCCAGCAGTATGCTTCACAGGCAGAGCCTTGTGGATGCAGGCACATGAAAAGGAAAAATCTAAAGTACTGGGGGGAATTTTCCATGAGGTGGATATGTGTGTCATGAGGTGGATATGTGTAGCTGCCTGGGAAAAGAAATCATCTAAGCAGTTTCTTTTTGTTTTCTCTCTTTGCTATTCAGAGAACCTCTGTGTCATCTGAGCAGAGACACAGCAGGGAGCTACTGCTTGCTTTGCCAAAGCAATGAGAAGGAATAGTCTTTGTTAAAGACACCACCCTCATAGGGATTATAGATACAAAGGAGATGAAATTATCCAGTTGAACCCAATCCACAGAAAACACTGCAGTGAGGAGCAGGAGGAAGGGGAGCGCCTGGCTGTGGGCGATGGGCCAGGCAGGGACATACGAATCACATTAAAAACCTATAAAGGAGTACCAGAAAATGTGTTTTATATAGAAGTACTTTCACTCCCACCTGCCTGTCTAGCTCTACAGCTTTTGCAGGAGGAGACTCCAGTGATGCCAAGGTGGCAGGAGCTGAGCCCAGCACACCAGGGCACCCTGAGGTTCACAGCCAGGGTACCCATCCTGCCAGGGGGCTAGCAGGGCACGGCAGGAGCAGGAGGCTGGGTGCAGTGGCAGGAGAGCTCAGGACATCTGCTTTGTGTTCAGTGTCCAGGTCCCCCAGGACCACCATGTGAGCATGGAAGTTGTCTCCAGCCTCGGTGAGCAGCACCAAGGGTCTCATGGCTGCCCTGTGCCCAGGCAAAGGGTCCCTGGCATCCAGGCATGACTGAGCTCCAGCTCAGGGACACTGGCACAAACCAGCACGAGTTTTGTGTGTGTGTTTGTAAAGGATTTTTAAACATTGGGTCATAGCTTTGCCTAGGCCAAGCTGCAAGCATAAGGAGCAAGCTCTCACTAGGCTGCTGACCACAGCCCACCACAGCCTGAATATCTCCTGTCAGTCCTCCAGAGCTCCTCCAATTCCTCACATCTGCTGGGAGAATGTGTTGAGGCTCCCAGTCTGCTCCCACCTGCCAGATCTCCTTGTATGCTCCTGACAGCCACAAGGCAAGGTGCTGCAGCCACAAGGGTCACTGGCTGCCACCTGAGCTGTCAGACTGCCTTTCCAAAGAAAGGTGCTTTTGAAAAGCCAGAAACATATAAAATGGGATGGCTGAGTGAACTACCATTGTTTTTCATGTAGAAGAGAGGCAGAGTGGAGGCAAAGTCATTTGACTGCAGAAAAAACCCCCACAATTTACTGCTAAAACCAGTGACAGTGTGGTTTTGACTGTTCAAGTCAGGAGAACAAGAGCTTATAAAAATGAATAATTGAAGATACTATAAGCCTTTATTAGTCCTACAGTAAACACAAACACTTCCTGCAAAGCACAAAGAAATGCCCTTTCAAAAGTGTCATGGATGTGTCATTCTCTGTGACTTCCCAAAGAGCACTTTGGAATGTTTTATGCCCAAAGTAAAGACACAAAGTGATATTTTTTTAATAGATTAGTAGTTTCTTTGTAAAACATGCATCACTCAGATTGAGCAGTGATATTACACATTATAGACAACGTAAGACTCCTAATGCCTTTAATTAATCACATCCTCATTTCTAAGTGAATAGATTGAGCACATGAGGGAAACAAGCAAACTGTTATCCCTTAGCACCTCACTGGTGTTTTCAAAGATTATTGAATTTGAGCACAGACCCTCTGGAAGGCCAGCAGGGACTGATCTGAGGACACAGTGACTGAGTTTCATTGGCAGCTGGATGACAGTCCAGGAGAGCCCAGCACTGGGAGAAGAGCCCCAGACTCCAGCAGGCCAGTGCCAAAGCCACCCCATGCCACATCCCACACCCATCATCTGCAAAAGGCAGGGAGTCAGGCAGAGGTTACCGGGCTGGTGGCTCGGGATCAATACCTCAGGGAATGGAAAAACCATTATGGCCAAAAATTGTTCTGCTGGACTTGCATAATGCACAGCAAAGTGGGATGGGATGGAGCCATCTCCCCTGTGGGCTCCTGACTGTCACCTCGGTGCTGGGGTGACCACAGACATGGGTGGCACGGGGCTGTCACCAGGCAGGGCTTCCAAACACAGCACATGAGGGCTGTGGTTTGTGGAGCCATGAACAGCCCTGCCTGCTCCCTGTCTGTGCTGTGTCCCCTGCCTGCTCCCTGTCTGTGCCATGCCTGGGGGAAAGGAACAGAGTGAAGGGAAGAAAGTCCCCTTGCAAGGAGTCCTAAATCCCAACTGGCAGCTGTGTGGAGGGCTGGGGATAGCCTGAAACCCCAGTACCAGGAGCTCCAGCATGCCATGGCTCCTTGCTGCCCACACTGGGCCCCAGCATGGAGTCACCAACCC
Source organism: Phylloscopus whistleri (assembly GCA_017589585.1). Taxonomy (NCBI): domain Eukaryota; kingdom Metazoa; phylum Chordata; class Aves; order Passeriformes; family Phylloscopidae; genus Phylloscopus; species Phylloscopus whistleri. Next base: position 1,488,535 of record JADMLD010000176.1, read on the forward strand.
CCCTTTCAGGTTCTGCCAAACCCCTTGGGATTTTTGGGATCCACGTGCTCCCTTTGCCACCAGACCCAGAGCAAACACACTCTTCTTGTCTGGGCAGCTCCCCCCACCCCCGGACACCGCAGCAACACTGTTACCCCAAATCCAGAGCAGAGGGTATGGAGGCTGAAAGAAGAGACATGTCCAGTGATGGGAAGTGGTGACAAGGGGAGATTGGTGCCATTTCTGTCCCTCAGCAACCGAAAGCGAAGAAAAATGGGGGACTGGGGACAGACACCTCTCTAAAAAGGACAGAAGTGTGATGTAGACTGTGAAGACCATGGAAATTTTGCTGGGATTATCTCCACCACATTGCACAAATGTTGCAAAGCCCCAGACAAACCCCAATTTTCCTCCTTTTTGTTTCCAGCTGGCTGGGCTCACGGCTCCCTCACCCACTACTGCCCACCCACCGGCAGAGAGAAGGGCCTGGCTGTCCCCGGAGGGTGCCGGGGCTGTCCCCGAGCTCGGGGGGCTCTTTGGGGTATCCCCGCTGCGGCAGCCTCGGCCAGGCGTGCGGAGCCAGGGCGGTGAGCTCCATCTATTGTCCAAGCGGCGGAGGGGCTGGCTGGGATAATTCCTCTGTGCGAAGGAAATGCGCTTTTCCTTGCCTGAGTGACTCAGAAACGCTCTCCTAATAAATAATTCCTGTACTCCGTAAGAATGCGGCGCCGCTGAACGCAAGCAGGCTGCGGGGGGCTGCGTGGTGAGCAGCTGCCGGCTCTCCTTCCCAGCCTGCTCATTTTACCGGGCAAGTGGCAATCTCATTAAGTCGCTCATTAACAGCTCAGCCGGCGAGGTGCGCTTTTGGGTGCCTCGTTGGAAAGACACGATGCCTGCAGGGAGTGAAATCCGGCAGGGGATGTCACTCACAGGGGAGTGACCCGCGTACGATATCACTCAGCTTATTCTGGTCCCTGCCCACCTTCTTCCCAGCCGAGAGTGAGCCCAAAGGAGAGCAGGTTGTGCTGAGAGCAGCCGGTACCTGGCTCAGCTGCCCTGGGAGCAGAGGGGAGCTGGGTGCTGTCATGCAGAACCCCCTCCTTCCCCTGGCCAGCCTGGGGAGGCCAAAGCAGCGCCCTGAACTCCCAGTGCAGAAACGAGCACCCTGGGAACAGCTATGACATTAATAAAAGGAGCTCTGAGCAGTATTTATGGGCTCTGTTTCCTGGACAAACGCGTCTCAATGTCCCTTTCGGCATGAGAAACCCTGCTGTGCCAAGATCCCTCGCCTCGCTAGGAGCCAAGCGGGGATCCCCTGAGGCCAGGGAAGTTTGTTTGCAATGGCCAAGAAGAGAAACACGCTGTTGCTCAAGCCTGGCAAGGAGCTGTTCTGTCCAAGCTGCCCATCACAGGGAAGAAAAGAGCCCGTTTGTCCGTGTGAAATGGGACGAGAAATCAGAACCCCAGCGCTGAGCAGGAGGCTGGACTCGAGCAGAGGTAGAGTGTGGCAGTGGGTCCCATGTCCTGCAGCCAGGGCCAGGGTCCTCCAGCCCACCAAATGGGGTGTGTCCCCTTCTCCCTGGAGCCAAGCCCTAGCTCAGCATCCCCGCTGTGGCGTGCACCAGAGGCCCCCTGTCCCCCCAGCCCTCACCACACTGCCATGGCCTCGGGTGAGCAGGCACCCTGCACGGCCCAGCTGGGCTTTCCCATGGCCACAGAAGGCCACTGTCCCCTGCTGCACACCTGAACAGTGGCCTTGGGCACTGCTGCCAGACCTGCCTGTCCCTGGACCTGTGCCACCTTCCCATGGAGGAAGGAATCCGGGGGAACATGAGTTTGTGATTCATGGGAACAAAGCCATGAGGAGTCTGTAACAGGAAAGGCTGTGCCACCCGTCCTGCTGACGGCCCTTGTGCCTCCCTGCTGGCACTGCTGGGGACACGAATGGCACACGCTGCACCCAGCAGCAGCCAGCTTCATGGGGAAGGGCCCCGAGGGCAGGCAGGCCCAGGCTGACAGCTCCCGTTAATAATTAGCCACTAGAGGGAAGTACAAGGCTGCACAGGGAAGGGTTTGGATGCCTGGGATCACGGGGAGCTGCAGTTTGGGGAGACGGCAGCACAGGCCATTTTACTGCTTTTCCTTCGGAGCTGGCTCCTCGGCCCTCGCCGCTGTCTCGCACCCATCGCAGGTGCCCAGAGGCAGCGGCAGGAAGGGCCACAGGGTCTGGCTGCCCACAGGGTCTGGCTGCCCACAGGGTCTGGCTGCCCACAGGAGGGGACTTGACTGGGCCCGAGCTGCCTGCGGTGCCCTGGGCCGGAGCCAGCAGCGCCCTTGGCATGGAGACTGTGGAGCCTGGCAGTGAGGCCGTGGTCTCTCCAGACAGCACCAAAATAGCAGGGAGCAGCCTGCCAGGCCGCCTGCCAGACAGCATCAACCGTTTGGGCCATTTTTAGCCAAGTGGGGAATGTGTGTTGTTTCTGGGACATGCGGTATCCAGGGCCAGAGGGAAGACAAGGAATGACCTGGCATCCCGGGGGGACAGTGAATCGGAGCACAGTGCTCGGGACAGATCCCAGTGGAGGAGCCCCAGCTCTGTACGGGAAGAACAGTCGCAGGAAGGGACAACCAGGGGGATGAGGGTTCCCATGGAACTGGGCTCCACGGTGGTGCTGGTTTGATCCTGCTGGGAGAGGACAGTGGTGGGCAGCTGAGGGCTCCTGCCCCAGCCCCATGGCACAGACCCTGCCAACAGGGCCTGGACAGTCACCAATCTCCTGCTGAGGCAGCCGACCAAAGCAGCTTTCTACCCCTCAAACTACACCAGCAGGGATCTGACAGAGCACAGCTGATAATGAGCCTCTGCTCTATTTTATTCCTGTTTATAGATGGCTAAATATAACCTTGTGCTTATATTTAATTCTTACTGAAAGCTGCGAGCCACAATCCATCGACTCAGTTTTGTGTTTTTCATATTGGCTGGCTTGCATCAGGTCCAAGAGAGGAAACATCCAGGCTCAGCAAAAGGCCTGTAGCCAAGTTAGGTACTGGCAGCCTGTCCCACACAGGAGGGCTGGTGACCAGGGAGCAAAGCAGAGAGGGCATTGCAGGATTTGTGTGCCAAACACCCCCCAGAGTTTACCCAGAGCTGCTGTCCCTGAGCACTGCAGCTGTGGGCAGTGCCAGGACAGCCCACATTTGGTGGCAGGTTTTGCTTGTCACCAGGCAGAGCTAAAGGCATTTGTTTTCCTATCACAGAGCCAGAAGCAGCTCCCTGGATTGTACAAGATCTCCCTCTACAGCAGGAACAGGAGCCAGCACCAATCTGCAAACCAAGTGTGCAACACAACATAACTGCAAGCAAATGTGCCAGGGGTTGGATCAGCTGGCTGTACCAGAGATAAACTTCCACCTCTCTTCTGGGAAGCAGGGATAATGTTTGGGAAGGTGCTTGATGGACCACTGAAAAAATTATCACTGTGGTATTTCCCTGACAACTGAATTGAAAGACCATGAGGTAATTGCAGCTCTATCTGTTAAACATGTCAGGTCCAATCCTCAGCTCCTGGCAGTCTAACAAATATCCCAGTCATTCATTTTGGGGTTCAAGCTAAAATTTGGCAGGGGAAAGAGCCTTGTTTTGCTCCTACCTGGGGCAGGGGCAGCTGAGAACCTCTCACTCCACATCAAAAGCAGGTCCAATTTCAGTTCCAAGGTCCTGCTCCTCCACTGACTGCCCAGGAGACTTTGACAGAAACATTGGCATTTCACACACACAAATGCACGTGACCCTAAAAATCACATTCACAACAAAACAGATCCAACTAGACCACTGTGATATTTTACTGGGGTTGCATGAGAGATTGTTTTAAGTCTCAATATTGCATGGAAAACCCATCATCCAACAAAAACTAAAAATATTCTTGAAATGCTAGACTAAGGGCTTGACCAAAACAAGGCAGGCAGTACGCAGTTGTCCTGTGGCTCCTCCCTTCTGCACCTTCTCTTCAGGCTTAAAAATTCATTATTGCTGACTCCCAGCTCTACATATAAAAAGTTATTTATGTGCTCCTTTATATATCTTTTTAGTCCCTTCCAATAGCCAGGTCTTGAAAACAACTCAGCAATTCAGAATAGTGCCATGCTGGCACTCCCTTGGATGAGTTTCCCTTCTCACAAGCACACCAGCTTCCCATGCCCAGTTGCAACATCACACATCACACTATTTTTTCCTGGTATGATTTTGGGAACTCAGGTTTGCCAAGGTTCCACCTAGCTAACTTTGAACTGCTCCAGAGCAGCTGCAGAGGAAAGCCTCTGCTAGCTAATACTCAACCCCTGCTTTGGGAAGGAGAAAGATGCAGGGAGAAAGAGACTTGGTTTTGACCTAAAGCCAAAAAGCTTGATAGGTGGAAAGCCATCCTAGGTCTGGAATTACTCCAGTCATTTACAATAGTGCTGGCACATGCTTGGGTGCCTTAAAAAGGAACTTTCCCCCAGGGCTGCCCTCCCCCTTGGGCAGCTTTGCCCTTCTTTGGTGTGGCAGCAGTCTCTAGGCAGGAATGGTTCTTGCAGTTAAAAGGAGAAGCCCAAACTTATTCCACAATAATTCATTTACTAACACGCTGAAAACCCCATGTGTGTGCATTGCTGCAAGCTGGGCACACTTTCTCCACCAGCCACTAATAACATTTCCCAATTTGCAGAGAGCAGGACAAGCACAGCCCTGGTTGAGCAGGCTCTCACACAGGCTCTCCAGCAAACCACTGCTCTTCCAGTTCCTGTCCAATTCCCAAAGCCATCTTTTCCCTGTAAGGCCATCTTCACAAGCTATCCCAGTGGATTCTATATCTGTTCCAAAACTTAAGTTATCTCCAGGAAAAATTAATGGGAAAACCCAACTTTGAGGTCAGCATGCGCAATAGCAAATGGAAAGTGCAGTGTCTGAGCTGACAGCTCCCCGTGCCCTTAGGGATAGCGATGCAATAGCCAGACTTCATTCTCTAAACAGACTGCAGCAAGCCAACCAGGACTCAAAGCAGCTGGTAAGCATGATTTTTTTTTTCCCCCTCCTTACTAAGTTCAGGAGTTTCTCTTCTTTTGGGCTGAATTGGACAGACTTTTCTGTTTGCAAGAAGTTGTCTTTTTCAGAGTTATTCTCATAATAGCCAGAGAGTATTTTAAACCAAGAATAGCTGGTCTCCATTAGAGTCGTACTCCCCTTTTTGGAAACACTATTTTGAGAACAGAGCTCCTAAATCAAAAAGTAGTCAGGAACAACAGTGAGAAACTGCATGGCTGTAACAGTAAATACTGCACTGGCACCTTTCAATTCACCTCCTTCCTCAAAGACTCCAGGGAAGACTGGGTTTGCCCAAATCTCCCTGAGTCACATCAGTTCCTCACCAGAAACCTGCACCACTCACATTTAAGGTGTGAACCCTCTGGAACAAGTCACTGCTGGAAAATCAGCAAAAACTACTCTATGAGAAGTACAAAAAGAAAAACCCTTGACATAAGCCAAAGCCCTGGTTAATACCCTTTGAGGGAGATTCTCCAGTGGGAAAACAAGATGGATTTTTCAGTCTTTTGTGCAGAAAGATGTGGGGGCTTAGAGTTTGTAATTTTTACATAGTGCTATCTGGAATTTAAATTCTGAATCATTATGTAGCCCTTAGGAATGGCATTGTTCTCAGAGATGCTACAGTGGTTTCTGCTGGTAAATGAATAAGCCTCGTGTAATGCATATGTGCTTTTAATACAGCAGCTGCCAAGGTAATCACTTGAAAGTGAAAGCCACCGGCAGTACAGAGTTCATCTATTTCTTGTTCATCTATTTCTTGTCCAAAAGGTACAACTAACATTCAAATATAGCAGATTATTTCATGTTAAACTGATGCTAAGCATTAGATGGAACACCAAAAGGAAATGGGAAAGACCAAGTAAAGGGACTTCTAAACCAGAGTTTAGGCACAGATCTGGTAGACACAGCTTAAAGCTTCCCCTTTGTAAGACTTACCTATGCCAGAGAACTGCTTGTCAAAAGTCACCTGTGCTTGAGTTAAACTGTGGGGATAGAAGGTGTTCTCTCCTTGCATATCACAGCACATTTCTCCTGAGAAAGGAGAGAACTGAGTGTGTGATGTGTGTGCACTGATGCTGGGGAGGGCATGGCTCTGAGCTCTCTGGAGCAAACTGGCCAGGCAGCTCCCAGAAAAGCTCCCCTGCAGCCCTGCTTTGGGTTCCTCACACCTGCACTGCTTGTGACCTTACAGGAGGGGTTATTTTGCACCAGTAGAAGACCTGGCTGTGGGGCACACCACTAGAATTGAGATGATATTTGACTTCTAGGCAGCACACCAGAAAGCAGAACTAACCCCAACGAAATCACCAAAACGTGGCTCAAGAAACACAATTTTGAGCCAGTTTTTTATGGATCATCACCACATTTTAACAGTTAGGTGTCCCCAGACAGCCTGTGCTGGTTTTGGAGGGGTATGTGCCTGTGCCTGAGCTGGAGGGGACCCAGGCAGGGGGGACAAGGGTCCCACTGGGGCATGGCAAGGGGTCCATGTCACAGTGTGATCACTATGCACACCTTGCTTAGCACACCAAGCCACTTTCAGGATTGATAGACATCAGTTTCACTGGTCCATGCTGGTTCACAGACAATCACTACACCCCTTGCTGCAAAGGGACATTTCTCTTCCCAAAGTGCCGGGACACGGGAGCACTGCCTAAGGCTCAGGCTGTGCCCACTGGACTGCACAGCACCCTCAGCCCCAAAACTGCCCCCAAGCCAGGGTGCTGGCCCCGTCTCAGAGTGCTGGGTGGCTGCTGCATTGCTGGAGCCTGGCTGGGTGGGCACAGATTTGGGAGTTTCCTGATTTTAGGTGTTAGGCACTGCCCACCAAAGCCATTAAACAGAGCTTTTAATTTTTTTTTTTTTTCAAAGCCCCTTCAATATCCTCAATATCAATAATTTTTTTTGCAGCAAAAACTGAAAACAATGGCAACTTCTTTGTTACTGTTGTGGTTTAACCCCAGCTTCCAACTGAGCCCCACAGAGCCACTTGCTCACCCCTGCTACAGCAGAAGGGGAGAGAGAAAATTGCACTGGTAAAAGTGAGAACACTCATGGGCAGAGATAAGAACAAGGTAGTAACTGAAATAAAATAGTAATAATAACAATAAGAAATTGTAATGGAAAGGAAAATAACAAAGAGAGAGAACTAAACCCCAAGAAAGACAAGTGATGGAAATGAAAATGGTTGCTCAGCACCAAGTGACTGATGTCCAGCCAGTCCCTGAGCAGCAGCCTGGGGCCAGCCTCACCCCTGGTTTATACCTGAGCATGACTGTGGGATATCCCTCGGGTCAGTTGTGGTCAGTTGTCCTGGCTGTGTCCCCTCCCAACTCCTTGTGCATCCCCAGCCTCCTCACTGGTGGGGTGAGGAGCAGAAAATGCCTTGATGCTGTGCAAGCACTGCTCAGCAATAACAAAAACACCCCTGTGTTATCAACCCTGTGTTCAGCACAAATCCAAAACAAAGACATGAGAAAGAAAATTAACTCTGTCCCAGCTAAAACCAGCACATTTCTTTGGCTTCCTTTGAAGCAATTATACCAGAGCTAATAAGACATTATTTAAAATATGACATTTGAATAGCTTGCCTAGGAAAGTCAACCCTGCAAAGAAATTGCTCCAAAATATTATTTTTCTTGAAAATTACAGAGCTAAGGGACTCTAATTGCCATGCTGTTGCTCACTTTTTATTGCCTATTATGCCACTTACAATGCTCCTAACAGGACACCTTTACTGTTCCAGAGTATAAACTCTGCCCAGAGAGTGGTATCACACAACAAAAATGGTAATTTTAAAATATCTTGTGTTCTAGGAACTTGACCCAAAGCCCACCGGGGGCTGGGAGCACAGGACAAAGCCAGGCTGGCTGCAGGGTGTCACCACCGACCTGGTTTTGGGCAGCTGCACTAATTGCTCTGACCAGCAAAGCAGCCAGATGAAAAAGAAATCCTACAATGCCTAAACACTGCACAATTTGCCTTCCCGTAATCAAAAAACGATTTGGATGCAAAAAAACCTCCAGTATCATCATTTCATATTGTGGCTCAGGGAAGCTGGGAAGCCTGGCGTGGTTTCTGTTTGTGTCAGGCAGACCCAGGTGAGCAGGCTGTACCTGCAGTGAGAAACCACCCCTGCCTGGCTCCAAGGCTGTAGAGGGTTTGAGACAACCTCTGCCAGAGCTGTACCTTCCATCAGTTGCTCACTCACCCAGGCAGGAGTCAGGGCTTTTTGTGGCTAATTGAGCAGAGCTTTGCAAGGAGATCAGCCACAGATACCCTGGCATCTGTGCTGTGCTGGGTCCTGAAACACAGAGCCTGTGAAGACTGCAGGAGTAGCTGGTGTTTGCTCCTCTCTGCACTGGTTGTGCCCCAGGGGTCCAGCTTGGCTCGTGGAGCTCACACCGGCAGCACTCTGGATGCAGAGGCCCTTGGGCCAGCAGAACTGCATTCCTTCAGATGTACTGACTCAAATTTAGTCTTCTGTGCCTCTCTGTTATTTGGTGGGGGGGAGAGTGTTCCTTTTTGTTTCTCTATTAACCTTTAAAGTTAACAAAGCAATTGTCCACATCAGGAACCAATGATGAGGGGCCTGGCAGGCTTCCTGCTGTGCTCGTTGCTGCTGCTGCTCCCCCACTCCACAGGGGTGGCTGCCCAGGACACCCAGCCTGACCCCAAAATGCCCTGTGCCAACTGGATGGGAGGAGCACCTGGCTACCCTGGCCACAATGGCATCCCTGGCCGGGATGGGAAGGATGGAAGAGATGGACTAAAGGGAGATAAAGGAGATGAAGGTTGGTGAGGAGTAGGTGGTATGTCAGTGCTCAAGTCCTCAGGCAGCCCCAGTCCCAACTCCAATCCCAACCCCAATCCCAGTCACAACCCCAGCCCCAGCCCCAGCCCCAGTCCCAGTCCCAGTCCCAGCCCCAGTCCCAGCCCCAGCCCCAGCCCCAGTCCCAGTCCCAGTCCCAGCCCCAGTCCCAGCCCCAGCCCCAGTCCCAGTCCCAGCCCCAGTCCCAGTCCCTGTAGGTTTCATGTCTGGTGGGTCCGTGCCTGATCTTTATCCAGATGGCTTTTGATTATCTCCTGGCATGGAGATTCCATAATCCAAGCCAAAGAGTTTGGTCCAGGGGGGTTGTTTCCCCAGTTAATGATGTTTTTTCTGACATGCTGCTCTCAGCAGCTCTGCACACTGCTGGGGTGGGGGTGAGCAGGGTTTCCACTCACTGCCTCAGCCCCTGGGGGCTCTTGAAGTCCCTGAGCCCTTCCTCGGCCCCGTGCTGCTGAGCAGGGCTCACACCACAGCCCCCTCTGCATTTCAGCGGCAGCTTCCAACACAGCTCCCAGTGCCCACTCTGTCCTGCAGGTCCAGCAGGTCCCAAAGGTGAACCAGGCCCAGTAGGAAGCCGAGGCTTTCCCGGACCTCCCGGATCTCCTGGAATTCCCGGAAGCCCAGGGCAGAAGGGCAAAGATGCTTTTGTGCACCGCTCTGCCTTCAGCGTAGGGCTGACGGAGCGCAGCCCCGCCCCCAACGTGCCCATCCGCTTCAGCAAGATCTTCTACAACGAGCAGGGCCACTACGACCCCAGCACGGGCAAGTTCCTCTGCAACGTCCCTGGCACCTACTACTTTGCCTACCACCTCACAGTCTACCTGTCAGACGTCAAGGTCAGCCTCTACAGGAAGGACAAGGCCGTGATCTTCACCTACGACCAGTTCCAGAACAACAACGTCGACCAAGCCAGCGGCTCTGTCCTGCTGCACCTCAGCTCCGGGGACGAGGTCTGGCTGCAGGTGTACGGGAACGGGGACAAAAATGGGGTCTATGCTGACAACCTCAACGATTCCACTTTCATGGGCTTCCTCCTGTACCCTGACCCAGAGAACTACTAAAGCAGGGGGTGCTGCGTGGAAAAGGAGGTGGCTTAACCCTGCACACGTCCTGGGGCACTGGCGCTATAGCTATCATGTATTTACCAGAGAATTGCCTTTTGCAAGGGCAGCGACTGCCAAGGGGGGACCCTTTCTCCTGTGGAATCAGGGAGATCATACCAGCACTTCCATGGAACCAAGAGTTCACTCCTACCTCTGCTCTTGCTGTCCTGTGGAAACCTCAGCCCAAAGTCAAATACCACTTCTGCCATGTCGTGAAAAGCTCTCAACATGGCTTAACCTTCCTTTAAATTTAAAAGTGAGAGGAGGAAAATTGGTCGCATTTAAATATGACATTCTAAATTTCCCTTTTTTAGCCACCTAAATTCATTTAAACCAATTGTAGAAATTTTAGTCAGCATTTTAAGTTTGAGTAGAAGAGGGAAAAAAACTACTCACAGAAGCAGAGTGCTGCTGTTTTCAGCTGGAACAGATGGCTCAATTTTTTGTAACTCCCACTTATTAGGGCCTTTGACTTCCACTCCTGGTTTGTTGTTTCCCTTTTTTTAGCCCAGATCTTTGAATATATTCAGGTTATATTAATCTTTTTTATCCTGATTTTAATCCTTTGATTTTCTTGTTATGTTTATCCCCTATTGTTATCTCTAATGTAGACAGCAGGCTGGTTTAGGGCAGGGATCTTCTCTTGTGGTTTATCTGAGAAGCCTTGTGAGCACTGCTGAGGCCACACAACAAAAGCAGCCCATTGACTGTGTGGTTTTGGGGGTCCCGAGGTGACCACAAAGATCCTGTCCCATCTGCCCTCTAAATAGCTCTCAAATGCAGCCAGAAGTTGAGATCTATCAGCTGTGTTTGTACTTTTCCAGGCCCTAAGTGTGCCTTAAGCCATGGTTTGCCCACCAGCTGGGCAGAGCTTCAGGTGGCGTTGAAGACTCCCGTGTGGAGCGGGCTCCTGGGATGAACAGCCCCTGTCCCTGCCCCAGCTTTTGGAAAGGTTACCTGAATGCAGAAGAGAGTTAAGGCTGGAATTAGTGTCAATCCCATCAAACTGCTCTCCTAGGAGCTTGCTTGACTTTTAGCTAAAAGAGGATTTGATGGTTTCTCAGATGCATTCAGAGAAGACTCCTGCTACTAAGCTTCAGAACAAGCTAACACAGATCCGAGCTAATGCAGCATTACAAGCACAAAACAGCATTAAGAGCTTCAACTGAAATTACTTGTAACATCATTTTCCACACTCCAGTGAATTACCACACTGCAAATAAAAATAAAAAACTCTCTTGATGAGAATGTTGAAATTTTTTCTCTGTGTGTTGTTGGAAAGGACTTGAAGAAAGGGATAAACTCCTAGCCTCACCAGGCAGCCCAGGAAATCTTTTTTTTTTTTTTTTTTCCCCAGCAAGGTGGGGGCACCATAGGCTGGCAAACACAGGGGCATCCCCCTTTTGCTTTCTCAAGAAACACTGCACATTAAATTTCATCAAGACTTCAGCAACTCACCACCTTACACTGTATTGCATCCCTTTTGGGTAAGATGAGCTGTGGTTTTCACACTGTTTCCCCAGTCAAATACCCTGAATCCAGCCTAAATGGCCATTCAGAGCGAGGGCCTCTGCTGGCCCTGAAGCCTTCAAGCACACTGGAGTTAGTAAGGGTGAGACTGATGCTCAATCTGGTCAGGCTTAATTCAGAGAGCTGGGGAAAACCCTGCTCTTATCGTGGGAATTAATGGGAAGGGAATGGGGCAAAGGTTAAAAAAAAAAAAAAAAAAGCATAAATCCATAAACAAAAGGGGATTTAAAAATGCAGCATTTGCTGGATCAAATGGAGTAAGAGGCTTAAATTGAAAGGAACAAGTCAGAGCTTTTGCACTGTTTTTCTCAAATGTTTTCAGATGGATCTTCAGAAGGCAGGGAAAATTGAAACAGCCCAAGTACTAAGAGGCATTTGGGATAAACATTAAGAGGCTATACAAGTTTAAAGACCAGTTCCCAGGAGGGAGCCAAAACAAATTATTGCTTTCTTTGCTGCCATGCAGCAGGAGCAAACATGCTTACAGCTTCATCCAGTACACCAGCACTCAGGCTCAGACCTTGGGAAAAATTTTAAAGAGCGTCATTAAGGCACCACTGTTCCATGTACTGACTTCTCCCCTTCTCACAGACACAAATACTGAACTGCAGCCTCACCACGATACTCTGGGAGAGTGCCTGCATTGCTCATGCACGTCCCAGCCAGGCACCTCAAAACCCAGCAACCAGCAACCCAAGGCAAACACCCTCTGCATGGAACAGGGGTCAAAGACCTCCCTTTAGGGACTGGGACTGTTTTAAGAAGCCTTTCACCTCAATCTCTGTAAGATTCTTGCTCAGCTGAGAATTTCCAAGCACTTTCCCAGCAGGCACCAGATTCCAGTTTAAGCCACCTCCCATCTCTCCTATAAGGTAACTGCTCCCAACAGAGACTCAGTCCATCAACAAAGCAAGCACAGACACAGGGTAGGCAGAGAAGCACCCCCACCTCTGCCCCACTGCAGCCTTTCCCCTCTGTTCCTGCCTCCTGAGGCTGCCCAGCCCCTGCAGGGGTGTGCATTGGAGCCAGCCAAAACGTGCTGACAAGCTTTGGGAACAGCAGCTGAGCATGGCCACCAATCACCCTGGGGAGTCCTTATGGCCCAGCACCTCCAAATTCCTGCACGTGGGATGGATATCAAACCTCCACCTCACCAGCTCTGCCACATCAGGGGACATGGCCAGGCTGAGCATGGACAGGGAGCTGCAGGGCACCACGCTGGCCTTGGGCTGCTTTCAAGCTAGAGCTGCAAACAGGGTTTGGGGGGATAACGAGGTCCTGGGGGATGAGCTCAGGGGAGTTCCTAAGGAATCCAGCCTTTTTCCATTATGGAGTTGCTGTGGTTTTCCTATCCCTCCATGCTTCATTAAACCCGTGGGAGGGGAAAACCTGGCCAACACAGGCACATCTCCAAGGCCTGGGCTGGTCCTGAGGATCACACTGCATGGAACACACAATTATCTTGGAACAAAAGAGCAAGAAGGACACTGGCATGCTGAGAGGGCACAGAATCACCTGCTGTCCAACTTTGTGGTTTTTAATCAATCCTGGCAGTAGATGCCTTGTACAAAGTTACATCTCACTATTTACTGTCTCTCTGGCTGTGGCAGGTTTAAATGGATGCTTTTCCCTTTAGAAGCTAATGTACTCTAAGAGGCAGAGAGCAAGAACACTCCTCAAAGGAAGATTGAAGTCACTGCACTACCAATTAGGGAGAAATAACATGAAAAGCTGGAGACAGCTGGAGAGACTGACCACTCTCATCCAGCAGGGAAACCATCAGTAAAAGCATCCATAGCCCTTTCAAACACAATTATAGGCTGGTCCTAATTGTACTTCAACCCCATGTAATCACTTGTGCCAGTAATTAATTGGAAGACACATAGCAGCTGCACTAAACCATGAAGAGCTACAAGAAAAAGAGAAATTGCTTGCAAGACTTACATTCCTGAAGTATAAACTCACTAGAGGGTTTTCATCGTGGAAGCAGGCAGAGGGATTAGGATCAAGTCTGACATTTGTCTAATTAGCCACTCTTCCATACAAGAAATGCCATCAGATTTAAAGTCTCTGAAATACTGTGCAGGAAACCAGAGCGTGCCCAGGCTGCCACATGTTTCTATGACTGTATTTGTGCTGGGTGTAGGTACCTGATGAAAAGACTCAGTTTGCCACGGGACTGCAAGTCAGCAAACCCACCCTCAGCTCATGCTGGGATGATCAGCCCAGCCCACTGCTCTTAGAGAAGACTGTGAGACTTCCTTACATGGAGGTGCAGTGCAGTTCATCACCCTCCAGCCAATCCAGGGGAAAGGTTTATTCCCAATGAAATGGAAACATTAAATGTTAATATCTATATCTTCCTGCAGGGATTCCCACCCTCAAGGCAATCTCTGGGATCCCTCCCATAAAGCAGGACAGATTTATGGAAAGGCATCAGGGAGGGAGGCAGAGATCAGACTTGAGGATAATCTCTAATTCCTTTCTGGAGTCAGGCAGGGAAGGGCAGGGGGTATGAACCAACACACCGAGCTCCCTCTGAAAATCTGGGCACCTGTGAAAGTGGAGCTCTGCCTAAAAGGGTCAAGACAGCACAGCTTCTCTGCTCCTTGATAGGGATTTCCAGAGAAGCCATTCTAGTTCTGTACCATGTTTTGGCAAGTGTTGTAAGGCCAAGGTGGATCTGCCATCCCAGATGAGGTACAGCACAGGGAAGGTGATTCCCACACCACAGCACCTGTACCCCAGTGATGCAGAGGCACCTTCAGAGCAGTAGGAGGCCAAGGGGCCACAGCAGGACACTGCTCAGCAAGCTGCACTGGGAGCTGAGGCACACCCTGAACAGGAAGCCCTTTGACAGGACAGAGCCCCTGCCCCAGGACAGGAGTCCCCTCTGAAGTGTCCCAGCTGGGACTCCCTTGGTGGGGCAGCTCCTGTCAGCACCAGAGATGCTTTGTCACATTCCCCTGGCAATCCATATCCCCTTGCTCTGTCATCCACCTCGTACACAACATTCTCAGCTGTTTATTCACAATATTCAAAATAGAATCCTTTCTTCCAGGAGGCTTTAAGTTTAAACGAGTTCATACAAGATTACCTAAAACTTTTTTCATAGATAGGCAAGCAGCATTCAAAAAATAGTCCTATTTGTGAATTTTAAAAGCTTTAAACGACACTGATTGTGTCTGCCTCTGCTCTGAACTCCTTATAGAAGCTTGACTAAAAAGTTTGTAACATGGGTCAGGATTCTAACCCTGCTGCTTGTCAAAGGCCAACTGGAATAAATATAAAAGGCAAACTGAAAAAATAAATAAACCTGAAAGCAAAAACATGGAAGCAAATCTTCATGCTCAAAGCCACCCCTGCTGCCAAGGACTGACTTGCATTGTGCTTTTCCAAAATATCCCTGATGTGACACTGGCATTCCAGCCCCATCACCAACAGAGACCTGCAGGGAACAGGGCTGCACTGTCATCTGCCCAGCATGTTCTCATACACTCAACAACTGCACATTGAGAGCAGGAAAACCCCTGCCAGCTTCTCAACACCCCAGGGAAGCAGGAAGAAGTCCATTTATTCATCTAAATGAATTCCTTCTTTATCAAGAAAAATACCTTCCACTTCAATTTTTGACATATAATATCAAAAGGAAAACTTTTCATTCCCTGGGAGTTAACTCAGCAAAAAGCCACCAAGGAAATCCACTATTGCCACACTAGGACTGAGCTTGCCTGTTGCTCCTGCTCATATGAAGAGCAGTGGAACCCTGGATACTGGATAACCTGGAAACCAGCTCAGAAGCAGCACTGCAGAAATGTCATGCACAGATGACACCCAGCTTCCTTTAGCATGGCAACTTTCTCTCCCTCACAATGAGTGGATTCTTTTCAGCTCAAAACAGATTGCACATTTTTATTTCCAAAGAATGTACTGGGACAGTTTGCAGTTCCCTGCAAACAGTTGCCATGGCCTGTTCAGAGTATTGAAGGAACAGGCTGACATTTAAGTGTTCTGAAGGAATTGGTTTTCATCTGTGCTGCACCACTGGCTACACCCTTCCTAAGGCATTTCAGCACTCAGGACCTCTCATCCTGCCAAGCCTCAAGTGGGTCAGCTTTATGGATTGACAGCTATCCCACTGCAATCACTGGGACAATTCACAAAACTATTCAGACCGGAGCCTTGATTTGGACGTTGAAATACTGATCATAAACAGCTTATAAACTAATACACATCAGTCTAAATGTTTGCATATTGCTGCTCAAACAGCCTTGTTCCCTAAGAAACACTTATTATGAGAGGTGTCAATCTCCACAAACGGGACAGGACTCAAAGCTCAATAAATGAATTGGCCAAGGCAGTCAAACACCTTTTACATCAATTTTTATTAGAGATTTTGACATCTTGTGATTATTTCCTGACGACAGGCTGATTGCCCACAGACTAATTAGACTGAAAGCCTTGACAAATGGGAACACAGAAACAATGTGAGGCTGAAGGGCATTTTGTTCTTCATCTAACACCGTTGCAGAATGGACCCAAACAAATCACAGCTCCTGATGGATGTTTGACACACTGACAGCCCTCTTTGGAAGGATGGTGTGATCCACACCCTCAGTCTCACTGGGCAGGAGGGAACTTCATACTGCACACAGCTCCAAGATGCAGCTTTAGTGACATCCCCACTCTGGATGTTCCTTTCATTTCATTCCAGCCCAGGAGACCCACACAGGTATCAGATAGAAGGGCAGGCTCAGTTAGCAGGACAGCAGCTGGGAAAACCCAAGAATCCTCAGTACTCCCAGTAGCTACAGCCACAGCAGCATTACCTGCACACCTAGGCAGTTCATGAGACTCCACAGCTTTCTTCATTAAGGACTTTGATTCACTGAAATACTTTTAATCACTGCACAGATGAAGTTTCCTCCCCACAGACACACACACCACACCTCCCAGGTGCCAGCAGCACTATTAATGCTGCTGTTCTACGTGAAACCCTGAGTTTCTGGACATCTTCAGAAAACTGTTAGTTCTACCTACCTTGAGTGGATAGTTAATATCCTGCCAGGATGAAAACTGCTGCACCCAGGAGCATCATCTGCCCTCTGTCCAGCTCCACAGAGAGAATTCATGTTTTGATCAGGTGAGATGTTACAAAACCAGAACCACTCACCGTTAGCACCTTCAAATCAATATTCACTGAGGTTTTAGAGATCTTTAAAGGAGAGAATGCCATCCATGCTGAAGAGCAGCTGTTCAGGGTGGGTTTGTATCACAGAATATAGTCCTGCTGCTGTGATCAAACTTAAAGCTCAAGTTTCTTACAACTTAAGGAAGCAAATGAAAAACAAGGAAGTATCTACAAAACGTTGACAAGGATGTATTCCCAAACCAACCATATTGAGGAATCAGCAAAAGTGGATAAAAGAGCAGAGGAGGAGAGTTGCTTCTTGAGTTTTATTTCACCTTTTGCACCTGCCCAAAATGCTGCCTCTGTTTCCTGGAAGCAACTCATTTCTCTAAACATAGTTTGGAGAAAGCACAGCACAAAGGCCAGAGACAGTCCAAGCCCATTTGCCACCCCTGCCATTGTTTTACCTCAGTCTCAATGAGGAAAACTGGAAACCCCAGGCTCTCAGCAGAGCAAGCACTAAAAGGGAAAGGACACTGCCTGAGCAAGGCAGTTCCTCCAGGGACACAGAAGTGTCAGGCACCAGGCAGAGTAAATGTCAGAGTGCTGATTTAGAGCACTCTGCATGATGAAACACAGGCTGTTCAGAAATCCACAGCAACACAATCAAAAGACACCTAAATCCTACTGGGATTTTTACAACAAATTTTTAACCTCACTGGTTGGAACAGTTACTGTTAGATTTAAGAATTCTTTAAGGCAAACTAAAGAAATAAAAATGTGACAGAAGTATGAAAGGGTTTCACTGCAGGTAAAATTTAAGTAGTGTGAAGTGTTTAAAGAAAGATCAGTCACAGTATTAAATCTGTAATCAATTTATGGCATACAGATTGCTTTTGAGATTAGACAGGATTACACTCTCAACTCTGAAAAAAAATAAACTAAAAACTCACCTGTTCCTTTCATTCCGAGATTCAGTTTGGTCACTGAAGGGTAAGAATGAAACATTTTTATTTTCTGAAAAGCGTCTGTCAAAATCTGAACTAGTATTTCAACGGCCTGATTCATGTACACTGTACCTCTAAGCACAAATAAGTGCATTAGCTTCTGCAGGAAAAGAAAATAATTTTAGGTTTCTTTTTCTGTCAAGTACAATTTCGAGAATGAAATTATATTTTTAAATCCAAGCATTCCCATAATCTGGGGTCAGAACATTTCTCTGCTTAACGTATCAAGGTGAAATTACTTTTTTGTTTCTGTGTTCCTGAAATTAAAATTGAAGTACTGCTGGCAGCTCTCTGTCTTGAAACAAAAGACAACCCACACTCTTCTCAGTGTGACCAACAAATGAGTTGGACTATTCAGAACAAGCAACCATCTGATCCCAAGACAATCCTTTATTGTGGGATGAACAGAAGTTTTCTAGGCAGCATGTGCCCTACTGCTTATCTTTTATGTAATATCCAAAAGCAACAGTGAATTATTTAATACCAAAATAATCACTCTAAGGGAGCTCAGAAGACAGCAATTTCTGCTTTCAAAGTACAAGCCAGAGAGAGGGGGGTTTCTTCAGTATTTTATTCAATAAGCACATCAGAAAATAAAATTTCCAGGAAAATCTACACACTTAGCTTCCTAGAAATAACAGTGCACACTCCCCTCCTTAGTTATCTTTAATCATCTGGTTTTCATATTCCCCAAGCAGCTTATCCAGGCTTTTTTCCCTCTGTGATTTTCCCATTTTGATTAATTTAATAAATAATGGACTGCCCGGGTGATCCTAGAGAAAAATCCACATCTCAGCACTGCTGGACAACTAGGTTCACTGGATGTCATCGTCATCAAAGAGATCTTCAAAATCTAGTCAGGAAAACAAGACAAAAATTAACCTCAGAAGTTTCAATGTTACAAGGGCACATGCAAGTACAGTACTTTGTTCCTTGGATTAAGGACAGAAATAAAGGTGAATTCAGTGAATGAGAGTTACTGTTATTACCAGTTATTAGAAATGTGGCATCAGGGTGATGATTTTGCAGATTAATGAATTGGGATTTGTGTTAAAAACCCCTTCCTCAAAAACATTTAATTGCTTTGAAGGTGCCAATAACACTTCTGTCTCAGAACACATCTCCCAGAAGTGAAATGGTTCTAGTCACCTCTGGAATTACTCCTAACTACTCAGCTTTGCATCTGCTTTGTATACTGAACATAAACTAACCACCTAACTGAACACAAGTCTTTATTCTTACAGAAGGCAATTTACAAACACCCTACAATGAACTGAGAATCCTCATTTAGAAGAGCCTTAAACTACCAGTGGAATACAAAACCACAGCGTGATGGCAGAAATCCATGGAAATGCTGCTCCTGAGTATGCTGGCTCCCACAGACAGCTGGGTGTCCCCCACAGCTGCTGAGAGCAGAACTGCCTTTCACTCCTGCATTCTAAGTCTCGAGCAAAATGAGAAACATACTTTATTTTGGAGTAAAAAACCAGTTTGTGATATTAACACTACCACAGCAAGCAAATTTAATAACACCTAAAACTCACTGTTGCACTGTCTAAATGTACTTCTTCAGAAGCATAAAAACCCCTTTGGAGTGTTGTATGTTCTACCCCTAAGTGTCCTGACCCGCAGCTCCTCTCTCCCAAAGCAGCTGAAAATACTTGCACATAGGCTGGGAGAATTGGGATTGTTCAGCCTGGAAAGGAGAAGCTTCATGGTGGCCGAACTGTAGCCTTTTAGCACCTGAGGGAGCCTACAAGAAAGACTGAGAGACTATTTACGAGTGGCAGCACAAGGGGAATGGCTTCACACTGACAGATTGTAGGTTTAGGTACTTGAAAAACATTCTTCCCTGCGAGGGGTGGTGAGGCACTGGAACAGACGGTCCAGAGAAGCCCACATTTTTACACGCATTTGCACTGTGTTAACATAAGCCATTTGTTACGTGAACAGACCGAGGGATTTCTCCTTGTAGCGATTAACGTGCTAAAACTCCCAGGAGAGGAAAACCCCACATTTTACTGCTCCCACCTGCATCACTTGGCACTCTCACACCGCTCCCCAGAGATGTGGTTAGCGACAAGTTTAGCGACCGCCAGGCACCGAAGCCACGAGAGAGAAGCCAGGCGAGGTTAGCTGAGATCAGCCCCGGAGCAGACGGTCCTTACCGTTGAAGAAGTCAGCGTGCACCGCTTTCTCGTTGGCGGCCAGATCCATCAGCAGCCCCGTGCTTCCCCCTGCCTGCGAAAGCAGCCGCTGAGCGCCTCCGCGCCGTGGCACCACAGCCCCGCCAGCGGCACCGGAGCACCCTGCTCACCTCATCCAGGTCCACGTACGGCCCGGCTCCCTCAGGGAACATCTCGTCCACCGCCGGCTTCATGGCGGCCCCTCCGCGCCGTCACTTCCGCCGCCGGAGCGGAGCCGTGCACAATGGCCGCCCCCGCGCCATGGCGACCAGCCCTGGAGGCCGCCATCTTGCTCACCCCACCCCCCGTCGCCATGGCGACCAGCCCTGGAGGCCGCCATCTTGCTCACCCCACTCCCCGCCGCCATGGCGACCAGCCCTGGAGGCCTCCATCTTGCTCACCCCACTCCCCACCGCCATGGCGACCAGCCTGGAGGCCGCCATCTTGCTCACCCCACCCCCCGTCGCCATGGCGACCAGCCCTGGAGGCCGCCATCTTGCTCACCCCACCCCCCGTCGCCATGGCGACCAGCCCTGGAGGCCGCCATCTTGCTCCCTACGCCCCCGTCGCCATGGCGACAGCGGGCCCTGCGCCCCTCCGGGCCCGAGTGAAGCATCACCTTCCAAAGAGGTGGGTGCCACTGACCCTGGCGGCCCTTCCGGCTCCCAGACTGGGTGCAGTGGTTGAATAACTCCTGTACACACATAACTCCTCTACACAGAGAGCCTGAGACGAAGCTGAGAGCAGCACCTGTAAAAAAAACAAAGCTCCCAAAGCCATGCAGCAGAATGGAGGAGTTTATTGTATCACACAGAAGCATAAATTGTAAAGAAGGGATTAATTTAAAGCCTGAAATGCTGCATGTGGCTGCAGTGTCACTTAGGGGCTGAGGAACCGCAGGTGTGTTTGCTGGCAGTCAGGTGCTCACTCAAACACCTTTAGAAGAAACGGTAAAAAAGAGACTCATTGAAGCCATAAAATGTTGCCATGACTGTGGCATCACAAAGCAGCTGAAGGCAGCACAGGTGTGCTCAGTGGCAGAGAGGTGCTCACCCAAACACCTGGGCAGCAGCCCTGGCAAAGCTGAGCAGGGCACTCAGTGCTCATGGTCGCGTACGTGGTAGCCAAGGTGGCTCCCAAAAGGGAACTGGGCAAAGAAGGCTCTGGCCATGTCATTGATCCTGTCGTAGGCTCCCAAGGTCCGGAAATATTCCACATAGGACCAGAAATCATTGGACGAGAAGGGCCAGTACGGCAAGGCTGCAGCCTCCCGGTACGGATCTAGAAAAAACCCAACCAAAATAAAATATTGCAGATTACTATAATGTGAAGCGCTTCTGTTGAGAGGTTGAGCTTGGAGGCACCATGGTTTGGGGTTGTGAGTTCCCTTTCGGGGCTGGTGTGCTCCTGTGGCAAGAGAGAGGCAAGGAGAACCACTGACCCCTCTCATGACCTACTGTGCAGAAAAGGGAGCCGGTATTCCCTGCTCCACATGCACCAGGAGTGACAGAGTGGGACAGGATAGGGAGCAGGAATGAAGGGCACACATCCACATTTATGCAAATTCAAGAATTCATCAGGCTGGTTTAATTTCTAGAAGGCTGCTGGTTATTTCAAAGCAAGGAGCGACTGCAATCGAAAGCCACTTTTCCTCATTCCACGTAATCTGCTTTGCCCAATATAAAAACATAAGGAATAAGGCACCACCCTCTATGGTGTGTCCCTGCAGCTGACCCCACTGCCCACAGAACTCCCAGGGACTGGGGCCGTACTTCCCTGATATTGCCTGGAACTGCAGAGTTGTGCCTCTTCTCAGAGGACTGCAAGAAACGAGCTAGGGGGATGGAGAGGAGAGGCTTTGCCACTTGGGAGACAGCTGCTGCCTTTGTGCCTGCTCTACAATATCAGAATGTGATATAGTCATTGAAAGAAGATTTCCAATTCAGCAGGAGAACAAAATCGGTTGTGAAAACGGAGGAGCCAACCCCCTTTATGCCCAAGTGTGGGCAAACAGGAAGCATATATAAAATGTAAACAGCAGCTGAGACCACAGTCACAAACATCTTTCTGTGCAGCAAATCTAAACACAGTATTTTATTTTTATTTTAAGCCCATTTAGATGAATGAAAGTCTTGCCACTCAGCTTGGGGTCAGGGTCTTTAGTAGGAATTAAGAGCTTTCAACAATCCTGTTGTCAGACTTTAATTTTACAGAGTAAAATTTGCAGCATGCAGGCTTAGATGGCACATAACAAACCAAAGGAACCAGCCAAATGCTGTCTGCAGAGAAGAACTCAATGTTTATACCAGCTGACCTCAGATTCACTTTGCAGGCTGCTGCTTGGCCCAGGGTGAAAGAAAACAATAATTGCTGGTAATGAGAGCAACAGGACACTGCCTGAACAGGGTTCTAATTCTAGATTAATGCAGGCTCTCCTGACTGTCACAAAAGTTGCCATGAAAATATTTGTAAAATATTTTACACAAACACAGATGATAAATTAAAAATATTTTAGAGATGATACATTAAAAAGATTTCTTTCTAAAGAAATAGAACGGAGCATAAGGAAAAAAGGTTTGAATTAGAAGTAATCATATTAGACCTTATTGTGTATTTGTCCTGTTAATATCTGTTCTAATACTCTGTATATTTGTGCACTGGAGATGCTGCTGGCTGTCCTCTGGTTAACTGAGATGTACACCAGCAATGAGAGTACTTGGTTATTGCAGATACTTCTCTGCAACTTTGTTTTCAGACAGAATTCTGTCTGCAAAGCCAAAAAATAGGCTAAATGATAGAATCATCAGTAAGCCAGTGTAAACATCATTAGCGTGTTGAGGGGTTTTTTTAATCAAAGGCAAACACTAATCCAATGGACTAATCACACAGAGTGACATGAACCACAAGGTAGCTGTGCTAAGGGATTTATTCCAACATTTCTCTAATTGGATTTGTAGCAATTTGTAAATTTTAAACTTTTTGTCATGAAAGTTGGTATCTCTTGCCAAAAAGCAGATACACATACAGCATTATTGTTCAGGATAGACAAAATTCTCAGATGTCCTATACATTTACCAGTCTGGTGCATTCCAGTTAGGATTTTGTACAACAGAATTAGTGACTTGACTGTAATCCCTTTTCATTTTAAGACTGGATATTAGCTCTATTATTATACATTATTAATATGCCACTTTTAATAAATTTTAAAGGAATGTTTTAAATTCACTATTCTTTTTCCACCAGAACTAATTGAAAGCTTTTCCATAGTCCACTAAGGTTAATAAGCATTCCGGCCAAAGTCACTGCTGGGCATCAAGTCTGGGAGTTACAAATTACTTTCCCAATTATTAATGACACAAAGGAAATAAAAGCACATTAGGAATTACCATCTCCATCCTGGATGGATCGGGCATCTGTAAATAAAGAGGAAACACATCAGTACCAGCTCCTGCACAGAAAGACTTTCTGTTAACCAAACATTTTCCATGTACAACTAGAAGCTGACAAGCTCTTTAATGCCCACACAGGACTCTCTGTGTAGCCAAAGGATTTTTGTTTCTTGAACAGCAGAGCAAGGAAGTCCCATTTGCAATCAGTCACTGCTACAAACCAACCTAGCCTGGCTGTTAGTCAGAACTCACAGCCTGAACAGTTGGGATTAATATGTCAGCAGTACTAAACAGAAAATACTGTATCTGTAAGAAAATATTTCTGGCGGCTTGAAAAAATAAAAAAGAATAAATTCGGTGGTAATCTTACCTGTTAGCATGTTCATCAGCATACAGAAGAAAAATAAGACAGTAACTGTCATCTTGTCTGCAAGAAACTGCTCGTGTTTCTGAAAATAATCTGTACAATTGAGGATTATTACAAGAGATTAATAATGATGCAAACTCTATTATTTCTTGTTTTAATAGAAGAATAGATTCTAAAATAGATTCTAGTTACTAATTTAGGCATAACAGAATCCAACTACATTTCTTACAGCTTCTGAAGTGCAACACAGAGCATTAAAAGACCATCAGTCCTGAAATGCATATTGATATTTTGGTTTTAGATGGCATAAATCCAAAAGGTGCCTCTGAACCAACATGAAATAAAGTGTCTTTGGAAATGTTTGAATTTGTGGTTAACTTAATTTCACTTTGGAAATTACCTCTCTCTTTCTCTTCTATTCTTCTTCTTGCAGCTCTGAGTCAGCTACAAAACTCCAGAAGCATTTCTATTGCTGCAAAATAGCAGTGCTTTGTAAGGAAGGGTGGGGGGAAACGTCACTGAGTTACTACACCAATCTGATTTTGTCTTCCTCAGGTATTTTAAATGCTTTCATTTGCATTATATTTCAGCACTGCCCATGGAAGAGACAGTGGACAGTTTCTGAGAGGAAATCAGAGTCAACTTTGGCAATAACACTTGTTTTTGGAAGACAGAGGGGGAAAGTCCAGAAGCAAGTTCAGTGATTACTACAGCTGCTGCTCTCCTGACTTTTTTTTTCTTTCTGCCCCTTTGGAAAAATAGATTTTCAAAAACGCTAGCTGAACAAATTGCTAAAAGGATATTGAGTTTGCTCTCCAGCTCATTCACAAACCCCAGAAATACTTGACAGTGCTTTATGTTCTTACTTAGGCTCCTTAAAATCTGGACCTTTAAATGTACGCAGGCACCGAGTGCCCACTAAAATCAATCGGATTACAGTAAGTAAAGAAGGAGGTCCCCAAGGACTGTAGCCATGCTGATGGTGCAGGTGCCTTCAGAGGGTCGATGAGGTGCATTGAAATGCATTTTCACATCATACCCATTCCCTGGAAAGATTCCTCTCCCACACCAAGCAGGTGCTTTGGTCTCCAGCCTCTGCAGGTTGCTGTATGGATCCAGCACTCTGAGAAGCCTGAAGGGGAGACACGGTTTGGAGAATATTCAGTTGACACGTACATCTTGATTGATTTTCATCTAGCACACAACCCCTGGTGGCAGCAGGTGTGGTCAGGCACTAAGGTGTAGCAGAAAGTGTTCTGTGACTGCTGGGCAGATTGGGGATTTCCATGCTCCTCGAAGATGTGGCCATTCAGGTCATCTTGCCAAGCCTCCAGCTATTTCCAGGTGGTTCCTCTCTTGAGAGGAGCTACTGAGATGCCAGTGCAGAGCTCACTGTGCACGTTCATGCTGTGAGATCTGACTGTACAGATGCTGATCTGAGCTGCACTCTCTTGCTGGACATTTCCAGTTGCCTTTATGGTCTACAAAATCATCTTTCTGTGTCAGTTGTAGACACCTGCATTTCCCAACTGTGTGTGTGGGTCCTGACATTGATGCCTTTGCTGTACCACATCCACCCATCTGCCACAGGAGCACAGGGGAAATCTGTGTACTCACAAAGCCCTGGAGCAGACAGAGACAGGTGAGTGGCCCTGCAGGAGGACCCAGCTTGGCTGGAGTTTGTTCCTATTTACACACAGAGTTATAGTTTTGCCAAGAATTAATTCAAGATGTTCTGAGTAAGGGGAAAAAGGTGCTTTGTAGCACACTAGGCTGTGCCAAGTCTTGTGAAAGCTGGAAAGAAAAATATTATGAAAGCAGAACCTATTCCATCTTTGAAAGGCTTTAGTTCTCCTGTTTAATATGTATTCCCTAGGCCTGTAGGAAGGCTCCCTATATGAGCCACGTTCTTGCAGCACCTCAGCCCACTCACCTGGGTTGCAGCAGGTGTGGGTGGGAAAAGGCACTTCCTTGGAGTCCTGTGCTGCATCCCTGTACCTGGATCCACCCACCAGCACTGCCTGCAGGGCTGAGCTTCCCCTTTCACTGCCTAGTCCACATATCCTGCTCCAATAAAAACCAGAAGCACTGAGGTGTGCTGATACACACACAAAACAGTATCAGCTGTAATTGAATGATTGCCATAAAGCTGCTTTTGTGCACATCCATCAGTAGCTTTTTGTTTTGGCAATTGATAAACCAGGTTGGTGTGCTACTTACTACTTGGTGTAGTTCCAAGTGGGAGGTGAGATAACATGTTCTGGATGATGACAAAGGAGATTAATGATGCTCCTGATGCAGCCACATCCTGCTTGAGATATCTTAATATCTTGAGATATTAACAGTGTTGTAGGAGGATGACAAAGTCCCAGAGATTATCACATTCAGGGTCAATCTGGCCACAACACGGTCTGCTACAACACTGGATGATCTTGGGAAGTTCCCCATAGCTATTGGGCTGACACACATCTTTACACCTAGCTCCTTTACATCATCTTGTTCTGTCTTTTGAAGCTTGGAGTTACTTCCAGAGCCAAGAGGATCACTGATCTGACATTGTGTGACAGTCTTCTAACAATTACACACTTGCAACTTAATTCAAATCAAAATTTTCCACTTTCTAGTGCACATATTGGAGATGTGAATACATTCTCAGGGTTTCCATGTTAAAGCAGACCTAGGAAGTTATAAAAAGAGGGTAAGAGTTAGCATTGAAAACAACTTGCATCACAGGACACCACCTCTTCTATCAACACTTCTGTTGCTGTACACGACTACTTGTCCCAACTGGGTCTGTTTTAAACACAATGTTGGACTAGAGAAAAACTGATGAGTTCTCATCAGCTGCTTGAAGGACTGTGCCTGATGGGTTCAGTGTGACAAACTGCACAGTGTGCTCTCTGGCTGGTCCCAGAACACACAGTGCTCTGACTTGCAGCATTTGTAACACCCTGCAAGCACATTCATTTCATCCCCTCTCTCTCTCTCTCATTTTTTTTTTCCCCTCTAGGAGCACTTTCCTTTTTTCAAACTCAACACAGAGGGCAATTAAAATAACAGCACTGGATGTCCAGCACAAGTGCTGGCATGGATCAGTTAGCAGAGCCCTCTGCTAATAGTTGCTGCCCTGCAGGCTTCTTCACTGCTGAGCAGTAATTGGAGATGCCATGGTGCCCACAAATGCAAATCCTGCTCAGCAGCAGCCACATTTCAGCAGACACTACAGCACTTAACAGGGCAGCTGCTTAATGAGTTCAGTGTCTTAATTTCTACTTATTTTGGAAAGAAATTTACTGTTCTCCTTTTTCAGAACAGCCCATTAGCTCAAAAAGCTGTTATTCCTGCTGACAAGAAGTTCTCCGGGTTCTGTACTCTAAAGTTTGCATAAAGTTTTTTAGCTAAGGCCATTCACTCAGAAAAGCTTTGCTACACGATACAAAGGGCTGTTGGTTTTTCCTACCCACCCATCCCAGGAGGATCCAATCAATATGTACTTTCTGTAGATGGCTCTCAAAGCCAGAAAATCCCACACAGAGGTCTGTCAGAAACAGTAATCAATGAGAGCACAGAGGACGTTCCCTTGGGAGTAGGGGAATGCAATTTGGGCAGCACAGGTGTTTGTGTGACTCAGTGAGGAGCAGTCCTGGAGCTGCCAGCCTGCCTTCAGGTGGGCCTCTTCCTAAGGGGCTGTTTTACCCAGAGCCAACCCCTGTGGAGCAATTCAGCTCTCCTTGTCGATTAACTTGAAACAAAGATAAAGGAATACATAAAAGCAAGTTTATGGATGCCTTTGTTTTCTCAATACCTATGTTAGGCTGGTATCACACACACAAAAATCTATAAACCTCCAGGCACTAAAAAAACCCCTGTACGTTGTTTAAAAAAGCCAGAATCTTTCCTATTTAATCAATAGACAAAAGCAAATGCATGCAGGGCTCCATAGGAACTTATTTAAAAACTAAATAGGACTTAGAGATGCATCTGAAGTACTCTGCCCTTGAGCTGAGCAGACAAAATGTTCTCCATAGGGCTACAACACTTCTGTACATCAGAAACAACTAATGACAGTGATATATTGACCATCCCTAAAAACAACAAACAACAAATGTTTGATTATTTCTTCCAGCAATTTGTCCAAATAATACAGGTTAAAAGGTGATTCCTGTGACTGGAATATGCTTTGTCCAGACAGGTGTAAGGACATCACAGTCCCAACAAGCCAAGTAACAAGTGACCAGTAAATGCAAAATGAGGTACCTGTGTAAATTGCTCCCACTTTCAAGGCATGTAGTTTCTTACCACTCCCACTCAAACCAGATTTGGAGCTACCAAAGATAGTTGTGGTATAATGTTCTTTAATGCTCAGTCATAGACAAGAAGACAGGAAACAAACCCCATAAGACATCACTTTGTCATTGTGCCAGTTAGTCCTATTTTGAATATTGCCTGCATTTTTTGGTCTCACACAATAGAAGGTCATGACTGAACAAGATAAGATACAAAGAAGAATGTGAGGGGAATTAGCAGACAAGGACCAGCTAAAGCAGACTGGGACTCTTCAGGCCAGCAAAAGGATGACAAAACCTTGATTTCTATCAAGAGATACCAAATTAGTCTTGCAACAGCTTATTCAAGACAAAAGGTAGTGGAGTTTGATAAGTTAAGCTTAGAATGTCTTGTCATGATGTCTTATCAACTACACAGTGTCCTGGCTGCAGTGTCTGAGCCTGGCCCGGGAGCTGAACTGCTCTGCACTTTTGCTGTCTCTCACTCCCCTGATACCCTCTGCTGCTGGGCCAGGTGGGCTCCCAGGCTGACCCTGTGCTTGACCTTACAGTCAGTTTTACTGAAATATGACATATTTCCAGTTCTTGTGAACAGACAGCTTTCCTGGCAGCAAGTGGTTTGATCAACCTGATAATGGTAGCTAGCCCCTGGAAGCAATTGAAGGGAGACATAGCAGATGGATTTGGGTAGTTACAAAACCATTAACATAATAACTGCAGTCTGATTAGAGATAGCCCAGTGAAAATGAACCACTTGCTGATGTACTAGAGCTAATTGTGAAGGTCAGAGTTACAAACCATAGAGTTAAGGAGTAGCTCCACACTTAAATCAATCACACTTAAGAGCCAACAAGTAAGTACATCTGTTCAGATTTACTTCAACTTATCATTTTAACCTCTATCTGAAGAAAGGTTATATTTGTACACACAAATGAGCTGCGCTCACAGGTAGTAGGCAGTGCTGCATGCAGCAGCAGGTACTGAAAGAAAAGGAGGGGAGCAATTCTGCTGGCATCAGGTCTAGTGCAGGTTAGTTCCCAAGGAGCTGATCCTGCCAGGTATCCCAGGGCCACTCCCCAGGAATGTCCCCAGCTCTCCCCCACTGCCCCTTTTCCCTCCCAGGGCAGCAATGCCAGCTCCAAGCACCAGGTTTCCCTTTCTCCAGGGTCCCTGCAACCTTGCTGGCACAACACAGCAGGCTGGTGCTTCTGCTCACCACTCAGGCAGATGCTCCTGAGCCAGCAAAGAACAGCTGCTGGCTGACTTTTCCCCTCCTGTCACCACTGACACCAACAAATTTTTTCACCATCCATCTGCAAATTTTCACATGAATGACAGGAACCTCCCACCCAGCCTGCCACCAGATTGAGTTAGGATTTGGTAACACTTCAAACTATTTTTGCTATAGGAAAGATGGACTACTAGAGCCAACAAGTCCACTTGGTTTCTTGCATGTTGTTTCCTCAGAAGACACGGTTGGCAATGCCTGTCAGCACCACAGAAGGGACGTGGCAGTGAGGTGCACTGGCTTCCAAGCAATTCTGCTGCAGGGAGAATGAGAGGCAGCAGCAACAGCTGTATTCTAGCAGCAGGGCATCCAGGACTTGTACTCACCCTTCCTGCACCCATATCAGGCTTCAGCTCATCCAAGGCACCTTCTTGGATAAAGTGGTCAGTTCTCTGCTTTAGCCTTACTCAGCTACTCAGCACAGCCACAGATGACTGAACTCAGGAGGGAATGTAATAAACTGGTCACAAACTGACAGGTTTATTCAAGAACTCTCAAGAGAGGATATATTTTTCCCATTGCCATTAAGGTTAGATGTATCATAGCAATAACCTCCACCATTTTGAAATATACTCACAATTTTTTCAGATTGATTGAATGTTCCAGCTGCATTAAAGCTATTAAGCCATCAGGAGCTGTTTATTGTTTTCATTTCACAGAGATGTTTCTTTAAATAAAAGTGCATTAAATATTTCATTACCAAAGGTAAGATTTCAGTAGGGTAAATAGAAGCTTCTTTACACCCAGGGTCTTTTCTTCCCTTTGATTCATATGCCAAGGCTACTTCAATATCACCAGTTATACCTGTCCACAAGCAGCTCTGCCCTAGGGACAAAAAAAAATTGATTAACCAGATTGATGAAGAGATGAGCTTGATTACAAAAAATCCATCACAAATGTGAGCAAGTTGCCAGTATATTTGATACCAGCAATCAATGAGATCTGTTAGTGGCCGTATCACTGCAGCAGTTGCCAGACCAAAAACCACACAGGCTTTGCTACAAGCAAAGTAGGTTAGCAAACCCAAGGAGCATCACATGTGGGTCTGGAAAGAATTGTTCTGTTTATCCACCTTACAAAGTTTCGCTGTTTTAAAGACTGACAGGGTAAAAATCAGTCACCATGCCAAAATGAAACAGCACTTACTTTCAACCCTAGGTTTTCTGGGTAACAGTGATCAGTGACACTGCAGTTGGAGAACAAACCCTGCACAGCCTTAAGAGTTTGCAAATTATGGTTACTCGGATTATTACCTTATATACTGGAGGCAGAGATTAGCCTTGTAAGTTAGTGGTCTAACCAAGCAATTTTGCAGTGATTATGCTTGAGGTTCTAGTTTGGACTGATGTGCTAAACTCCAGTGCAACTGAACAAGACTAAACCTATTATATCAGGACTAAATAAATTAATCTTTAAAACAGCATTGTTGACACTCAAATTCCTTGATGCATACAATTAAACACAAGGAAAGCAGTTCTTGCCTGCAGCATTATTGCTATGTAGTTAGTAATTTGATGATCGCTGCCCATGTTTGACGCGAGATTGTGCAGTCAGTTTGTATCTGACTTTGCCTGGCAGCTCAGACTCTGACCTGCCCCACCATGCAGTTTAATGCCATTTTTGTCACCATTACTGAAGCTCAGCCGTATGCGTGGGCAGGGCAGCCTTACCAGGGTCCCGGCACGGACCTCGCTTCATCCCTGGGGGCCCACACAGCTCGCATGAAGCAGGGACAGCGGCATTGCCGGCGGTGCGGGATCTGCCCGGGCGGTTCCCGGGGGGAGCGAGCCCTGCCCGGGGCTCTGCGCGGGGCTCCGGCTCCCTCTGCTGTCCCGGGATCCCCGCTCGGAGCCCCGGGCTGCTCGCACGGCCAGAGGGCACAGCCTGCTCGCATTTAGCACGCTTGCACTTTGAATAAAGTCGGGGTAAAACTTCAGCCGCAGCAGGAGATGGATAAAAAGCAGGACCAAAGGCACAAAGGTGAAAACCTCATTTCAGCAGACTACTTTGGTGACTGAAGAATATATCAGTTTCTTCCTATGCAAAAAGGAACTGGGTGCATCTTACATCCCTTATACAGACACCACTCATCTTTAGAGCATCGAGGGGGAAAAAACAACCACTGCCACATTGCCAAAGCCCTTGCTCCCCCCGCCCTTACAGGAAAGCAGCATTCACAGCAGCCTGCTATAGATTACAGCCTCAAATACACAAGCAGGAGCCATAAAACAGAAACACTCATAATTCTAGCGCAGCCAAAGACTAACACCCCCCACAAAAGAGAGTCGAGGATTTATAGCCCTGGGCTGAGCTTAAATGCTTCCTGGGACCATGGGTAGGGGTGTGGGAGAGGCTGCAGGTGAAGCTGCTCGAGGCCTTTAGGGTATTTTAGTGCCCTCGGGCCCCTCCCTCCCCCCTCGGCAATGTTTGTCATTTAAAGGGAAAACTGCCGAAATTTTTGTAAAGGAGATAAAGGTGAGTTAGGAGAGGAACGATGAGGGCAGTGTTGCTGGTGGGAAAGCTCTAAAGTATCCCTTGGCAAACGGATTCAGCTCCTGGTACTGTTCATGTCTTCCTGTGTGACCCTGGAAAACAATGAGGGTACTTACATGTTTATCAATACATTTAATCTACGGTCATGATCATATCTATTTTTAAACCCTTTAAAATGTGCTGAATTTTAAACTCACCTTGACTTGTGGCTTATAGTGTTGGTGGGAGCTTAAGGCAGGAATAATAACTAAATGGGCTGCCTAGGGACTGAATCAAGGTGATTTCTCTTCATTGCCCAAACTTCTTTGCCTGTGATCCCTCCTGTCACATTCCCAAGGCAAATGTCTGTGAATTATGTGAGAAGGCACAGGGTACAAAGTGCTCTAGCTGCCAGGCATGTCGTGGTTTGTCTCACCCAGCACTAGAGCTGGGCAGCACTTGGGAAGTGACAGAAACTGGGCAGGCACTGTCAGGTGCTCTTGGGAGAACAGCTTTAATGCTTGATTCTTAGCAGTGCTTTGATTTTCCTGGTCTGGGCAACATGTGAATGGTGGTGCATCCCAAACCTCCCTTCCCATCAGCACTGTCTTTTTGTGCAAGGCAGCTGGTGCCAGGGTGCTCCGCTCCCTTTTTCCTTTAGGAAAGGTGTGACCCCTGCACAAGCACATGCAAAGCACAGCTGTCATGAAAGAGCATTTAGGTTGCTCAAGGAATCACTAACAAAGGTATCAGCAAAATCAGGTTTAATGTTAAAATGAAAATGTGACAAAGTTTATAGGTAAGTTACACTCTACTGCTTACTAGATGGTTAAAGCACACAGAGAAAAAATGGACTAAAACCTAAAATCAATCTATTTGAAACTAAAATCAACAAAAAAAAATTATCTACCTGGAGGATGGGGATAGGAAAAGGGTGAGGGTAAGAAAGAATAAGGGAGACCCTCCTGTTCGGCCACAATGTTCAGAGTGAACCTCCTTGCCAAACTTAGCCCTGGATCTCAGCAACAATTTAGGCCTGAAGGTTTTAATAGCTCTTGGACTTAACAGTACTTAATTGAGATCTTAATTTAAACAATTTAACAAAAGATTATTTTAAGAGCTAAAATAGCACAATAATAATTCACTTATAGGCCTAACTTACTTGTGACTGTAAACCACTCAGGAATCTAGCAGAGCAACATTCATTGTACACTGGTTATAGCACATTCACCCTCACACAGACCTACGGGAGCAGGCACAAGGTAAATACCTGTGAAAAACCCCCTCCAGCTGGATGCCTTTGCATCTTCTCAATGGGCAAAGGGCTGACCTTCAGGAGTGGTCATATGTGGCTTAAGGCTCTTTTACAACAGGCTATTATCCCTTTCTGTGATTCCATCTGGCTGGGGTAAGTACAGGGTGTGGAATATCCATTGAATTCCTCCCTGTTTGGCTTATTGTACCTTACACAGAAATGTGAGCCACTTTCATTTAGGATGGCATTGGGAGTCCATAGGCTCCATAACCAAGATGACAGTTGCTATGCTGTGGTTTTGACCATTGGCCTTTTGGCATTTAATTACCATGAGTGGGCCAGAGATTCCTTCTACACCTGTAAGGATGTATCAGTGTTTCTCAGAGGCTTTCAGTGGCCCAACATAATCAATTTGCCCTGTGGCCCAAGAAGTTTTTCCTTTACTGATGTGTAGGGGTGGTGCTTTAGCAGGGTGGTCTAGCTGTAATTTTAATCTACACTGAGGACATTCTGTAAGAATAATTTCACAAGTTTTCCTGTTTAGGGGCCCTCTTTGCTCTGTGCAACAAAATAAAAACCTTCCTTAGCAGTGTGATCTAATTTCTGATGTAACCATTCTCCCAATCAATACCATTCATGGTTTAAGGAATCCTCTGGTTTTATCTCCCCAATTTTAGTTAAGTTGTTGCCTAAAATCAGAAGGAAAACTTTCCAAACAATATTAAAATTGATAACACAAAGAGCAGTCTTTTAATGAAAGCTTTCAGGTGCACATGCAGCATCAAGTTTTCACAGTTTTTATAAGTTTAACTAATTAGCATCTCTAGCAAGTAAATCCAATAGGAGAGTGGTTGTCCTGGTAAGCCAACTTTGCATCTGCCCCATTGGAGCCCCTCCAAGGGTTCTTAGTCCTATATCTTGTTATGTCTATGAAGTATCTTCTTATTTTGGCTCAGATGCTGGAACAAAACAGGATGTTCTTGTTAGAAATTCTTCTCCTTGAAAAGGAGGCCAAACAGAATTTCAAGAATGTGGCATAAAATATGGGAAAGGGTAACTACAGTTCTAAAGTGTAAGAAAGTCCTAGAACCTTTACAGCTATATATTAAAAATCTACAAAGCTGCAAGTACTTTAAAAGCTAAAAATCTTTAGGCATCATTTCTCCTCTTTAGAGACTTGACCAAAAAATTCTATCTTGTCTAGTCTCTACCACTTATATTTAGCAGTAGCCCATAAAGATGACCAGAAACTCCAGCATTGAAACATGCACCAAGTAATGGTGCAGACACTAATTACAAATACAACCAGGATGAACAGTTGTATTATCCAAGTCTAGTTTGCTAATCGTGAAGGAAGCATATGATTATTATTTTCAAAGCCCAATGAGTCATCTTCAAGAGTTACCTGACCTAAAATTTGAGTTTGTTTCCAAATTTCAGCCAAATATTTTTAAATTCTTCCAGTCTCATCTATAGAACAACAACTAGTGTTAGTGACTGTACACATGCCCACTTGTGAGACCAGCAGAAAATCGAGAACCAGTCTGTCTTGCAGAATCACACAAGCCAAACCCCGAGCTTCTTCTTGCAAGGCCATGATTACATCTGAGACTTGACTCTCAGTATGTCCAATAATGGCCAAAATGTTAACAATTGCTTTCTCCAATTCCATTACTTCTAAAGAAGGATCAGGAGCCAGAATTGCATTGTGGAAGATCATGGGATGCTCAATGAGGGGATTATTGTATGTTTTCATCTCTTTGCATACTCCTCATCCACACACTTTGTTCTTTGTGGTGATCAAATATTGCTATGTCTGAATTACAGCCCCGAGGGCACAAGCCCAGTCTTTATCAAGGGGCAAAACTATCCATGCTTCATTTTTACATCTCCAGTACCATCCTGAACCCTGCAGGGGAACCATTCTCCAGGGTGTCTGTGCCAATCCTGCTATGGCTTTTGGGACTAGCCTTATTTCAGATTCAATGTTATGACACTGTGGAGGGACAATGACCTTTCCTGTGACATTAAACACAACACAGGGAACCTTACAATTTTCTTGATCAGGAACTGAGCTGCTTAGAGTAACAGGTAGGTAGTCCTTAGTGACCTGTTCCCAACCATCATTAAGGTTTGTCTCATTCATTAAAACACTAATTAATGGCCAGTTGTTATCCTGATTAATTCTTAGCATTTGAGTACAAACCCAACAACTGTCTTTAGGAAGCGCATTGGATACATTAGACTGGACCTGCATGCAAATTTTGGTTCCAAACCTGAATCACGGTTTCTGACTCTGCAGATAGTAAACACAGAAAAAACAATTCAAACACATCATTTGTACCAATCTCTGTTTTTCCATTTGTTCCAGGAGCAGAGGCCCTCTGAACTGTGGAGCAGTGAATCCAGCCTCCTTTGCCAATGACTTTGACCGTGGTGAGGGTGGTCAGCAGGACTTGGAATGCTCCTCTGCACTCAGCTGAGGGGGTCACTGTCCCAGCATTTAACATAGACCCAGGCTCCAGGCTGGAACAGATGAGCAGGAGTGTCCAGTCCTATGGGTCTGGGTAACAGGATGAAACTCTGGAGCTTCTGCTAAGTGGAACTTAGAGCCATTAAATACATTAAATTTCCCCCCTCATGTGAATTTTTCCTGGAATATGTGGAATTTGATGTGGCCTGCCATACAATATACATATATCTCGTCTCAGGAATGCATCGATTAGGCTCTGGATAACAACAATAGGCTGTCTCTGAACTGCACCTTTTGGAATGTCTAATGATAATGTGTGATTATATAGCTCTTTCCAGCACCTCTGTTTTCTGGATGGATGACCTGTAGGTCCTGGTTCCTGGGAATAGTCAATTTGTTTAAAATGATGGCTTTTATTTTTGGTTTTACTGGATAAATCACCCCGTCCTATCTCTCGACTGTAATTTATGATGTCACTCATTAGTGTTGCCCAGCTGGGGATTTCTCTGTGTTCTAAAATTGCAGCACCACTCCTAGCCAATTCTGCATTAACAGCTGTGTCTCTTTAATTTCTCCTCATTTTGAAGCCAGGTAGAGTGTGAGTATGGTTGGGGCTCCCTTAATTGGTGGCTTTCACATTTCATAGTTTACAGGTAATGCAATGGGAGAGTTCCTAGGGTGAGGCTCATGCATGGCTTGGACACAGGCAGGTTTGTAACAGCAGTGGAGAGCTCACTCAAAGATTTAATGGATATGACCAGGGGCTCTCCTCTCTCCCTCACATGTGTGTCACCAGCCCAGTATGCACCCTGCTTGTGATTGAATGGGGATCATTTGGGGGTAGGAAGTTAAAAAGAAGCAGGACCCCAAAACCCTTTAGCTTCTTCACCACTAACAGGACTCTGTCTCCTCCAGATAAACAAACTCCCCATAAATATTCAGTTCCAGTTTCACCTGGCTTACAGCTGTAGTGTTCTTGCAAATTTGCCATCTCAATCTGATCAAATGGAGTTGGGGTCTGGTTATGATTTCTCTGAACACCCCAAGGTCCAGTAGTTACCTTTGTTTTTATAATGGATATGACTTCATGCACAGGGGAATTTGAAGGAGATAAAAAATCATTTTCCCCTGCTCTGTTACTGCAGGGATCAACCCCATATATTTCCATCCCAATCTTCATGGGATGCAATTAGCTTTCTAATCTGCACAGTGTCAGGAGGATTTGGAGCCCACATAACCATCAGCTCAACTTTTTCTTTCAGATTTGTTTTCCTTTCTTTTCTTCTTGTAACTGTCTCTGCAGCTGTTCTATTTCCAAGGGCAGTAATAATTCAGTTGTTTGCCTGCCTTCTATCTCAGTTTTCAGCTCTTGTTTCTCTTTAACTTGATCTTTCCTGTAGTAGCAGTCAGCTTCTAGGCAGGTGCCTAACACTTTACAAATAATTCCTTTGTTTTTTGCAGCCTTTATATGGCCCCTAGCTGTTTCTAGATGTTCCTCCACAGCTTCCCAATCATGCCAATTATTCTGAGCCCATTCATCTGAGAACTCAGGACCTGGACTTATTCCATGCTTTGGAATACTCAGTGATTTCATTTCCCATCCTGCTGACTACAACAATTTGTCACAAATGAGTGTTTTCGGTTGCTCAAAGAAATGCTGGCAAAGGTACCAGCAAAAGCAGGTTCAATATTAAGGTGAAAATGTGAGAAACTTGTTGGCAAGATTCACTCTACTGCTTACTAGATGGTTAAAGCACACAGAGAAAAACTGACTAAAACCCAAAATCAAGCAATCTGAAGCTAAAATCAACAGAAAATTATCTATCTGGAGGATGGGAATGGGAAAAGAGTAAGGATGGGAAAGGGTGAGGATAAGAAAGAATAAGGGGGACTCTCCCTGTTCAGCCACAATGTTCAGAGTGAACCTCCTTGCCAAACTTAGCCTGGACTTCAGCAACCATTTAGGTCTAAAGGTTTTAATAGCTCTTAGGCTTAACAGCACTTAACTGAGAGCTCAATTTAAACAATTTAACAAAAGAGTCTTATAGGACTTACAACAGCACAACAAAAACTCACTTATAGGCCTAACTTACTTATGACTGTAAAGCACTCAGGAATCGAGCACAGCAACATTTGTTGTACACATTCACCCTCACACAGACCTACAGGAGCAGGCACAAGGTAAATACCTGTGAAAAACCCCTTGAGCTCAGCCAAGGACTCACATCAGATCTCTTTGCATCTCCTCAGGATTGAGCCCTCATGAGTGGGGTATTAGGCCAGGCTCTGTTGCTGTGGTTTGGTGATGGTCCTGCAGGAACAGCAAGGATGAGAGCTCTTTTGCTCTGAGAGGCTCCACTCAGAGAGGGGTGCTGGTCCCAGCCTGCTGCAGTCCAGGAGAGCCCAAAGGGTCTCACTTTGCACCACTGTTTATGTGGTCACAAGACCCTGGGCTTTAGTCACAGTAATTTTCCGTCCTGGCTGCAATTTAGGTCAGCAAGTTTTTTTGAAAATTTGATAACAAAAATATTGTTCCACTTGGGTTGCTGTTCAGAAAGAAAGCTAAGTTTTCAAGGCTGTGAGCTAAAACCAGGAGCTCCTTAGACAACACAAGCTCCTGGGAGGGGACAGTGTTTCTGATCAGCTCAGGAAGAGCTGAGGCCAAGTGCTGTTTGTCAAGGCCAAGGGCTCACAAACATTTCTGGGACTGTAGTGCAGCCCAGGGAGGGGGTGGGATGCTGCAGCACTACAGCACTGAACACTGACAGCTGGGACATTGCACAGCTTTGGACAGGAGTGTGTGTAAAGCCAGTGACCCACAGAGGCTCACACAGCTCCCCCCTGAGCAGGGCTGCACCTGCACGTGGTGTCACCTGCCCCCTCATGCCACTGCGCCCTCCCAGCAGCTCCTCAGTGGCCTGGCCTGTGCTGAGGTCCCCATCCACAACCCCACTGTGCCCAGCCTGGCACTGACACTCCTGTGCTCCCCTCAGCAGCACCCCTAAAAATGGGGACTGCTAACAAGTGGTGATTACTGGTTTTGTAGGCTGTCCATGCTCAAGATCCAGTAGAAAGAGGGTCTGTAGAGAAAATGAAAAATGGATATTGGGGACCCATGTCCAACCATACTTAATAAATGGGGCCATCTGTCACATATGCATTGGTTAGGCTTGTTTCCTGATTGCTAGCCCAGGGCCTGGGCTTCTCTGTAAACTCTGTGCTTCCCACTGTTTGTACATCCTGCTGGTGTCTCTGCTCCTTTCACCACTTCCATCCTGTCCATTAGCAGGTGTGGAAAAAACTACCCTACACCACAAACTTCTCTTTTTTAGGGTAACCAACCTGCTGTGTTACTCTGACTCCTGCTGAACAAGGTGCCAGAATAGCCCTCACCCTGTGTATAAAATGTCCCTGCTCATTATACAGCTTTCCTTTTGCTTAGCCTAAGGGCAGAGACTTTTCATTTTCCTCTCCAGTCCCCAGTGTCCTTCCTCCCCTCATTACTGAAAATTCATGTATGGGAGATAAGAGTGTCTCATCACCTTCTCACTGCCTGAGCCAGCACAATTCCTAATCCCTCTCAAACTGCCAGGGAAGCAAGAGCCTGACACACATAATCCACTCCCGACCTCGCCAAAACACTGCAGACATGATTAACTATCCCCACCATGCACACCTCCCTCCCCCAGCCCTCCCCTCAGTCAGGACAGCCAAAACTGCTCCACAAACTGCTCCCACCCCTGTCCCTTTGCCAGCAGCTCGTCAGTGTGAGCTCACACCAGTGCCTTTTGCTTTGAGTCAGGCCTGCCTCTCTTCCTTTTTCTTGTTCTCACATGCTTTTTAGTGCTTTTATCATCATGCTGATGATTAGATGCCCATTTTCATCTGCAGGAAACAGGAGGACCCAGCAATACAGACTATAAATCCTTCAACATTAAGTATTTGTCTCTGTGTGTGTGTATGTGTGTAAGCTTGTTTGCATGGGTTTTTTTCTTCTCATCTGGAAGAGGCACAGCCATTATTTTTTTATCAGCTTTGAGGCAGATAATATTTTACATATTGCTTATTAAAAAAAAAAAAAGGGAAGTGCGGGTACATCACATTCTGGAGGCTCACAGGGTTACATTTTAAACTTTACAGACATCTCCATATGTAAACTTTGGCTTCATTGATACAGCAGTGCCTTTCTTCTGAAGCCTCAAGATGCGGTATGGATACAAAGGGCTCAATGCCTCTGACCTTGCTCCAGCACAGCCCTTATGCACATGCTTATCTTTGCAGATAGGCAGAGGGCCTTGCTGAAAACAGCAGGCAAGAAACACAGCTCAAACTGCTCTGCTGGACTGGGGCCAGAGCCCAGAGTGTGTGAGGATGGAGCCAAAATTAACTCGGGCTCATTGCTGTGAGAGCTGCCTGAAACAGGGAAATACCCTTCCATGGGAGATTCTGTTGTTTGGCATTTTTTTGGCTAAAGGGAATGTGAATGCGTGAGTGTGGGCTTTAAATAAAATAAAAGCCTTTTTTAAAGCTTTAAAATAGAAATTATTTAAATGTGCTCCCCCCTCCTTCCCATTACCTGCAGCCTTCTCGTCATCCTTAACAAAAGATTAAAAAGAAATAACAGGAGTTGTTGCAATGGAAGTAACAGGTTTAATGTAAACCCCTTGACCATCCTTTTTTGTTCTGAAGCTATAAAATTAAGCTAAGATTTTGTCAACATACCATCCCTCTCAGGCCCTGTGTTTACATCACAAGGAACTTAAAAGGTGATTTATGGAAAATAAAGAGGACTGAAAGCCAGCCTTGCTGGGAGCAGGGGAGACCTTTCTGAGGGTACACAAGTGTGTAAGGCAGCAAGGGGGAAAAGCCTAGGCTTACAGACATAGGAGTGAGGTGGGCACAGCTGCCAGAACCAACACAGTGGGAACCCAAGAGTCTTCCCATTGCAGTGTGCTATAAACCCTCATTAATTCTTCAAACAGCTCCAGAGTGGTCCAAAGCCAGCCAGAAAAGGTGTGGAGCACTTAGCTCAGGGTAACAAGGCAGGCAACAGCTAATCCTGACAAGCCCTAAACACACATTCACATGCCTGACTGCCCAGGGATCAGACAGGGAGGTTTTAATTAAGTACATGCTTTAATGTCTACTGAATCATGGCTTCTGCCAGGATTTAAGGCAGAATTTTAGACCTCCAATGTCTTCACCCTGTGTGACATCAGGTAACTTATCCAGATGATTGGTTTTCAGCTTTCCAACAACTCCATTCATTTCAGTTGGATTGCTCCTGCCTGCCAACCCCTTTCAGTCAGCTGTGCCAAGCTCCAGCTTGGGAGGCTGGTGAAGGTGGCACTAAGAAGGGAAAAAACAAAATTCAAATGAGACCCAAGAGAGCCAGGCTCTATATTGAGTTCTATCACAGCTTTCCTGGGTAACCACAGGCAGTTCATGCTATTGCTCCTGGAATTCAATTTGCATCAGTGTATGTGCTGCAAGATGAGGGACGTGGCAGAAGAGTCATAAATTGTTATTAATAATGCAAGGCAAGGGCAGAGCCAGCAGGAACCCAAATGGGATTACTGTAGACCTCATTCTGATGTGGAGCTATGTGCTAGCCTGCAGCAAGCACACAAGATTATTTTTAAGGTACTTTAGTTTTGCTTTGGGTCAAGGGTTGATGGTGTACTGAGAGGAGTTTCTCTCAAGCTCTGCAAGGGCAAGGGAAAGCAACCATGGACGTGATAAAAGGCCAGACAAGGACTAAGCCCCTTGCTGGCTTCAAACATAAACTCATCCTTATAAAAATAAGGCCATTTCCTTGCAACTGGAGCGTGCAGGAAGTTTGTTTTTATAAGTAGAAAACAGAACCTGTTCTTAATGAGGAACACTTGTCCATGGCCAAACATCTTGTCAACAATGGTAATCCTTTCAAGTTCCTCTACGCTTGTGACATCCCAAAAGAATTATCTTCTAAGACATATGATCAAAAGTCCATAAAACCCAAACAAGGAATTTACTGGACAAGATTCTAAGAGCAGGAAATAGGGAAAAAATGAAAGCATAGTTAAAAAAGAAACCTACCATAAATGCTGAAAGAAATACAAAAACCCAAGCTGTATACTCCCAAGTTGTAATGTTAAATAGTTTGATTGTAATGTTAAAACAGCCTATTAACTCGCCCGGCCTAAAGAGAAAAGGCCGAGAGGCGAGCCCTGCCCCCAGGGGCTGTCTGCGAAGGCTGTCGGCAGCCAGAAAGAATGTTTTGCTGTAAAATGAAAGATGCAATGTTACTTACCTATTTAAGCTGTTCAAATTGAATGTATCCCTAAAATTTTTACTTGTTGTACCCTGAGTTTTATACCCTTTCTCCCCTGGGTCTCGGGGTGCCCCCACCCGGGGGGGATTCCACCCTTTTTCCCTGAGTCACCGGGCTGTCCCCACTCCGTCAGGGGAGAATCCTGTACCTGCTTCCCAGTGGGGGCTGCTGACCCCGCCCAATATGGAGATTAGGACACCCTGCTCCCAAGATGCACTGATTCAGCCAGCTGAACCCCTAAACCCCCTAAAACAACGAGTCAACACAAAAACTGAACCTAAGGAGGATAATACTGTGCAATGCACAAGTCCAGCTACCTGCAAGTAGCAGGTATTTTTGGTTACCTTCTCGCCATGACCTGAAGAGAACTGGAGAGAGGTGACCCCCCCGAGAGCACACGAGTAAAGGTAGATTCTTTGGAAGCTCCTGCGAGGACAAGAATCCCGACTCTGCAGCACCAGCAGCAGAATCGTCAGCACCTCCTCCTCCACGGTGTCCACAGGGAGCAGCGGCGGCAGGCGCAGCCCCCGAGCCCCCTACCCAGAGCTGATTTCTAATAAAGGCCTTTTCAAAGGAGCTGGTCTCCTGGCCCATTAATTCATAACAATTTGGGGGCTCGTCCGGGATCTGACCACACCCAGAGAAGACGGAGGACGGCACGGCCGGCCGCTCTTTGGCTCTCTAACAGCTGGTCACACCGGACCCAAGGAAAGCAGCCTGGGATTGGACAGCGCGGAGGAGCATCGGTAAAGTATAGCCGGTGGCGGGAGTGGAGACGAGTGAATGGTGTGTGAGTGAGACGGGGGCCGGCAGCTCGGACCCCCGAAGCGAGTGTGGACCTCCTAGTACCACGGTTCTGAACTTCCGCGAGGGAGTCAGCTGGGAACGGAGGGAAGCGAAAGGAGAACTGAGTGAGAGAGGCGTCTCCAGGGGCATAGGGGGCCCCCCTCTGGGCGTGCAGAGGTAATTTAGAGAGTGAGTGGCACGTCATAGAGTGAATGAGGAAATAGGCCCGCCTCCATTCTAAAATCCACAGAGGCAGGCTGCTCGGGCTGATCCAAGCATGCGGAAAGCCTAGAAGCTGTGTGAAGCATGCACCGCATTGGCTGAAGTTACGGCCCGGGGTGTCTGAGTGCTGGCTGGGGTAGTGGCCGAAACCCTAAGGGCGGGTTTTCCGGGCTACTTTTCGGGGGCTCTGCACACTGGCTGGGGTAGCTTATCGGGGTGCGGGGAGTGAAAGAGAGTACTGGCCGTGCTATGGCCCGGGGTGTCCAGGTAATGATGCACCGCATTGGCTGAAGTCACGGCCCGGGGTGTCCAGG
The DNA here is from genome assembly GCA_017589585.1 of Phylloscopus whistleri. Lineage (NCBI taxonomy): Eukaryota > Metazoa > Chordata > Aves > Passeriformes > Phylloscopidae > Phylloscopus > Phylloscopus whistleri. The sequence continues at coordinate 1,531,551 of JADMLD010000176.1, forward strand.
TGAGGAGACACTGGCTGGGGTGGCTTATCGGGGTGCGGGGAGCGAGGACCTACTTGAGACACTGGCTGGGATAGCTACCGGGGTACAGGATTGGGCGCACTGGTTGGGGGTACCTAGAAGTGAGAGGTATGCGTTCCAGGTGCGGTGAGCCTACAGGGCCGGGGGTCTTCTGAGCCAAGGGTTGCCCAGAAGTGAACTTATCCGGGTGTAGGGTGAATGAGAGTTAGGGAAGTCCCAAAAGTGCGAGGGACTTAACAATAGGGAGAGTGAGTGTGTCGCACACTGTATGTCCAAGTCTAGCTGTGGTAGTGACTGCAACTTTGGGCCCAGGTTTACCGACTGCTTACGGAAACTTGTCTGACGTACAGGAGAGAAAGAGGGGTGCTGGCTGGAAGTAGTGGCCGAAACCCTAAGGGCGGGTTTTCCGGGCTACTTTTCGGGGCACTCAGAACACTGGCAGAAGTGGTGACTGGAGCCACTAACGGGTGTTCATAGAGTGAATGAGGGGTGCTGGCTGGAAGTAGTGCTGAGACCCTAAGGGCGGGTTATCAGGCTACCACGGGGCACCCAGAACGCTGGCAGAGGTGGTGCCCAGACCTTGAGTAGTGGCCGAGACCCTAAAGGCGGGTTTTCCGGGCTACTTTTGTTACTGGGGCCACTGACAGGTGTTCATAGAATGAGTGAAAATTACCAGTGAGAATGGGAGCATACATAAGTAGACAAGAACAGCCTGAGAAAAAAGAAAAGGAGAAGATAAAAAACATTCCTCCAGATAGTCCACTAGGACAAATGTTAGAACTATGGAGTACTGATGAAGCCACTAAAAGTTTGAATAAAGTTAAAATGATTCATTATTGTATAGAGGTTTAGCCCACTTTAAATTTACCCGAAAAATGGCCATGGTGTGGAACTAAAGACCCTTGGATGTGCTCCCAATTAAACCAGTATCTGAAATCTCGAAAGGATTCAGATTCTGAGCAGATCCTTTATGCTGCCTGCTGGCAGCCACATAGAACCGAAGGTGAAACAGCTAAGATTTGTAAGCTACAAGAGGAAAAGAAAAAAAATGAAAAAGAGAAAAGAGAAGAAAACAGTCATAATTGGGACCCTCTCGATTATTTGCCCCCTCCTCCAGTCTACCCTGGAATACCCCAAACTATTTCTGCTAACCCTCCAGCTTTACCTGTGAACCCCTCCCCATCTCTCCAAACCATAATCCCTACTCCTTCTCCAGCTTGCACCCCAACAGGATTACCCCCGACAGCTCCACCACCTCAATCTAACCCAACTATCTCAAGTACTAATCCCTTCTACCCTGCAGCCCTGTCCTTAACCTCTCCTAACACTAGCCTAGGCCACTCCCCTTCACCATCTACCATCCCTGCACCCCCACACAACTGGGAGCTGGACTTGCCAGCCAATGAGACTAATTTTCTAGAAACCCCAAAAGGACCCTACTGTGGCACCAGGTCAAAAACAAAACTCTTCCCCCTAAGGGAAGTCCCTATGGGTGGAGTAGCTGGAGGAGTAGGGTTTGTAAATGCACCTCTGACAGCTTCAGAAGTTAGAAGTTTTAAGAAAGAGCTGGGGAATCTAGTTGAAGACCCTGTGGGGATTGCTAAGCAAATAGATCAGTTCTTAGGCCCGAGCATTTATACGTGGAGTGAGTTAAATTCGATATTAAACATACTTTTTAATCCAGAAGAAGTTCGGCTAATTAGAACAGCTGGCATACAAGTTTGGGAAAGGGAAAATAGGATGGGCCTCCCAGGAGACCAGAAGTTGCCACTAGTTGACCCCAGGTGGAACCCAAACATGGGGGAGGGTATACGAAATATGGAAGATTACAGAAACTTGATGATAAGAGGCATCAAGGAATCAGTCCCCCGGAGTAATAACACAAAACTAGCCTTTGATGGAGCCCAGGAGAAAGATGAGACCCCAGCAGCCTGGTTAAACAGACTGAGAAAAAACTTCCAGCAAAATTCTAACTTGGATCCAGATAGCCCCGAGGGACAAGTGTTTTTAAAATTACAGTTTGTTACAAAATCCTAGCCAGATATAAGGAGGAAACTAGAGAAGGTGGAAGACTGGCAGGAAAAGGGGATAAATGACTTATTAAGAGAAGCTTTAAAAGTTTATCTGAGGAGAGAAAATGAAAAAGCAAAGACAAAAGCTAGAATTATGGTAGCTGTGGCCAAAGAAAGTGTCAGAGATAATAGAGACTTACAAGAAAGGAGAAATGTAAAACCTCCATCAGAGAGAGGCAGAGAAAAACTGCTATTGCCTTGGAACACCCCTCTGAGACCAAAAGAAACCCGAATATGCCACTACTGTGGCGAAGTGGGTCACATAAAGAGATATTGCAAAAAGGTACCCTTAGACAATGCTATTATAAAAGAGCAAGAGGCATTGGAGAAGTTCTTAAAAGGAGAAGGTAATAGAGATTAGGGGTGTCATGAGCTCTATATATTAGGGGACCCAATGAAACATCAAGAAGAGCCCATGGTAAAATTTGAAGTAGGTCCCCATCATGAAGAATTTGAGTTTTTAGTAGATACTAGTGCAGACAAATCTAGTGTTAATGAGCTTCCAATTGGAATTACAGTTGGGAAACGGACATGTGATGTCTTAGGAGCAGAAGGGAAACCCTTCCGGGCTTCTGTCTTAGAAAATGTGGAGATCAAAGGAAATTCAAAAAATGTGTCACTGATCTCATATACTTGCCTAAATTGGACAGTAATTTACTCGGAAGAGACTTGCAAGTTCAGTTAGGGGTAGGGATTCTTCCTAAAGAGGGTAAAATGGTAGTCCAGATGATGAAAATAACTGTTAAAGATTTGAATGAAATAAATCCAGAGGTATGGGCTGAAGAGGGGAAGTATGGATACCTAAACATCCCACCTATAAGAATAAAGATGCAAGAAGAAATACCCCCTATAAGAGTGAAACAATATCCTATTTCTATAGAAGGTAAAAAAGGGTTAACACCAATTATAAATCATCTGTTAACTGAAAGAATATTAGAATCCTGTATGTCCCCCCCATAACACCCCCATTTTGGCAGTAAAAAAGACAGAAAATAAATTTAGGCTTGTGCAAGACTTAAGAGAAGTAAATAAAAGGACAATTACAAGAAACACAGTGGTATCAAATCCCTACACCCTTTTAAGCAGAATCCCTAGAGAACACAGCTGGTTCACTGTAATAGACCTAAAGGATGCTTTTTGGGCCTGCCCCTTAGCTAAAGAGAGCCGAAATTGGTTTGCCTTTAAGTGGGAGTGCCCCGAAAGTCAGAGAAAGCAGCAGCTAAAGTAGACCCGACTTCCCCAAGGTTTTACTGAGAGTCCAACTCTATTTGGACAAGCTCTAGAAGAGCTGTTAGGGCAATTCACTCCTGGAGATAACGTACAAATCCTACAGTATGTAGATGACCTCCTACTATCAGGGAAGGAGCAAGATAAAGTAAGAGGAGCCAGCATTAAACTCCTAAATTTCCTAGGGGAAAAAGGCCTTAAAGTATCTAAAAACAAATTGCAGTTTGTAGAATCACAAGTAACCTATCTTAGACACCTCATTGGGGAAGGGTATAAAAAACTGAGCCCTGAGAGAATCTCAGGTATACTGTCCATCTCAGCTCCAACCACGAAAAGAGATGTAAGAAAACTATTGGGACTATTTGGCTATTGTAAACTATGGATAGAAAAATACTCACAAAGTGTCAAATTTCTATATGAAAAACTAGTCCAACCTGAACCTGTAACATGGACAGCTGAGAATGAAGAACAGTTAGAAAATCTAAAAGCCAAGTTATCCTCAGCCCCAGTTCTTAGTCTTCCTGACCTTAAGAAGAAGTTTGACTTATTCATAAATGCAGAAGAGGGAACAGCCTATGGGGTGTTAACCCAAGAGTGGGGAGGACACAAAAAGCCTGTTGCATACCTTTCTAAGCTCCTAGACCCAGTTGCAAGGGGATGGCCAGCTTGTCTTCAAGCTGTGGCAGCTACAGCAGTCCTTGTAGAAGAAGCACAAAAGCTAACACTACAAGGAAAAATCATTGCACACACCTCCCACGATCTCAGAGCAGTGTTGAGTCAAAAAGCCCAACAATGGTTAACAGACTCAAGGATCCTAAAATATGAAGTAATTCTGACAAATGCTGAAAATCTAGAATTAATCACATCCAAAAGTTTAAACCCTGCACAATTCCTCTCAGGGGAGCCCATACCCGCCCTAGAACATAATTGCTTAGAAGTCATAGACCTGCAAACAAAAGTAAGGGAGAACCTTGAGGATGTACCCCTGCCATATGGGAGGGTGTTGTTCATTGATAGATCATCTAAAATGGCAGAGGGAAAAAGAATATCAGGTTATGCAATAGTCGAAGGTATCAACAAACAGAGTTTGAAAGTTATAGAGAAAGAAAAATTGCCCCCAAACTGGTCTGCTCAATGCTGTGAGGTCTATGCTCTAAAAAGAGGATTGGACCTGTTAGAACAAGATCAAGGTACAATTTACACTGACTCACGGTATGCCTTTGGAATTGTGCACACATTTGGAAAAATTTGGGAAGAAAGAGGATACCTAAATTCCAAGGGAAAAGATTTGATACATAAAGAACTAATTAAGTTGGTATTAAAATCCCTTATGAAACCCAGGGAAATTGCAATAGTGCATATCAAGGGACATCAAAAAGGGAATACCTTTGAAGGAAAAGGCAATCAAGCAGCTGACCAAGCCGCCAAGTTAGCAGCCCAAAACCTGGGGGAGCCAATAAAAATTTTGACTTTGACTGATTTGCCAGCTGATAAAGAACCAATATATGATGATTATGAATCAGAGGAAATAAAAAAGTTAAAGCTGCACCAGGGGAAACAAGGGGAATGGTTAACACCAGATGGACGAAAGTTTTTAAATAAAGCCCTGGCTCGAAAAATGCTAACAGAAATACACAGTCTGACCCACTGGGGCACCCAAGGGTTATGTGATCACTTTTTAAGAGAGTATTTATGTATCGGAGTATATAATTTGGCCAAAGCAATTACTGAAGGATGCCTTATCTGCCAAAAGGTGAATCAAAAAGCAATGAGAAAGAATACCCCAGGAGGAAGACAAATAGCATTAAGACCCTTCCAAAATATACAAATAGATTTTACTGAAATGCCTCCAGTACAAGGGTACAAATATCTACTTGTTATAGTTGATCATCTAACCCATTGGGTGGAAGCCTTTCCTACAAAAAGAGAAACAGCACAAGTGGTAATAAAAATATTATTAGAACACATCATCCCCCGGTATGGGCTAGTGAATAATATTGATTCAGACCGAGGTCCTCATTTTGTAGCCAAAATCCTACATGATGTCATTAAAGCCTTAGGAATCAAGTGGCAATTGCATACACCCTGGCATCCCCAAAGTTCAGGGAGAGTTGAGAGGATGAATAAAACCCTCAAAAATGTATTAACCAAATTGATAACCGAAACAAGAATGAATTGGCTCAAGTGTTTGCCCCTGGCCCTTCTGCGAATCCGGGTCCGACCGAGATCCGACATAGGGGCTTCACCATATGAAATGATGTTTGGACTCCCCTTCTTACTAACCCCCTATAGCACTGGGAATTATTTGGAAGGAGAGGCCGCTACCCAAGAATATGTAAAAACAATTGGAAAGACATTAGCAGATCTTAAAAGAAGAGGGTATCTTCCTCAAACCTCTCCCTTAGACACTGACATGCACCAAATAAAACCAGGAGACTGGGTTTTAATTAAGTCCTGGAATACCACCCCATTAACCCCTAAATTTGAAGGTCCGTTCCAAGTTCTACTCACTACTCATACTGCTGTGCGAACCCAAGAAAAGGGTTGGACTCACATCACCAGAGTGAAAGGACCATTACCACCCCCGAGAGATCCCTCTAACCCTGCAACCCCAACAAGAGTTCCCTCTGAGTGGACTGTCACTCGAGATCCAGACACCCTCAAAATAACTCTCAAGAAACAACCGAAAGCCAGTTAAAAACAATAAGAAACAATAACAGTTATTACAAGTTGTTGTTACCATTGCTGAAAATCCACATTGTTATAAGAAGTTAAAAAAGTGTTAATATAGAAGTGTAAAATAATCAATGCAAAGTTATTGTAATGTTGTAATTGTAATGTTGTAATTGTAATAGTTAAATGCAAAGTTATTGTAATGAGTCACAGAGTGTTAATGTAAAAAAATGATAAGTAGCAGTAATTCTAAAAATTAAATCTCTCATAGGGCACACCCAAAAGGAACTAAATAAAACTAAGAAAAAAGTGGGAATAAACAAGAGAGGACTCCACAAATCCAGCCTAAGAAATCCCCAAACCCAAGAGGCAAGACCAGGTGAGACCAAAGAGACGGGGCCGGTTCATACTGGACTCTTGGAGGGACTGATAATAGTCCTGTTGATATGATGAGGAGAAAAAACTCTCCGACCCAAGAGGCAAGCCCAGGTGAGACCAGAGGGCCCACAAATAAAATGGTTCATACTGGACTCTTGGAGGGACTGATAGTAGTCCTGGTAATAAGCAAATTTGCAGATGGAGCTTGCTCCAAATGCCATGGGGAGAATCTACAATCCCTTATAAGAGTTCACACCCATGTGAATCCCACATGCTTTAACATGACCCAATTATCCACCTGTCAAAAACAATACTGGATTGGAAAAGCTGCTATGTTTAAGCAGTGCCTGACTGGAGAGTGCCCTATCAGAGAATGGTTCTGTTTTAAAGAGTTGGAAAATCCAAAAAGAGTCACAAATCTAATAAAAGAAAAACCACTGGTAGTAAAAAAGAGTGAAATAAATGAACCGGAGAAATATTGGTCTATTGAGAAAAGAAAATCAAAGTGTGTCTATAATAAAAGTTATGATCCACATAACTGCATTAATAAAAAAGGCAATCCTTTTTGGAGAATCAGAGAGACTTCAAAATATTGGGAACCCTTATATAGCAATTTAAAGAGAAATAGCCAAAGAAAAAGAACTGTAATTAGTATAAGCAACACCCAAACATGGGAGAATAAAATATAGACACCAAAAGAAATAGAAAAGATATATAAACCAGCAACTTGGGCACAAGATAAAACATGGGGGTACCAAACTCCAATTTACATGTTGAATAGAATTATCAAATTACAAACAGTATTAATAAGCATATCAAACACAACAGCCCTTGCCCTTGAACATATCAATAACCAATTGACACAAACAAGAGCAGTAGTTAATCAACTTAAACTAGCAGTCAATTATGAGAGTAAAGCAATAAGAAATATTTCCAAGGAAATAAAAAAAATTGCAAGTACCCAAGAATAGAAGCCCCTAATTAATATAGACTGGTGAGACAACTCATGGTGGAAAAAAGTAGTGTTCATTGCAATTAGTGCCTTTGCCAGTCTCCTACTCTTCCACTGTATGCAGAAACCCACGAATACAATTAAATTAAAACCCCAAGAAGAACAACTAAGTACAGCAAAAAGAATTTATAACCAATACCAAGAATTAAAACAAAGTTATTCCCTTAAATCAGAAATAGCCAATTGATGCGGACAAAAGCCCGATCAAAGAATTAGAGGGGGGATTGAAAGAAATACAAAAACCCAAGCTGTATACTCCCAAGTTGTAATGTTAAATAGTTTGATTGTAATGTTAAAACAGCCTATTAACTCGCCCGGCCTAAAGAGAAAAGGCCGAGAGGCGAGCCCTGCCCCCAGGGGCTGTCTGCGAAGGCTGTCGGCAGCCAGAAAGAATGTTTTGCTGTAAAATGAAAGATGCAATGTTACTTACCTATTTAAGCTGTTCAAATTGAATGTATCCCTAAAATTTTTACTTGTTGTACCCTGAGTTTTATACCCTTTCTCCCCTGGGTCTCGGGGTGCCCCCACCCGGGGGGGATTCCACCCTTTTTCCCTGAGTCACCGGGCTGTCCCCACTCCGTCAGGGGAGAATCCTGTACCTGCTTCCCAGTGGGGGCTGCTGACCCCGCCCAATATGGAGATTAGGACACCCTGCTCCCAAGATGCACTGATTCAGCCAGCTGAACCCCTAAACCCCCTAAAACAACGAGTCAACACAAAAACTGAACCTAAGGAGGATAATACTGTGCAATGCACAAGTCCAGCTACCTGCAAGTAGCAGGTATTTTTGGTTACCTTCTCGCCATGACCTGAAGAGAACTGGAGAGAGGTGACCCCCCCGAGAGCACACGAGTAAAGGTAGATTCTTTGGAAGCTCCTGCGAGGACAAGAATCCCGACTCTGCAGCACCAGCAGCAGAATCGTCAGCACCTCCTCCTCCACGGTGTCCACAGGGAGCAGCGGCGGCAGGCGCAGCCCCCGAGCCCCCTACCCAGAGCTGATTTCTAATAAAGGCCTTTTCAAAGGAGCTGGTCTCCTGGCCCATTAATTCATAACAAATGCTACTGAGC